>BPTQ01000004.1:275002458-275561652 GCA_019973895.1 Chrysanthemum seticuspe
ATCAAAAAAAAAAAAATTATGTCGTAAAGGGTTTGAAAATTTTGCTAGGTGCCACCGTTTCAAAAGCCTTCCAAATCTCAACTAAATTATGGCATAGCACGAAGACATGGACTTCTGTTTCGATGCCATTATCACAAAAAGATTATGGGTTTTCCGTCATTAAAAAACAACCAATGCTAAGTGTAATGGTGATCATTTACGTCGTACTGCCAACTCAGGTATAATAAAACAACCAACTTCATCATCCAAACAAACCCCACTTATACACAAATCAAATATATCTTAAAAAACCAATATCACAACTCACACACGCACACAACCAATTTCACATGTCGATCATGGCCAAGACCGATTCACCCAAAAAACCATCCAAGACGTCCTTCTTGTTGTGGTTTTTTTTAGCTAAAACGCATGATAGGAGAGGGTAGGACGTATCTTCCTTCCCCTATCACACCCAACCTAAATGTTTTTTAAAATCCCGTTTTGATATATGAACTATAAATGTTTTATACAATGTTTGAAATACTTAAAAGGTATTCCATTAATCTAATATGCATACTTTTGTGACTTTTCTCTTATCACAAAATCTCACATATATGTAACTTTTTTTTACGTGACACCGCACAAAAATTAATATGCAAAAATCATTTTTGAAAGGTTGGGACATTTTTTTAAAGATTTTATAATTTATGTACTAAAACAAAATTTAAAAGAAAAAATCGTTGTTGCTTAATAGCCTAATCCTTAAATAATCCTTTCAGAATACTACAACAATCCCTATCCAATATATATGTTACTCATTTATTTTTTATTTTTTTTATTACTTTAGTTATATAGTAAAGAGCGAATTCGGAATTGCATGTTCTTGAGCACCTCGATCAAACATAAACTCAACAAACGATATAAGGAAAATTTTCACCACCAACTCATATAAATTAAATATGTAGTATGTGTTATATAGAAATTTGATTTCATATTTAGTTTTAACAAACAATGCCTTTTTGCAAGAAAAGGAGTTAGCTCACAGGATGCTCAATGTGCCCTCTAGGATCTTCAACCATTCTTCACCAATGGGTAAAGGAAAACTGGTTCAAGTTGCCTCAAATATATCCGATAAAATTACATTGGGAAATTGCGTAGTTTCGATCTTTAATGCACAATATTGCATGTGGGTACAGACGTTGACTTGCTTTTCTTTATAATAAAGTTGGACTTAAATTGCTTTGTCAACTTCTCGATCACTACCACAAACATTATAAATTCTTTACAGTTTAATCATACATGTAAAAAACAGTTTTTGTTGCATTTCGAGATGTGTAAAATGAGTGTTGTATAACCGTGCGTTGCCTCAAATACTTATTGCGTTTTTATATATTTTTTATTTATCTAAAGTTAGTTAGATATTGAAAATTACAAAATCATCTATTTATTATCTTATTTATGAAAGCTTCAAAGTTGTTTCAATAACATGACTTAGTAGGTATACTTACAATATGTGTTCACAGTGTCACGCATGATCCCACTTTTCTAATTAGTATGTGTTGATCAATTTATAGGTGCACATTTAATTTGTGACTGAAGTTAAACAAACTTACAAAATTATATATAAAAATCGCAACCTCATCGAAAATTTGATATAACGGCCTTGCCATCCACGCCGTGTAGCCTAATAAGAAAGTTTAGACCTTATTTATCATGCATGCTTCTTTAATTCGCACAAGATATAGATAAGTGATCCATATGTTTTAGAGTAATATACAGATCTAAGTGATTTGCCCATCCAAAATTCTGTCATAAACTCATAATCCTTTTGTATCTGTATTGTGCTGTTTTAGCTCCACTTTTCGTGTTAGTCATTGGAGCCCACCCACATGACTCTACTCACATTCCTCTTTTTTATTGAATTTTAGGGCAAAGAATTTATGAGAAACATGCAGTTATAAGACTTTTTTTTTTTTTTCTCTTCTTTACAGCCTAGCTAGTTTTTGCATGTAGAAAGTGTCAGTCCAGAGGGACAAACGAGGGTTCCTTGCATGAAAAGGAAGCTTCTTAAAGACAGAATTGAAGTTATGAAAGAGTTATGGCTTTTAAGCTGGAATGCATGGGCTTTGAGACCCCTCCATGTTCATTCCTATTAATTATCATCACAAGAAAAGTAATTACTTTTGCTATACTTTTTTACTTTGAGAATATGATCTCATGAACATAAGTCAGTTGAAGGTTAACAAGTTCGAGCTTGGCTCATGAGTCATGGAAGTCTATTGCTCAGTTAGTCAATGAGATTAAAGTTTAGCATTATAAAGTGTCGTTGGCCGTTCCACCTCGAGCCTGACTCGTTAATTAGTCGTTTTAGCTTATTTGAAGTTGCAAGTCAAATGTGAATTTCTTAAGTAACAAGGTAAAAATATAAGGGTCAAGTTTTATTTATGAGAAAATCTTAAGTGAAATAGATTTGGTGATAGTTCTTTATCAAAGAACTATTTTGATGGACAGTTTTTTTTTTAAAGACACAGCCTTTTTCTATGACGTTTAAACATTTTTATTGACAACATAATAAGGTAATTTTTTAATGAATCTAGATTTAGGATCGATCATATATAACTTCAAATACACGACATTGACCTTGGGGTCTAGTTGTTTTCAAGAAGTTTGTTGTCATAAACTTTGTCAAGTATTAAAAGTTTGTATCCATTATCCAAGGATATATTATGTATGTACTCTGTATATATTTATGTATGTGGCAAACCGTGTTGACAAAATCATGTGGAATAGAAACATAGCCTCGTGCTGAGTTTAAAGTTTAAATTAGTAGGGGGAATTGCATTAATTAGTAAACGATTTGATAAATATAGGTCATGTGTGACGAATATCGGAAATACGATCGAGTATAAAAACTTATGTGGTGCATTGTCAAGTGTTTAGAATACTTCTATTTGCCATTCTTTTTTTTTGGTAAAGGGGAGTAATCCTGCACCCTGGTAAATATATTAACCAATAGAACGTTTAAGTACAATGGATATGAGTGAAATCCCATATCTCAGCCCGTTACATAGGCATAAAACTTACATAACAGGATACTACCTATTTTCAAACAAGAAAACAAACAAGCATACTCAAATGATAACATAGGACTTAACAAAAACAAAATTACTTCCTAGGTCCTTGAAGCTCGGTGCCATATTTGCCATTCTTTGGAAGACAAAAATTACTGTTTTTCTATGCATGATTAATACTTTGTATAGGTCACTTGCTAAACTACTAACGTGTTCTTTTGAAAAAGCGTGACCAAATATTAATCAATTAAAAAAATTTGAATTAGCAAACTAATACTCTAAAACGTTGATTGTTAGATACGTATAATTTGATTGTAAGATAATAGAACACGAAACTCATATCTTTTACTATACATTTCTGTACATTTCGCTATGTAGTTCTCTATATGTCTTTATTTTAGGTTATAGATTGTTCTTGCAACTCAAATTCGATAACTACAAGTATAAAATTATACATATGATGCTAACATAACAACTTAGGGTTTCCCAAACGATAAAAACTTGTGATTATCCTTGTTAGAATTTGAGACGTCTCAAAAGTTCAATCTTTGTTTAATGCAAACCATCTTAATGTAACCACGTCAATTTCCTTAAGAGAAACGACTTTACCCAATAAAGTTTATAGCACAGGGAGCTCAAACGTCTTTAATAATCAGTCAAATGATCAAAAACCATGATTATCTAAAAGTATATAGCTAACACAGTATAAGAATGTTACGTTAAATACAACAGCCGTCCTTAAAATTTACACATAATTACACATTTCGTTCTAGTTAAACAAGCGCACTAAGAGTTGCTAAGGAATGAGAGGTCGGCTTTAAGTATTCTAATTGTGCATAAGAACTGGGATCAAGCTTATTGAATAAGGTTAGTGAAATGGGGTAATCAGTATGTAATGTACTAGGATGTTTTCTTTGCGATATATAGGCTGAGTCATGCAAGATGAGACTACCCAGATATATCAAGTGTAATTGAATCCATTAGGTGTATTGGCAGAAGCTTTATGTGATCTATAATTCTGGATGAAGCATGCTTGTGATGAGTACTTTGATGTTGTATGTGAGGTTGTAGCTGGCTAGCTGCATACTGGCATTAAGGTAACCTTGCAAGAAGGAAATGTAGTCAAGGATATTTGATATCCATAAAGTTTATTGAGTGATATATGGTACAGCTCTATTAGTGGTGATGCCAAAGACATTCAAGACATGTAGTGATGTTGTTCAGATTACATATTTTGACTGAAACTGGAAATGTAGCCATTAATTGGAATCGAGCTAGCCCTTAGTGATCCTGCATTTATAATGATACCCCTTTGTGATAGGATCTTGAAGTACTTTGTGAGGTTGTAGATGCAAATAGATTTTAGATAATCTTACTATACAAAGAGGATATGTAGTCATAATGTGGTGTATTCTAAGGTGCTTGGTGAAAACGGTGAATAAAAGGTGATCAAGATATATGTCTGCAGAAGTATTTTAGTTCAGTTTATCATATCAGCATTGTATAGTTGTTTCAATATTGCAGTATAGCTATTTGTTTGCAGTTTTAAGGGGTGTTTGGGATATGTCCATCAATTATTAAAATTTGTTTTTATTGTTCATATAGAGTTTGGGAGTAATATATTTCACTTTTTCAAAAAATAAATAAATAAATAAATAAAAAATGAAGCAACTGAAGTAGAAAAAGAGAAAGATAGTGTTTATTAAATGTATGGTCTTAGATTGGTAATGTGTTAGCTATGAACAAGACGTTAAAGACAGTATAATTATTTTTTGGAAGTTCATTCACAAATTTACCTTTTGCATTTCTTTTAAGGTGTTTTAGGTCTAGTATTATTTTCTTATAAGTTATATCTTTTTCAGTTTGATGTAAAAAATGAATAAATAAAAAATAATAAAAAAAATTGCCCCCTCTAAATTTTTCTTTGGCTCCGCCTGTGATACAAAAGGCAACTTATGTAATTATTTAAGTTTAAGAAAACAAATGTGATTGTATGTAACCACATGTGCGATTTTGTAATTAACTCTAAGTCATTAGTAATGCTTCCTATTTGTTTGTCATTTATTCAACTTTGAAGTATGAGCTAATTAAATCGACGTAGGATAGTAGCCCATCATGCGTACGTACACCATACGTTTTGACAACTAAACCCATGCACACATATGGAAATCCACACGATTACGAGAACAAACAATTTGATACCCTTTATTTAATTTCTTCTTAGAAGGCACAAAGTGCAATCTTATACGCCGTTGTTCTATGCCAATACAAAACCTCGTATGTGCCATTACAACGATTACGGTTGTGACAGAGAGAAAAAAATAAAATAATGACAATAATAAAATCGAGCATGAATGAGCCCACATTAAGATCATAAAAAGTTCCTTAATATTGGGGTTCACTTTTTAGGCCCATTGTAAACGGGTTAGCTTTTTATGTTATAACACTTCGGTTCTGATTTTAAATTTCGAAGAATTTTTTATTTTAGCTAGTCAATGAATTTATGGTATTTTTTAGAGTTAATTTCATAAATGGTCTATGTGGTCTGTCGGGTTTAACGTATATAGTCTTTAAACTTTTTTTTAACGGATCATCTCCCTGTGATTGCGACCCGTAACAGGTTTTGTCCTTTGGCCAAACTTTTCATTTGTTTGACCGTTAAGTTGGTCATGTGACCAACATGTGAGGGGTATTTATGTCTTTTCATGGTAGGCTTCATTCTTATAGCTTCAAACTCTATTTCTTTCTCATCCAAAAACACAACACACTCAGCTTCACACACAAACATGAATCTACAGGTACGATGTAATAGATGTGGAGCATCATCCACCATTCGAACTTCATGGACTGCAATCAACTCAGGAAGAAGATTTTATTATTGTGTAAAAAGAGTAAGTGTAATATTAATTTTGTAAAAAACCCCTAATTTCATGTTTGACCTAATTTTTGTAATTTTTTTAATAACCAATCAATTGTGGAATAATCGATTGGTATGATCCGCCTATGTGTGAACGAGTTGTGCAAATAATTACAGGTTTGTTACCTTCAATAAATAGTTACAAGGGGTAGCACAAGAAAAACATTTGAAGCTAAGAAGATGAAGAAGATGTTGATTATCAGTTGGATCTTTTTCTTGTTGTTTTTGCTTTCAAGTAGTGAATGTATTAAAGATGATGTTTGAAGTAAGTGTTAGGTGATTATGTTATGTTTAGAAATGAAGAAGTGTATCAAGTTGTATTTTGGGTTTAAGATGAATGAAAAAAAAGCAATTTCAGTTTGACCAAACAAGTAGCATTTAACTTTTACTACATTAGAAAATACTAGCACACATACATACATATTACATTAAATAGAAGAGCATACATAGATGCATATTGCATTACTACCATCATACATAGAAGTTGTTCAAGTACCATCAAAAGATTAAATCATGCATATTAAACTAAAGACATTAGAAATAGTTCAAGCAACATCAAAAGCTAGCCCATGCTCCTTTTCCCTTTCCTTTTAGTGACTACATTTGGTCCAAGTCCAGTTGGTGTTTCTTTTATCTCAAACTTCTTCTCTTTGATTGCTGCCCAAGTCTTCTTATTTGAAAGCCCTATCACTTGAATCCTTTTACCAAGGATTGACAGAGATTGAGTTTGAACCTTCTTACTTTGTACAGGAGCAGTGACAGAGCTTGATCATCCTTAGAGCTTGAATGATAGCTAGAAATAGAGCTGGAATTTGAGCTTGAATCATCATGGTAAATGCCAAGGTGGAGGACATATGAGCTCCTATGATGAGGTTGAATCATAGGAAATGTTAATTATTTCTGGATTGTTACCTGGATTGTTGTTGGAACTCATGGTTGAGATCTTTGGAGAAATTGATTTTGTTTTGGCAAGTTTTTTTTTTATGTATGTGTGTGTATTGGTGTGAATTCAAAAGCCTCTTTAAAAAATAAGTCAAGATGAAAGTAAATGCAATTAAATGCATGGTTGGTAAGTGAGTTATGTTGTGTGTTGTGTGTATTTGTACAAATATGATAAATGCCAGGTTTTGTGTGTATTTGTGCAAATATGGTTTCAAGAAAGAAGACTTTGACTTTTACAAATTAACCAAATAAGATGCACATGTACCAAAAGACAGTTGTACTGAGTACCAAAACAAGCATAAGTACATTCACTTTTACCAATTGACTTTTAAAAGTCTAAATACAATGTACCAAAACAAGCATAACTGGATACTAAAACTAGCATAACTGGATTTGACTTTTACCAAGTTTAATAACATAAGCCAGTACAAAATTACCAGAAATATACATAACTTTGTCTTAGAAACATACATAAATTTCTAATAGCATTTTAATAAGTCCAGAAACATGGAAATTCACAAGTTCCAAATCAATCAGTCAATTCATACTTCTTTTGGCTGATGTTTTTATCATCTTTGTTGGTGATGCATGAAGTAGCACATGAATTGGTGGAGGATGAACATTATGTGCAACATGAATTGGTGAATTTTGTGATTCTTGAGTGGTTGGTGGAGCTTGTGAGGAAAAGTCAATACGTAAAGCTTCTTGTGCAGCTGGTAAATTATGTGAAGCTTCTGCATCTGGATCATATGCATCACTTGCTGAAGGCACATTTTGGAAACTCTTTTTGTTATGATCAACTCCCTTACACTTGCTGCAAGTAATACTCTTACCTGCTCTGCTTAACCTTTTTGCTTCTAACAAGTCTTTCAGACAATTCAGCTGCACTCTTCCTTTTTTTTGGTGGCCTACCAATTTTTGGATTATGATCTGGTGGGATAATTGTGTTTAGGATATTTGATTTTTTCCCAAAAATCAAGACCATTTGGTGGATTAATTTTAAACCTATACATATCTTTCCAAGTTGATAACTAATAGGTTTCATGACAGTAAGACTGTGGTATTCCTGGTTCTTCCCCATTACTTGCCATGTTCCAAATGGCAGCCACTGCATGCTTGCAGGGTATACCTGTAAACTCCCACTTTCTACAACTACATTCCCTAGTCCTTATATTTACTACAGATTGTTCCCCATCAGGACCATTGGCTTGGTATAAGTCAGCATCATTCAATTCAATCTATATATCATACATTAGCTAGTTACAAACTTGAAACAACTATACTGAATGCTAAAAAAGAACGTAAGATTTTGGCAATGTACCTTTATCTGTGTTGCATCTTTCACAATTGTTTGGAAAATTCTAGTAGCATTGGGTGTAAGAGGACCATCAGATTTCGTAATAACCTTTTGCACATTAACAATTCTTTTCATTAGGTTCACTCTAATGAATTCCAAACATGTTATGATAGGTTTGTCCCTTCCATCTACAAGCTGTTTGTTAAGTACTTCACACAGGTTACTCAACAAGACATCATTGTGTGCCCTTCCTATAAGTTTAATCCAAGTACTAGTTAAATTCAGTCAAAACAAGTTAAATTTATTAAATACATTTGAAATGTAAAAGTAAGTATACCAGAAAAGTGAGACCTAGCCCAGTGTTGGGGTGAGATATTTTTCAACCATTCATAAGCTTCTTTCTTAAAAGCTTTCAGTGTTTCCATCTGCTTATTAAATTGCTGCACAGTAGTAGCAGTTGCACATCTCCATAACATATGTTTGTACATTTGACCTCTCCAAGTTAGCCTCATATTGTCGTATATATGTTTAAGGCAAAACCTATGCTCGGCGCTAGGAATGTCTCTGCAATTGTGATATCACACCCTAAGATAGTTGAAATGTCTCCGCAATTTCTGGCAAAACCTATGCTCGGCACTAGGAAATTTCATTATAAGACAATACAATTGAAATATAAAACAAGATTAATAGAAACCATACCTTCTGACTATCTGATATAAAGGTAAAATTTGAGTTTCTGAAAGATCCAAGTCATCACCAACACAGTCAAGAAACGACTTCCATGAATTCTTGTTTTCAGACTCCACTATAGCATATGCAAGGGGGTATATTCCATTGTTTGGATCTATCCCTACTGTTGTCAAAATTCAACCATGATACATACTAGACAAGAAACAACCATCCAATCCCAATAAGTCTCTTTTCCCTGCCTTAAATCCATCTTTCAATGGACCTAAGCATACATAAACCCTCTTAAACTTTCTCTTTGTACTGTTGATATCCTGTGGCCTTTCTACCTCAATCTTAATAGTGGTGTTTGGATTGCTATTTTTTAATTCCAAACAATAGTCTCTCAACTATGCATACTATCTTTTATGATTACCATCAACCCTTTTCATTGCCATTTTCTTAGCCCTAAACACCTTCTGGTTTGAATTACCTACTTTATATTGTTTCTGCAATTGGTCTTTAAGGGCAATTAGAGGAATTTTTTGGTTATGCTTAATACTATCCTCTACAGTTTTAGACAAGAAAGTAGTTGTGCATCTTTTCACTTTTCTTGATTGTAAATATTTGTGAGTATCCTCAAATACCTTGATTGTCCATGTTTCCTCAGTAGGAAATTTAGAGCATTGAAAATATCAAGGGTAAGATTCTTCCTTATCTTTAATGCTACACCCACAATTTGTTGACTTGCCTTTGGACCTACTTACTTGATCCTTTCTTTTTAAATTGGACTTGCCTTTTGACCTACTCACTTGACCATTTTCTTTGGATTTCTACTTGTCTTTTGGCCCTATTGAACCTGACCTTTTTGACCCACTAATCTCACCTCCATCCTCACAACTGAACTGAGGAACCTTCCCTCTGCAAATAGCCCTCAATCTTACTTTGTTATTTTTTTTTCAAATGCAATTCTCTTCTTTGTTCAACTGAAACTCTAGTAAGCATTTCTTTTATCAGTTCATTACTTTCAAATTTCTGGCCAATAAAAAAAGTTCTCCTTTCATACATTACCACCCAACTGTGCATCAACATTCTTCTTTTTAATATGCATTTTTAAAGCTTTCTTCCTTTCATCTTCATAGTCAGATTTACTCCCAGTTTTAATATTTTCATAATCAACTTCTTCATCCTCAACAACTTCTTCGATTTGTTCCACATTCTGTTTTAGACCAACCCATTCAACATCATCATCAATGTTTCTTCTAAATTCAGCTATATCCACTTCCACATCATCAAACATGTCATCTGGATCATCAAAGTATTCACTGTATTGGATATCTGAATCATCCTCACTACCAGAACCATGTTCACTACCAGTACCATGTTCCCTTTCTGACTCGGCATTAATGCTTTCATTCCTATTTGACTGTCCTACATTCTCATTTTCAACTACAATATTTTTCTTCCTACCCGCCAACTTTAAGCAGTTCTTCAACCATTCATCCTCACTAACATCTTCAACTACATCATCACCATTGTCATCTAACACACCATTATCTACTATGTTATTAATCAAATAGTCATCTACATTCAGTGGCTCCTTAGTAACACTATGATTAACATATAAATTAATTACCTTATACTTAGCAACAAACTTCAACATTTGCAAGACATCCTGATCAGTAACTAACTTCTTTAGGCTATTATCTAAATCAGTGTTAGGTTCCTTATAATAATACTCAAATGATGAGTTTTCATAACCTAACTCTTTCATCATGGCGTTAACCTCAATAACTGAAAACACATCAGAATCTATTGAGTCTATCCAATTTACCTTCCCACCTTTATATCGTATCTTGGGAGAAATGGTAAATGCACTACCATAGTTGATCTTCAGGCAAAAAACACTTGAAAAATAACCTAGTTACATTGAAATATTAAGAGTTAGCTAAACAAGATTATTGATAAAAAAAAATCAGTTAAGAATGGACAATCCAAAATACTTACGATAATCATGATAGGGATATGCTTTTAAACCCTTCTTACGAACCCTCTATTCACACAACATTGTTGATTTAGGATTTAATTAACTTAGAACAACAATCTAGGGTTTGTTTCAATTTGGGGATTTAGGTAAAAGTTTAGAGAGAAGTTTAGGGACTGAAATGGTTATGAATCGTTTTATTGAGTCAAACATGATATAAACATTGGTCAATACCCGCCTAACATGAAAAGACATAAATAACCCTCACATGTTGGTCACGTGATCAACTAAACGGTCAAACAAACAGAAAATTTGGTCAAGAGACCAAACCATTACGGGTCGCAACCACAAGGAGAGGATCCGTTAAAAAAAAGTTTAGGGACTATATCCATTAAACCTGACTGACCACATGAACCATTTATGAATTTAACTCTTTATTTAATTTTTACTAGACATACTCTTAGAAACTATGTTTAAGAAGGAAAAGTAATGCAGGAATGATGATACATTAAGATGATGCGAGATAGTTATCATCAAAGTAGCACTACTACAATAAGTCCTTTCGAGACCTGTTGTAGAATCCATCGAGACCTGTTTTTCATGGGGTCTCTAAATGGGGGGCTCTTCATGTGAAAACCATATTGAGACCGGTTTAAAAACCGGTCTTGCTTATCATAAATGAGACCGGTTTCATGATATATACCCGGTCCTATTATCAATATCGAGACCTGTTTTTGAATGTTTGACGGGTCTTGTTTTATATAATAGACCTGTTTCTATCAATAAAACCTGTCTCTATTGACTTTTTCTCAAATACAAATTTTCTTAATTATACCAGTTTCCTGTACAAATCCCAGTTTCCAGATTTCAGATTTCATGTTCCCAGTTTCCAGATTTCATGTTCCAATTTCAAGCAATGCACAAACAACTTTTGATCCATGAATTACCAAATACATCCTACATTCCATAAATTTAACTACTAAACCATAAACGTCAATACATATTCCAGAATTTAACTTAGATAATAACGAGTTCTAGCACTAAACGTATGTACGTTCCAAATGCCTTCTACAAAAAAGGAGTTCGCACATATTATCTTAAGTTAAATACTAAATGCCTAAACAAAAGACAATGGCATAACCAACAACTACCTATCAATAATGTTAATCAAATTGGACATAATTAATACCTTTGATGATGAATAAGATGCATTTAATAGATATGAAATTTGTGTTTGAAAATTAAAAAGAAGTTGAGTAGGTAGTTGTTAGTGTAAAATGGCATTGAATGTGTTTTTTGTATAAATTCGTCATCTGTCAGTAGCTGTAACGGTAAGAATTCAATTGTGTATAGAGACCGGTTTTTTAGAAAATAACCGGTCTCCATTAAATAGATAATCCAGACGTGTTTTACATTCTAAAACCGGTCTCATTTTATTTTTTATAGACCGGTTTTTATTAAAGTAACCGGTCTATGTTTGTTTCCTGAATCAAGACCGGTGTTCTTGGTAAGAACCGGTCCATATACTTTTGGAATGGTGGATTTCGGGTTTTCAGACCCGTTTCTTTAGTATCTGGTCTTCATATGGCGGTCTTGATGGTTCTTTTTGTAGTAGTGTAGTGAGGTGGTTATCAATAAGCATAACCAAATAAAGCTTTCTCTAATTTCGTGAACATAGTCTTCAAAGCTATGTCTAGATAATTCTTTTCGTTTTTGGCAACAATAATGTCTTTAATATTGTTGTCAAAAGATGTGTTTTACTACATTTAAAGAGTCGATCTATCTCAACTATTTGTAAGGAGTGATTTTTACATCACTAAATTTGAGCCACAAATATAAGATCAAAAACACAATTTACAACACATGCACAACAATCTTGTTGGTTTGACAATAGAACATGCATAAGTGGTAAAATATTGCCTTGTTACGTGGCAACAAACATTATCTTATAACATCCAACATACGATAGTGTCTCACCTCATATTTGTTGCACAATAGCCATTGAAATGAAATGCTTTGCATATTACCTAAAGGAATTGAAACACGTATAGTATAGAAAAATAGACTAATAAGATTTTAGACTTACATTGACACAAACATGACAATACCTATCAAACTGATTTTAAAACTACAACACGTACCAACAACCTAAAACCTACTTCTACTCTAAAAACCACATAAAGAATATATCGAGAAAGTGAAAATCCAGCTGATTGAGATAAAAACTCGGACTTTCAAAACCACCAAAACTAATACCACTAAAAAGAATCGCCCGGTAGAAGGCAAGAATTAAGTCACAAACCAATTACGACTCTCGTACCAAACATAACTAGCCGAAATTTTAGTTAAACAACTCCACCACGCAATCCAACGTAAGGCTGGTGGGTAATAAGGGGGTTAAGACGCGTCTTTCCCTCTTCACTCAGGCGTTGCAGTTAAAACAAACATCAAACGCGTCGTTTGTCACAAAAGGGGGAAGTCGGTCTTCCCATAGATCGAGTTGTAGAAGAAAGAAAAGAAGGTTGTGTGTGTAATTTTGGTTTCTGTGTGGTATATTTATGTATAACTGAGTTATATTTAGATGGTGATGTTCGTTATATTATTACACTATGTTGATGGTGATGATGTTTATTGAAGAGAGAAAAACTGACGTAACACTGAGTTAACGATCATATTTGCGGTCACTATTACCATCAGCTTTAGAGTGCACTCGCGTAGTTTTGTTGAACTGTTGAAGGATGTGTTACTTTTCTTTTTAGTAAAAGACAGTAGACTAGCTTCACAGCTTGTCTTCATATGATAATGATTAATGAATACATAAATAGGTAGTTTAGACTTTTCGTAGGCCTTGTAAAATTGGTATGGTTGTTGAGGAACAATATGTCTTTTCTAATTCTAATACCCATTCATGTCTACTCCTTTCTAATTTTATACTACTTATCTTTTATCTATAATATCATATATATGAACATTGCCTCGACAATGATTTATCTTTTGACCTTTAAAACATTTTTGTGCCATGTATCCTCCGTTTAAATCAAAACATTTAGGTGGCTGTCACTTTATGTTGATCAATTTCCTCCTTTAATTTATCATGTAAATCAAGGTTAAATCATCCTTTAAATCCAATACAATCACGTGTCTAGGGAATGCATCCAAAAGAATTGTCCATTATTTATGACATAGGGTTATAGAAAAATACGTACGCAAATTACAAGTTTATTAATAAAAAAGGTTTTTTTTTTTTTTTTTTTTTTTTTTTTTTTTTTTTTTTTTTTAGTTTTTCGTTGGTAATTTGAAATATATATAGACCTTTTATTTTGAAACAAAATTAAAATACTCTGATGTACGTTAATCTGAGACAAGATTTATATGGTTTAAAAGAATAGTTAGAAACCAACTGCCTAGCGCAGTTGGCCACCAGGGCAAAACCTGGGGTGGTTGTTATCCCATTCGGGAGGTCTCGGGTTCGAGTGCCTCTCAGTGGGGGTTTTCCATCAGGGGGGAAAGGGGGGTTGTAGGGAGTGGAGGAGCCTTTCTGAGGTGTAACCCACGCTGGTTCGAGTTCCGTATTCTGCCCAATTGGATGTCACGCGGTCTCGGTTCCTACTAACTATACTTGTACTAACGCGCCGTTCTAAAAAAAAAAAAAAAAAAAAAAAGAATAGTTAGAACGATATGAAACTTCTCTTGGAGCATCCCCAAGATAACCTTTTCAAAGGTTTGTAGTAAACGATTTAATTTATGATCATTTGTAGTTTATAGTCTTGTTTAATTTTCACTATATAAACTTTGTATAGCTTTATAGATAAAAGATAAATTAAATGGAGTAATTGAAAAGTTGCGATGGCAGTGAAAATGTTTATAAGATTTGGCATCTTAGGTCCTATGCGGCCGTCTTAAACTTCACCGCACTAGCTTGCATGGTTATGTTTATGCATAACTTTATAACTTATAAACCTACCAATTATAGATGAACTTATAAAATAATATTGGTGTATTACGGGTGTGTTTGGCAAAAGTAGAAGTGAGCACTAGTAGTGAGCTGTGAACAGTAGCTACAACTTATTGTTTTTTTAAAAAGCATTGAAAAAAATGAGAATTTCTAAAAAAATAGCAAGCTCACAGCTCTTTTGCCAAACGACTAATAAAAATCAAAATGCTCATTGCTTACCGCTACAAAATACTCTACATCGCTTCGTGTCAAACATTTTTTTTTTGAACGGCGATTTAAATAAAGACTAGCAAGATGCTAGAGAAGCAAATTACAAATGTGTGGATAGAGTGTTACATGGATTACTAAACCACTCTATCCAATTAAGAGAAACTTTTCTATTCCTACTCGAAAACCAAGTGAATGACGAAAGCTTAATGTCATTTAAGAGCAACTCCTTTCTTGGACGCTTAGGCGAGAAGATTGCATTGTTCCTGAAGTTCCAGAGATGCCACAAAGTGGTGTTTACAGCAACATCAAAAGCCTTTTTGAGTTTAGGCAGAATGAGGACTCGATCAGCTAATAGGGCTGCATCATCTACAGATGAAACAAGGACACCCGAAACCTTCCACCAAGCCATAACTTCTTTCCAAATGTCTTTAGCAATTGAACATAAGGCGAATAAGTGGTCCTCAGTTTCAATATCGTCATCACAAAGGGGGCATCGAATAGAGTCAAGATCGATCCCTCTCTTATCAAGATTAACTCGTGTAGGTACCCTTTTGTTCATGATGCGCCATGCGAGAATATTTACCTTTGTGGGAAGGAATTTATTCCATCTGATGGGTTGAGAGGTTGAGGGATTTGACATGTGGTTAATATGGTTCCGCATGCTTTTCACAGTGAAGTTTCTTGAAGAGTCCTCAATGAATTCCCAAGTATCAGGGGCATCTGTAAGGTGTAACTCAGAAAGAAGGTTTGTTAGTTCAATCAATTCATTTTGATCAGCCTGTGATCGAGTTGGTCTTAGCCAAGCCCAATTAAAAGTAAGGCCAAACGGAAGTGTAGTCGGTTGTTGGTTTGGGCCAAGGGCTGAAGATGGGTCGGGTACAGTAGGCAAGTGAAAGACAGAACCAGTGGGATGTGAGTTATGAGAGGAAGTAGGACATCTATCACAAACCGAACAACTCTTGTTTGTTTCAAGACGGTATAATCGCGGGAATGAGTCTTGAAGAGTTGCTCCACCAATCCAATTATCATGCCAAAAAGAAGTGTTTCTTCCATTTCCAACTTTTTTCTTGAAAAGCCTTGGTAATTCGATTCCAACAATGCTTCGTGTCAAACATACCCTACGTCAATAACACTTTAGTAGTGGCTCCAATATGTGAACATTTGAAAATTTTGTAGTTTGTTTATTAAACGTATTTAACTATGTTAGAGAAGTATTTCGTAGGAATTTTGGCAATTAAAAGTTTTATTTTAAACTTCAAGAGTCATATTATATTATTGTCTAATAAAGTTCACTATTATGCAGACTACTCGTTCAACTTATGAAACAAATATACATACTGTTTAATTAGTTAGCGTCGTTAGCAAGGCAATTTTTTATGATGAGTAAACAAAAGTACACAAGCTCCGACTTTTTTCAAAGTGTAGTTTTTAAAAATAAATTAAAATCATCTCAAGTTTATATGAACATAATCAATAATATCTTTTAAGAATGCTCTTATCAATAGCGGTAAGCCTTCCATGAGCACCATGCTCACACGCGAGCATTGCTGGTGGGGTGGAGTCGTCGTGAAGGGAGAAACCAAGAGAGCCAAAGGTGAAGAGCTCACTACATGTGAAAGTGTGCAAAAAGTGAGTCTTTTATTCTAGTTGTTTGCTTCTTTTATAAAATAAAAATAATAAAATCATTACCTCATTTTTTTCCTATAAATACCTCATAAACTTTACAATTTTTAAACACAACTTCAAATTATACTCTCTACTCTTTTATTAATACCTCTTTACTCAAACAAAACTTATGGAGGATATAAATTCTGAAACAACAATGTTCACAGACTCATCAGAAGAAGAAGAAGTTATTAGTCGGGACATGAGGTTTTTTAGCAAAGCGGTGTTATTTATTTTGAATAGACGACAAGCAAACCGACCGAAGAAAAACATCATACGCCGAGCTCGTTATGGTACTCATGATCTTTTAGTCGAAGCTTATTCTAGTTCGAATCCGATGTTTCCAGAAGCAACTTTCAAGGAGAGGTTCCGAATGAGTCGAAGGCTATTCAGATGGATAGTTGAAGAAATACGTCTTCATTTTGCATACTTCGGTGATACTACTGACTGCGCTGGATGACAAGGCATTTTCCCGTTGATGAAGTGCACCTCCGTAATTCGTCATATGGCATATGGCACCATTCCTGACGCCCTTGATGAATATTTGAAAATAGGCCGAGAAACTTCTCGTCTATGTCTTAAAAAAATTTGTACGTCTATTATGGAATTTTTTTTGGCAAAGTATTTGCGGAAACCTATTATCACCGATGTTGAAAAGCAATACGCGTTTCACAAACAAAAGCACGGGTTTTCGGGAATGTTAGGAAGCCTTGATTTTATAAATTAGATGTGGCATGGTTGTCTGAACGCACTTAAAGGCAATATTATTCATTTTCTTAAAAGCTGCTGCGTCATAAGACTTATGGATATGGCACGCTTTCTTTGGTTTTGCTAGGGCGAACAATGACATCAACCCCCTATATTCAACGATCTCAAAGACGAAAAGCACTTGAGATTCCGTTTGTGGCTAACGGCGATATTTATCCATTCGTATACTATCTTACTGACGGATATATCCAGAATGGGCAACTTTGGTTAAGACGATAGGAGAACCAAGCGTTGATGAACTCAAGCGAATGCGGTATAAGGGAATGCAAGAATCAACAAGGAAAGATATGAAACGGGCATTTGGTGTTCTAAAGAAGAAATGAGTTGTATTATCCAATCCCGCACGACCGTATTGTGAAGACAAAATAAGAAATATGATGCATACATGCATCATATTACATAATATGATTATAAATGACCAATGAGAGGCGGTATTTCCCAATTGATATTCGGAGGAAGCACATCAACTGGACAACCCCAAGAAGAAAAGAATAGAGTTATCGGATATATTAAATCGTCACAAGTGCATCAAAACCTTTGTGTCGATATGACCGAACATCTTTCTAATAATGTTAAGTTTTAGTTTAATGTAATGTATTTATTTTAATGAATACAAGTTTTAGTTTTTAATAAATAAAGAAAACGAGTTGGACAGCTCGCACGTTGCGACGGGGTGTTTGACATAAATTTTTATCCTCATTTCAGTAGTACCGTAAAATCATGATAAATATTATTACATGAAGAATCAAATGGCGACATTTTAATTCATTCAACAACTGTAGCATCTATAGGACTCCTTCAAAAAAATACTAACAGTGGCATTAAAAGCATATGAACAAATTGTTCCCCAATATTACTAAAGGAAGCGACGATGTTTTAGTATCCAAGGCCAGAATTCACCGGCAGGTACTAGGCATGTTTTATGTTTAATTGCAGGTTGGAACTATTTCTAGTGGGATGCATGAATTGAAAATAAAAAGATAAAGTACCATTGCCATGAAGTTTTAATCTAACAAAAACTCGGTAGAAGTCAAATAGAATTCTAGATACATAATGAAACTTGTATTTTATAACGAATTCTTGAATGTCTTATCTAAAAGTGGATATCCTCTTGGATTAGTAACTGCAGGCAGTATGCTTGTTAAGAACTTCAATAGGAATGCTGAGGTATATAAATTGATCTTTGGTGAGCTTGGCTCTAAGTCTTCCAAGATGAAGTGCAGTCACCTTCCTGTCAAGGTTCCTAGGAAACACATACACCAATCACTTGGTTAATGAAGGAGTAGTTGCTAAAATAAATTATTGGTTTAAGTTTTAAGAGCAACTAAATCTAGAAACATGAGAGCACGAAGGTGCAAATATAGAAAACAAACTGATATCAAAAACAAAAAAACAAAGAAAAAATAAATAAAAAATACTTTTAAAATAAATGTGTGTTGAATAATCAGAATCAGTGCTGCTATAGTTACACCTTATATGCTAACCTGGTAATTAAGATCAGTTCTTTTATATCCATATGTGCAAATTAAAAACTTGATAATCAGATGTAGTTCCCAAAAATAGATAGGCAACCTGATAATGAAAATGTATGTATATGTGGCTTTATTTGTTCCTTGGTTTTGATTTTTTTGGAGGATAAAAAGGTAGGTCTGTCATCAGTGCTTAATTAGTGTGTCATCAATGTGTCTATATGTTTATTCAGTTATTTTTACATTTTAGATTAGGTGTCTGTTATCATCTTTACATTAATTTTTTTTGGAATTTGATTGTTGATGTTATGTTTTTGTCATTTGTCATCAATGGTTGCTTGGGATGTTATCAATAAGCTTGCAACTTTTTTTGTTTTCCTAAAATTTCATTTTTTTCTGTTTGAAAGACACTTCATGTTCCTGATATATAATACTGTATTGTGTCATTTATTCAAGTATTGATTCTGGTTTATTTGTCTGGTTTTGCCTATTTAAGATGACATTTTGTTCTTTTTTTCTATAACACAAAAGTTTAGTAAGGTTCATTCCATGACAGGTTTTATTTTGCTTTCAGAACTTTTAGCTGCTATTGGTTCTGCCTCTCTACAGGATTGTTGATCCCAACACACGATTAATTCCTTAGCTTGTAAAAGTTGACTTACTTTGGATAAATCCAAAACAACTATATTAGAAACTTTGTAAATACTAAAGAGTGTGCGAAATCTACTCTTTAATACTTAGAAGAATATTAATGAAACAGTAAACAATAATATTACCAAAAATCTCCAACATTATTAAGATCAATAATACGAGTACTCTGTGTAGTACTAGGGTTTACAACCTTAAAGCTATGAAAAACTATATCAAACACCATAACCTAGGATCTCCTTTTATACACTAAGGAATCCTTTACAAGATAACTACAAATCTTCTAACAATATAGAATATATGTATCTTTCTAACTATATAGAATATACACTGAATAAGTCAATATATATTACTTCACACGTCTTATCTCTTTAGCAGCCTTAATCTTCATCAATCAGTCTTAAGTCCTTCAGCAGTCTTAATCTTCATCAGCAGTATTAAGTTAGTACTAACAGTACTAACTTTACTCTAGCAGTACTAACTGGTTAGTACTGGCAGTTGTAATCTTGAACCATACTAACTCTTGGCTTGATAGTACTAAGTATGAAGACTTTTAATTCCCAACAATCCTCCATTAAACTTGTGATTTACCTCCAAATCATCAAGTTTCTTTAATTAAACCTTGTACTTTTAGAGGATTCTTCTAAACATTTCACCTTCTTGGTCTTTCTGACTGCATAAATATCTTCCTAAGAAGTTTGTGGAAAACTAGAAGGCTGGTTGAATAGTTTTACCGATTTAAACTATTTAGATCGACTTATGTCAATCTATTTAAATGTGTGTGTTGGATGTTGATAGATAAACATGTAAATAAGTAAAGCAAAGCTAAAGAGTAAGAAGCACAAAACCACAACGCGAGTATTTATAGTGGTTCGGCTACAAGGACACCTTCCTTGCCCTACTCCACTCCCCGAGTCACCTCCTCGAGAGTTCATAATCACTACACAATACAAACTCCTTGTGGCGGAGAAGCCTTCACAACGTCGCCTACTCTTTATCTGGTACAAGGCTAAACACCGGGTTCTTCCACGAGGTAGAACTAAACCTATCACAACATCGCCTACACTTTATCCGGTACAAGGCTAGCTACCGAGTTCCATTACAAAGGAGGAACTACTACCCAACACTACACAACACCTATCTCAAAGGAGACACACTCCTTATTACAACATTATCAAGGATATCAATATCCTTGGACCCAAACTATCTATGTTGTACATCGATGCACCATATCGATTGTACACCCTTGGCACCTTTCACTAATGCCTTTGACACGGACCTTTGGCACCTTTCACTAATGCCTTTGACTTGGATCTTCGGAACCTTTCACTAATGCCTTTGACACGGACCTTCGGCACCTTTCACTAATGCCTTTGACTTGGATCTTCGGCACCTTTCACTAATGCCTTTGACATGATCTTTCAACACCTTTCACTAATGCCTTGTACTTGACCCTTCGGCACCTTTCACTAATGCCTTTGACACGGACTATAGGCACCTTTCACTAATGTCTTCATCACAACACTTCTAGGAGGGAGAAAGAACTATTAACAAGAGAACATCAGTAGTCTTGATGATGAAGAAGGTTGGCAACTCATGGACTTGAGCTTGCTCGACTTCAAGAGATGGTGATCTTGCCTTTAAGAAGAACCTAGAGAATCACACAAACACAAAACTACATAGAGAGATCCTTTGGATTTGAGGTTAGAGAGTTTACAACACTAAGAGAGAATGTGTGTGAAAGGGGTTAGTTACAATGAAGAAATAGCTCACTATTTATAAAGGAAAAATCACTACTGTTCCACGGATCCCTTGCTTGAGGGATCCGTCCAGTGTAATTCTAGGGATCCGTAGGATGCTCCCTCTAAATGGGTTATGGGCCATGGGTTATGGACTTTGGATCATGGATATCCAAATAGATACAATGTATCTAGAAGATGCAATGCATCTAGTCAATGGGTCATGGGTTAGCTCCATGGGTCATGGATAATACCCATTATGATTTATGCATGATGTCATGCAATGGGTCATGGATTATGGATCATGCTCCATGGGTATGGGTCATGGACTTTAGGCTTTACCCAACTACATTCAATGTATTAGTGAATGGGTCAAATACTTTGACTTCTACCCATTATCTTACCCATTAAAATACATACTAAGTATGTATATATATATATATATATATATATATATATATACCCATTATGTAAATACTAGTTGTTATATATATGCATTACTATAACACTATTGCTTGTTTAGTGTTTTATATGAAAGCGTAAGTGTGTTAGTAAACTATTGGCTCAAACCATTTACGTATTTTATTTGTTTCGTTAAAATGATTTTACGTTTGTTATCGACAAAATATCAGAAGATCATAAAATATAAATAAACGTTTTTACGGCTTATTTGTATTAACAAAGTTCTCTTGCCATTTCATTATGCTCATCCACTAAGAGCTTTGCAGTGATCATCAATGTGAGTGTTCCCCTTGACAATGAATACTCTTTTTCCACTAGCATGTAAATATCCATTCCAGCCTTTGTAGAAACCTGATGCACTCCACATGAATCATACAATCTCCATGTTAAATCATGAATACCATACTGAAATTCCATAATTCATCATCTGCATCTGGTTCAAACATTCTTTTCAACTCTACCCATAACACTCTTTCTTTGTCATTTGTTGGTTCTGTTGAGTTGAACTTTTCTGTAACCAGACTCCACAGCTCTTCTAAGCCATCCCTATCAAAAGCTTTCAGAATATCATCAAAGAACTGATATACCTCAGTATGGTTTCCAACTTTGATGATATTTCAGTACTTCCTTTCATCTTCACTATAAATCTCCCAGCCTATAATTGGATACTTGGTTTGTAAGGCTTGAACATTCATTCCTTCTTCTGGAACTATTATCATCATCTGTTGTAGCTCTTCATGTGACAATTCATCAGCTTCTTTACCTTTTTGCTCTTCAACTGATTCTGAGTCTGCACCAGTCTTTTGCCTCTTAGAACTTTCTTGATTAAGTTCTCCATCTACATCCCTTTTTGAACTTCCAGCTACTAACTTAGGAACTATTCTTTCAACTTCACTTTCCATGGGAACAAATGTGCTTACTTGTTTGTAAACCTTGTCAAACATTTCCTTGACCTCATAAAAACTTATTCCTCTGAAATAATCCATCTTGTATCCCGCCATGTTCTTCATATAAACACACATGGTCTGTCTTTGTTGAGATCTGGTAGGTAGTTTACTTGTTCTTTATCCTTTTGTTCTGCAAATAACTTCTTTCTTGTTGCAATCAGTTCCACTAGCATTCTTCACTTCTCTTCAATAAATACTTTTTCTCTTTCCTCTGCTGATGCGTGGGTTCGGGGTCGAAAGACTTCCTTTTCCACGAGCAAGCTTTACAACCCACTAGGCAGTGTACCTAATCGTTATAGTGTAGTATGGGTAAGCCCAGGGGGTTGATTGTTCTCTAGGGGAATAGAGATGCTAGGTAGAGATGTATGACGATAAGGTGAGGTTGAGAGAGATTCTTTTTAGTCTTTTTATGTTTTTTGAAAGCAAGTAAATATCTCAGGGTACATGAGTAGGGGGTGATACTTGTACCAATTTTAACTACTAATTCTTTAAGCTAATAACTAATTAAACTAATGAAAAGAGAAAGATAGGCTATATATTGTAAAGTGTGTTCTTATGATGATTAAAAGTGTGTTTACTTAGATGTTCTTACTCCCTAGTTATCTCTTATTGGTCGGCTGAATTGTCACATCCTCATCTTAATTGGTGCGTTATATTCCGTGTGGTCATAGGGGGTGCCTAATTCCCTAGTTCTATGAATTGTAACCCTCCTCTAGACTATCTGGGATCGCCAAGTACCGTAGTATCTCTCCCGAATACTCTATTATCCTAAAGCTACAACTCACGCAATAAACACAACGATGGCTCAAGCGCACTCTCAATCTTTATGCTATTTAGGACGTTCAAGCTCGCAACAATTAATGAAGAAGCCAGTTTTTCTTACTCTAGCGTCTACCGATTAAGACAAGAGACAACCTAACAATAATTAACAACTAGGTTTCATATATCTAAGCAAACACAATAGTAATTTAGCTACTCATGATAGATTAGCATGCATACACACAAACAATTAAACATAGGATAGACATGTTGATATAATGGATTAACAAACTTATCTTATGATGTAAAGAAGGGTTTGGCACCCTAAAATATTTTCCAAGTCGGACTACACCAGAAATAAGGTTTGCTCTCCAAAATTATACCGCTTTAAATGCAGAAAAATCAAATTCTATATATAGATTTACAAGTGCGACGGCGTCGCCATTTGCTGGTGACGCCTTCTGGTCGCCGTCTTTAGGGTTTTGTTTGGGCCAAGTCATCGTTGGGACGGCGTCAGTTGAGGAGTGTGACTCCGTCTGTCTTCATGAGGGACGTCGTCTTGAGATGGTTCTTGGACGTCTGGTGTAGAAACTAAGGGAGACGCCTTCTAGGTTATAAGTGTGACGCCGTCAGGTGGTAGAACCACTTTTTCACCTGATCCATCGCGTGTAATTTAATTAGATTTCTTCCTTATGGACGGCGTCGCACTTTGGGTTGGGACGCCTTCAGGCTTGCAAAATAGCCTTGGATCTTGCTTTTCCTTTTTCTTCATGTTTTCGCTTTTTTTTCGTCCAAATATGCTTGATTCCATCATTTTGCTTCCAAATGACCTAAAATGTGAAAAGGAACGATTATAAGTAGTAATAAATATAAAATGTATCGATTTAGGGCTTAAATGACCCCCTAAAAACGTATGTTTTAAATCTTTATTAAATATCCCTACACTTGCAATTTTCTTGTCCTTAAGAAAATGTGCTTTTGGCCAATCAATATATAAGTTTGGGGGCATGTAGCATTGGTTTAAAATGATTTACAACAAATACAAGCGCCACAATAGTCATAACAAGCACGAAAATTATACATTAGCACCTCACAATTGGTGTTTGGATTATCTCATCTCTCTGGTTTATATGAAATATAACATGTAAGGAAATGGAAGATAAACACTCACTACCTGGTGTAGTACATAGATTACCATAGGCTTGAGAATAGATCAAACCTCCACCGCTTTGGCGAAAGTACCTAGGAATAACTATCTAAGAGGTCTTTACAAAGGGTTGTAATGTTAGGCTTAGGGTAGGGAAGTAAAAGGTTTTGTTGGATAAGGGATATTTAGTGGTGGCAAGTCAAAAATCTTATGTTGCAAGCATGTAAAACGTGGCGTTGCTAAGTCAAGACTCGACTCACTAACACTAAATAACTTGAAACAATATATAAACATAAACTTAAAAACATAAAATAAAGATAGAGGTAGGATGGTAGCTCGTATGTTTTTCTCATTTTTTTACTAACTATTTTTCTCTTTTTTCATACCTTTTTACTCTACCATCCTCTACGATAACATCAGCATAAAGGGATTTATAGGAGCATCCCTACACTTGAGTTTTTATTTCACTAACACTAATTGACCCGATTTGAAAAGATTAAAACACTTGGAGTACTTAATTACGTAGACAAAGGAAATTTGAATTTATCGTTCTTTCCCGTTACTCCATAAAATACTACTTTAACCCATGAGTCCCAATCGTCCCAAAACTGTATACAAAGGATATGACTCGACTTAGCAACCATGCAAGCAACTAGATAATTGAACTAAGGGTTTAACAATAATTACAATAATGTAATAAAGATGAGTGCATACAAGGTAGGCTAAGGCGATTTGGGTGTAACATTTGAGGGTGGATTGTAAACAATGCTCTTCATTGATATTCCGGAAACCGGAACATCACGAGAACCGCAAAAAGGATAGGCTCTGAGGGGTTAACTAGGGGTATCGTGTACTAAAGATGAGTACATCGCAAGGGTGTGGGGAAATTACTCAACCGACGTGGATGACATAATTAAATTACATGTTTAAAACAATGGTTATCATAATGCCTCTTATCATTTAGTTAATCCTAACTACACGAATGTAGTCTCACTAGCGACCTCGGAATGCATCACAAAACAAGTTATAGAATCTATTATACTACCGGTACACTCACTAAACATTAAAGATGAATGCTTTTAAAGATGAATGCTTTTATTCCTAAAGATCTAGGGGCGAACCTCACATTTTGGGGTGGAATTTGAGTGGTATACGGTTTTTGTGCTAGTCATATAATTCCTATCCATGAGACTCTTTATTAAGACTAAAGTTTAACTCGTAAATACCATAATTTATTTTTTAATTTGGTGCTAAAATTACCCTAAAAAATATTTCTCACAGTTTATTACACAATTTACCACGGACAAGACAAAAATCAAGTGAGTGAATAGTTTCTAAGTTCTCGTTTTATTCTCCCTCCCTACACTTAAACTAAACATTGTCCCCAATGTTTCCCGAAAGTATCAAAGTTATGATAAAGGAAGGTAAGTAAAAGAGAAAGAAACTAGTACTCCCCTGATTAGCTCGGTAAGATATGTATGAAGTTGCGGTTAAATCCTCCTCCAAGAAGAATGAGCAAGTAATAAGTGCTTCCAATATGTATTTCTTCTTCTTGTCTAATATAACCTGCAACACTTATAAGAAAACAAAACGAAACCTCGCGTAAAATCGGCGGTAAAACTATATATGAAACAAAACTATACTAGAAAGCTAATAAGATATAATGCTTGCGGAATGGATGTTTGCAGTTTTTCTGGAAAATTAAGAATTGGAGGTTTCTAAAAATTACAAGTTAGACAGAAAACGAAACTGAGAATCTGTTTCTACATTGCCTGAAGCCGTCGGGCTTTAGTCCCGATGCCGTCAGGTTGTCCTGACAGAAAAGGTCTGGTGCGTTTTTCTGAAAAAATTACTTCATTAAAAACCTAGAAAAATTCCTATAAAACATCCATTATAACTCGATACAAGCATTTGACTGTAACAAACATACAAATATATACAATTTAAATTATTGATAATCTCATGTTCATGCAAGTTCTTAAAAACATATGTGATCTTCCCGACACTTATCTTTTTGTAAAATACCTCTATATGCAATTAAGACGAGGTTAAAAACAAAATAAAGCATTTTCACAAAATAAACATGAGAATTAAAAAATAATGAAAAAGATATATAAAACACACAAATAAAAATGAAAAACAAACATTCAAACAATTAAACATGGGTTGCCTCCCAAGAAACGCTTGTTTTTGTTTGAGTGACGAGCTTGACTCTACCCTTATTTAATGGATAAAGGGAAAGTTTTCCCTACACTTAAGTTTAAGTGCGGGTGATAATAGCGATACACACCCTTAGGGTGGGAATTTGCCACATGAGGAGAGGGTGGTGGGTGATACTTATGCTCAAAGGGGTGTACTTCTTTCATTGTAACCTTACCTAATTCTATTGGTGTAGTGGGTGAATCAAGTCTTTCTCCTAGAAAGGGATCATATTCTATCAACTTCAAGAGATTCTTAGTTAAGGATCCATCTTGACCTAATAAACCCGATTTAAACCCATAATATTTCTTGTTATCAGCCATGAATGGGTGAAGTAAGTGTGCAAGGTCATGGGTTACTCCTATATAGCTTCCACTCTACAAGGCTTAGAGTCTACTATCTTTATCTTAATATTACCCGGACTACATGGTTTAATGGGTGAATTGGGCCTATTTCAATTCCTAAATTCACATCTATGGATGGAAAGTTGGGTGATGGTTTTAGTTGAGGCTCCGGTTTATCAAAACTAGGAACTTCTTTAGAACTAAGATAAGGGTCATCACGACAAGCGTTCAAACCTACATCCTCTAGTTATGGTTGGTCCAAAGGCTCTACCTTTATTGGGGTTCCTATAGTCTCTTCTACTACTTCTCGGTAAGTCACGGACGGTGTGTGTTCCTCAAGTGATGGTAGGACTTGTGGGGTATCTGGTGGGATTGGATTTTCTACTCTATCCTCCATCTTATCTAGATCACATATGCATTCATTTTGTACTATTATAGCGTCTAACCATGACATGCACCTAGGTATCTCAACTCTAATCATCTCACTCCTAAACAACCATTCCGATTAAGCCTTCCACTTTGAGAACATGTCTAAATCTTCATTATTTGGGTCCCATGTTCCACTTCTACCTCGGGCGAAAGTCTCAAATATTTCCCATCCATCTTGAACACCACATCCCCAAAGATCCCCATCCGTTATATAGTCAAGTGTCATTTGAGTTTCCTAGTCGATACGAGTGTAAAATAATTAAAGTGGAAACAATAGATCAAGACCTTGATGAAGGAATTTTAGCAGTAGGTATTTAAAACGAGTCCATGCCTCGGGAAAGGATTCATCATGATGTTGTCGGAACCTCAAGATCTCATTTTGGAGTGGAAAGGGTAGATTATATAGTGGATTTTGTCGATTGGGTGAAAATTTTGGCGGATTCACGTTCTCCATAATGGCTAACGAAATGATCAATGAGAAAGTTTACGAACAAAAGCACAAAGAAGAGGGATATACTACAAGAAAGCTAATAATAAAGAAAAAAAGCTCACTTGATAGGAATCAAGCGAGTAGACCTAATCGAGATAGAAAACTAACTAGCTATTCTATTCCCCGGCAGCGGCGCCAAAAACTTGATGCGTGGGTTCGGGGTCGAAAGACTTACTTTTCTGCGAGCAAGCTTTACAACCCACCAGGCTGTGTACCTAATCGTTGCAGTGAAGTATGGGTAAGCCCATGGGGTTGATCGTTCTCTAGGGGAATGGAGATGCTAAGTAGAGATGTATGACGAGAAGGTGAGGTTGAGAGAGATTCTTTTTAGTCTTTTTATGTTTTTTGAAAGCAAGTAAATATCTCGGGGTATAGGAGTGGGGGTGGTACTTCTACCAATTTTAACTACTAATTCTTTAAACTAATAACTAATTAAACTAATGAAAAGAGAAAGATAGGCTATGTATTGTAAAGTGTGTTCTTATGATGATTAAAAGTGTGTTTACTCAGATGTTCTTACTCCCTAGTTATCTCTTATTGGTCGGTTGAATTGTCACATCTTCATCTTAATTGGTGTGTTGTATTCCGTGTGGTCATAAAGGGTACCTAATTCCCTAGTTCTATGAATTGTAACTATCCTCTAGACTATCCGGGATCGCCAAGTACCGTAGTATCTCCCCCGAATACTCTATCATCCTAAAGCTACAACTAACGCAATAAACACAACGATGGCTCAAGTGCACTCTCAAGCTTTACGCTATTTAGGACGTTCAAGCTCGCAACAATTAAAGAAGAAGCCAGTTTTCCTTACTCTAGCGTCTACCAATTAAGACAAAAGATAACCTAACAATAATTAACAACTAGGTTTCATAGATCTAAGCAAGCACAATAGTAATTTAGCTACTCATGATAGATAAGCATGCATACACACAAACAATTAAACATAGGATAGACATGGTGATATAATGGATTAACAAACTTATCTTATGATGTAAAGAAGGGTTTGGAACCCTAAAATACTGTCGAAGTCGGACTACACACGAACTAGGGTTTGCTCTCCAAAATTCTACCTCTTTAAATGCAGAAAAATCGAATTCTATATATAGATTTACAAGTGCGACGGCGTCGCCTTTTGCTGGTGACGCCGTCTGGTCGCCGTCTTTAGGGTTTCGTTTGGGCCAAGTCATCATTGGGAAGGCATCAGTTGAGGAGTGTAACGCCGTCTATCTTCATGAGGGACGTCGTATTGAGATGCTTCTTGGACATCTGGTGTAGAAACTAAGGGAGATGCCTTCCAGGTTATAGGCGTGATGCCGTCATGTGGTAGAACTACTTTTTCACCTGAGCCGTCGCGTGTAATTTAATTAGAAGTCTTCATTAGGGGCGACGTCGCCCTTTGGGTTGAGACGCCGTTAGGCTTGCAAAACAGCCTTAGATCTTGACTTTGCCTTTTTTTTTTTTTCATGTTTTCGCTCCTTTTTGTTCAAATATGCTTGATTCCAGCATTTTGCTTTTAAAAGACGTAAAATGTGAAGAGGAATTATTTTAAGTAGTAACGGATATAAAATGTATCGATTTAGGGCTTAAATGACGCCCTAAAAACGTATGTTTTAAATCCTTATCATATGCTTGAAGTTTTTCTGCTAATTCCCTATCTACAAGAGTGTTAGGATTATCCGAAACAATGATGAAAGTATTTCAATCGCTTTTGTCATAAACAACCAAAGCATCACCTTACCTCTCAACACATTCGTTCAAATCCTTCGTATACCATGTGAAGGAATTTGTATGTATTCTCAAGATTGGTCAATTGCTTGTCAATCCTTCGCATTAGACTCTAAACCTATCTATCACACTCCACTTGATAACCTCATTGTGGTTCGAGATACCATCTTCACAAAGAGAGTCGACCAGTCTCGTTATAACTACAACAAAGAACTCATTCATCGTGATCCCTTTCAAATGGAACTCTTTGAAATGATTCCCATTTACAAAAAGTGGGAATAAATTCTTAGAGAGAATGTCATTTGTTTGGTTGGAAACAAATACCATCCCAATGCTTGTCTTGTCCAAATGATCTATTGTCTCATCCACCAAAAGCCTTTCAATCTCGCCTATTACATTGCCAAAAGAATGGTGGGTGTTTTGATCCGTGCAAAACCGTCAAGTTTTCTCACGCAAACTGACCACTTGTGAATGGCCAACTGTAAGAAACTTAAAACAGCTTAAGCACGAATGCAATGAAGATCTGGGGAGTATAGTGTTTCCCCGGGTCGTTATGTCCCAGCGAGCTATGCAATGGATCACCAAACGTATAGTGATCGAGAAATTTGAACAGAAAAAGGGATTGATTGAACAATTATAACTACAGAAAAAGCCAACAAATTACAGGGGCTTAAATGCAAATTAAAGGAAATTAAAAAGATAAAATATATTAAATAAATGCTATCACTATTTGCAAAATGATGTTTTTGATTTTATGTTTTTATAAAACTGAATTAAAAAAAAAAAAAACTACGTAACGTACAACCGAAAATGTGAAGCTTACACAATATTAATCCTAAAAATATGAAAATGATATTTATACAATCCTAATGATAAAAGAAAATTTATAGAAAAAGAAAATTTATAGAAAAAGAAAATTATTTTTATAACTATTTATCTAATTATTATTAATTAAAAACTATATTTAACTATTAAATAATTACCTAAAATACAAGAAATTAGGAAATAAAGCTAGAAAAATAAAATTATGACTTAGAAAAATCTAAAATAACAAAATAGAATTTTCAAAACTATTTTTGTATTTTTCTGATTATTTTTCTATTTTTTATGAATTAAAAACTATTAAAAACTAATTAAATTACTTAAAAATACAAATTTAACTAAGAAAAATCTAGAAAAATATTTTTTTGACTTTTTATATTTATCTAAACTTAAAAAAAATGAAAAATTATTTTTTTGAAACTTTTCTTAATTTTTTGTATTAAATGCTAATTAAAAATGCTTAAAAACTAATTAAAATCAAGAAAAATAGCAAACTGATTTGGAAAAATCTGAAAATTTCAGGAAAACTCTAAAATTATATTTGGAATCTAAGAAAAATATAAAAACAGATGCTTGTGTACAAGATTATGGAACTGTTATGATAAGTGCTTATAAATAAGCACTTATTTTAAGCAAATAAGCACCAAAAGCCACCAACTTGAAACATAAGCTATATTATACTAAGATTACCCAAATGAAACTTATCAAAACTGCTTTTAACCTCTAAATCACAATTTGCAAAGATTTGGCTTATTTGATTTAAGTGCTAAAAACAGGTTTAGGGACACTACTTGCAGCTTAAAAATAAGATACCTAATAAGCTAGAAACTGGAAAACCAAAGTGGGAACCTGTACTAGACCTGGTTGGGACCTTGTAAACCAAAATTGAGCCAAAGTTGAGCTCAGATGAGCTTGGTGCAAGGGTTGCAAGAACTGCACAAGTCCTGTGCAGCTCAATGCAGTGTGCACAGGGCAACTTCCACCATTTTGACAAGAACTTTTGACCCTTATAAAAATTCCACAAAAATATACAAAAATGCTAATAAGAGATTAGACCAGTTGGAGATTTTAAAACAACAAGTTTCACTTATTTAGGCTCAGAAATGAATCCAAGAAAAATCACTCTCAGTTGGCTCAAAACTGGTTTTTCATTGTTTTGACTTTTGACATGAACATGGAAAGTTGACTTCCATGAGTTTTGATCCAATTTTGTGAGCTGAAAATGATGTTAATGGATGAAATGAAGATACTGCAAGCTATGTTTATGACTTTTAAACACAAAACAAGAGATTGGTTATTAAAAATCTCAACAGTGAGCAAGTTAAGACAGTTTCATGTGATTTTTGACTTTTAATGTTTTGCAGGCACAAACTTAGACAGATAAGTACTCAAATGAGTTAAACAAGCATGAACAAACAGAACTCTACCACTGCACAACCCTTAAAGACAGTTTAGACAGCAATGCCAAACACACCTTTATGAACTGTTTTGCAAATTTAAATGAGATAACAACTGAGCACACTTGAATTAATGATCAAGCTACATCTATATATCCTAAATACATCTTTTTAAACAGATTTGCATCAGTTTTAACTACAATTGAAGATAATGCAAAGAGACCTTTAAAATCACTTACACATGGTCCTTAGCCACTATGGCTTGAAACTGAAACCAATGAACACTAGCCTAATCCAAACCCTATCCTAACTCAATATCAACCCAATTCCATGTCTGAATCAACCATTGCCCCTTTCCATTGCCATTTGACCCAGTTTGACTTTTTGTTGACCAAGAACCACAATTACTTGAACCTTGAATATAAGCTTATACAAAGCTATAATAAGCTAATATAAACCTTTTTGAGCTTAAAAATCAGCTAATGAAAGCTTGTATACAAGTCTTTAATATGGAAATTTTCAACAGTAAACTCAAAACATAAACTGATAGTGAAACTTAAATTAGTACTTGGAATTGATTTATATTGATCCAATAACTTAAAATGAGTACATTTCAACAAAAGATTACAGAATTTTTTACTTAACTAAGACTTTATATGAAAAACGACATTAATAAAAATTTAAAAACTAGTAGACTCCTTTTCTTGCATCCCTTAGCTTTCTTTTATATTCCAATCTTCTTCTCTTTCCACTCTGAATGTTTCCCACTTGTTTCTCAGCCATTGGATGGTTAGAAGCAATCTTGGCCGTTTAAATGGATTTTGGCGCCAAAATGGGGTACTTGACAGTGGGGGTTGAGATGGTGGGTAAGAGATGCATTAATTGCTTTTGGAGTTTGGTGGAGGTGGGGGGAACAAGGAGAGGTGAGAAGGAGGCTGGTAGGTTGCACTGGTTGGGATGGTATGCAGACAGGGGGGAGGGAAATGGGGGAAAGGGGTGATGGCGGGGTGTGTTTGTTTGACTGATTATTTGACCAAGGTTTAATAATGAAGGGGGGGTCAAAATGGATAAATGACAGGGGTCCAAAATGTATTGACCAGGCCAAAAAGGTGTTAAAGGGGTATAAATGACAAGGGCTTATGTTTTCATTTCTGAAAATTGAAGGACCTTTACTGCCATTTTGCAAAGTTGCTCTAATAGGACCAAAAGTGACAATCTCAAAAAGTACAAGGACCAAACTTGCCATTTTCCAATTTCCAGGGGCCATTTTTGCCAAATTTCAAACTTGAAGGACTAAACTTGTAATTTCTCAAGACTTTTGATATTTTTCACCAAAGGACTAAATTTGATAACTTATGATTTTAAAAGGACCTTTGGTGATTTTTCTTTTGAAATTAGGGCTCAGGGACTATTTCTGACAATTTTTGAAACTTGAGGGACTGAAACTGCAATTATGCAAACTTTAGCTCATTTTTCATCTGATTTTGAACATTTTGCATCTAAAACATATAAAATGCCATTTTGAAATATTTTCAGTATTTTGATGCATTTTTGAGCATTTTTAAACGTTTTGCAGTTCAGAATTAACCAAAAATGATGAGTATTCACACACTCATCAATCCCCCACACTAAACTATTGCTAGTTGATGCGCTCCAGAACAGTCAAGCTTTATCACACAAGCCTGCCACTTGTGAATGGCAGACCGTAACAAGCTTAAAACGGCTCAGGAACGAATGCAATGAAGATCTGGGGAGTATAGTGTTTCCCCGGGTCGTTATGTCCCAGCGAGCTGTGCAATGGATCACCCAACGTATAGTGATCGAGAGATTTGAACGGAAAAGGAGATTGTGAATATGATTACAACTAAGGAAAAGCCCATAAACTGCAGGGGCTTAAATGAAAATAAAAGGAAATTAAAAAGAAAAAATCTATTAAATAAACGCTATCACTATATTTAAAATTGATGAACGTTTAAAACTTAAAACTTACGTTTGAAATAAACTTACGTAAACGTACAAAATAAAAAGTGAAACTTATACAATATAAATCCTAAAAATATGAAAAATACATTTTTACAAACCTAATGATAAAAGAAAATATTTAGAAAAAGAAAATTATTTTTATAACTATTAAATTAATTATTATTAATTAAAAACTATTTTTAACTATTTAATAATTACCTAAAATACAAGAAATTAGGAAATAAAGCTAGAAAAATAAAATTAAGACTTAGAAAAATCTAAAATATCAAAATAGACTTTTCAAAACTATTTTTGTATTTTTCTGATTATTTTTGTATTTTCTAGGAATTAAATACTATTAAAAACTAATTAAATTATTTAAAAATACAAATTTAACTAAGAAAAATATGGAAAAATACTTTTTTGACTTTTTATATTTATCTAAACTTAAGAAAATTGAAAAATTATTTTTTTGAACCTTTTCTGAATTATTTGTATTAAAAAGTATTTAAAAATGCCTAAAACAGAATTAAATGAGGAAAAATAGATTACAGTGCTGGAAAAATATGAAAAATTCAGGGAAAATCTAAAATAATATTCTGAATCTAGGAAAAATATAAAAAACTAGGCTAATGTGCAAGAATTTGGATCTGTAGTGAAATGGTCTTGCGAATAAGCACTTAAGATTAAGCTATAAGCTGCAACAAAGAACCAAATGATCACAGGACCTATTTTAAGCCAAAACTACTTTAATGCAACCTAATTAAACTATTCTAGGCCTCTGGAAGCTAAGAAACAAGCATTTGGTATGAATGGTTCTTAAAAGCCAAAACAGTTTCTACACCCCAACTTGCAGCTTATAAATAAGCTACTGAAATAGCCAAAATCCTAAAAACAGATATCACAACCTCAAGAGGACCTAGCAAAGGGCTTGTGAACCAAATATCAGCTACTCACAAGCTCTTATGAGCTTATGAAGAGATCTGCAAGATCTTGTCACAACCTGTTATGCAGTGCACAGGGCAAAAGGGAGCTAATTGGACAGCTTATTTGGACCATGTAAGAACTTGAAAAAATTCAACAAAATTCATTTTTACAAACTAGACCAACAGAACTTATCAAGCCCAAATTTTCACTTTAATTGGACCTAAAATGAACCCATGAAAAATCTATGCAGATTGGCCAAAACTGACTTTTCAGAATTTTGACTTTTGATAAGAACATGGAAGGTTGACTTGTATGAAGTTTGAACATGATTCATGAACTGGAAATGACATTATAAGGTTAGATGAAGCTATAGCAAACTGTGGTTATGACTTTTAAACATAAAACAAGAGTTGGATTTGGTAAAATCACAACAGTTGAGCTGCTAGATTTCATGAAATGGAATTTTGACTTAAACTGTTCTAGGGTGCAAATAGGTAACTGAATTGGTTTCAAATGAGCATAACAAGCTTAAGACTACAAGATTAAACCACTGACCATGCCTAAAGGTCAGTTAATGCAGCAATCCCAAACACCCTTATAATCACTGATTTGCAAAAATAAAGAAGCTAACTACTAGATTATCATATGTCATTGATCAAACTGAGATTACATGGTCATGATACAACTATATAAACACATTAAAACTAGTGGAGATCACAAATGCACCTATAACCATAAAATGTAAAAACTGACTTAAAACTTGCAAATGAGAAACTTTACTAACCACTGAATCCAGCTATTGCAGGCCAAAACCAGAACCCAAAATCAATGTATTAAACCATTTCCAACCCAAATCAGAGGTCTGCAACACCAGTAACCAGTTCCATAGCAATTTAAGCTTTCTGTTGACTTTCATTGACCATGGGACATTTTGTTTGATTTTTCACTTAAAGCTTATCAAAAGCTGTTAGAAGCTTTGATATACTAGATTGAGCTTAAAAATAAGTTAATAGAAGCTTAAACATAAGAAGATGTAACTGAACATTCCAACAGTGAACTGAAATTTTTGAGACTAAAGTGAAAACTTAAATTGATAATTAAAAGTACAATATACTGATGTCTTAACTTGAATGAAATACAATTGACCTGAAATTACAACATTTTAGCTTAACTAGAACAGGAATTTAAAAAAAACGACATTTAAGAAAATTTTATATAAACTAGCTACTACTTTCTTGCTTCCATCTTCCTTCTCTTTATACCCAATCTCATTCTCTCTCCATTCTGAATAGTTCCCACCATATTCTTGACCCTTGGATGAGTAAAACTGATCTTGGCCCTCCATTGTGTTTTGGCGGGAAATTGATTTTATATCAGTTGGGTTGTGATTGAGTGTATTAAATGCATTTAGCAGGTAGGTGAGGTGGGGGGAGACAAGGTGAGGTGATAGGGTGAACTGGTAGGTGGCTGGAGGAGGGGGGTAGCAGACACTTTTGTCGGGGAAGACAGTGGATAGGGGGCGGGTTGTTTTGTTTTTGAAACGTGGGTTTGGGTTGGTCGGGTCATGGATTTGGACCGGGTAAAAGGTTGGGCCAAGGTGTTTGTGATTGGGCTTGGGTTTAAATAACATAAGGGTCCGGTTTGGATTGTAATATTAATAACACAAGGACCTCTAGTGTAATATTTGGAATTCCAAGGACCAAACATGTAACTTATGAAGAGTAGTCAAAGGGTTGGTCTTGCCAAACTTCAATAATCCAAGGGCTAACTTTGACATTTTTGAAACTCCAAGGATTAATTTTGACCAATTTAAAAGCTCAGGGACCAAAACTGTAATTTCTCAAAACTTTTAGATTTTTCACCAAAGGACTAAATGTGATAATTATTGTTTCCAAAAGGACCTTTGGTGACTTTTCTTTTGAAATTATGTGCTCAGGGACTGTTTTTGACAACTTTTGAAACTTGGGGGACTAAAACTGCAATTTTTGCAAATTTGATATGTTTTTCATCTGATTTTGATATTTTTGCATTTAAAACACATAAAACACTGCTTTGTGATATTTTCATCATTTTGATGTATTTTTGAGTGTTTTCAGATGATTTTGCAGTTTATATTGTACAAAAATGATGAGTATTTAGACACTCATCAATCCCCCACACTGAGATATTGCTAGTCCCTAGCAATGATTTGAGAAAACATAATGGATTTTAATCTCTTTACCAAAAGCCATTACTTCTGGAGTAGCCAAATGTTTCAGTTCAAGTAAGAACCATGGTACACCGATAACCATGTGATTTTGAGCAAACCACCAGCTTTCAACGGATTTGATTTTGTCTTTACCAGAAGCCGTACCCTTCTGGACTAGCCAACTCTTAGATAAATTATCAATATTATCTTTGGTGAGCTGATTACCAATTATGGATTTTCCACTGCCTTTACCACAAGCCATAAACTTGCGGGCTAGCCAACTCTTCACTTTTTAGGATATGGTGAGTTGAGAACCATACAATTTTGGGCAAATTGCAAGCCATATAAACGGATTTGAGATATCTTTACCAAGAGCCGTTTGCTCCTGGATTAGCCAATCCTTTAGTTTATCAAACATGGCGGACTGATAACCAATTGAGTAAGTGTAAAAACACTTACTCCAAAAAAAAATTTTGGCCAAAAACGGGGGAATTAGGCGGTTTAATTACATGATAAAATTCGTGAGAATCCCCCCCACACTTAGAAATGAATATTGCCCTCAATATTCAAAGTACCGGCGGTTATGCCGAAACCTAGAACGTAAAAGGGAAATACTACGGCCATTATTTAGAAAGAGATTTTTTTTTTTTTTTTTTTTTTTTTTTTTTTAACATGTGGGGCATCACCCCCACACTTAGGTGGTAGAAAGGGGTAAGAAGTCAGAAATATGGGTGAAAACCCATATGGTGTGTGCTACTGTTTTTGATTTTCGAGTCGCTAGCTTGACTCGACCCCGCATTAATTGGTTCATGGGGAAGCAAAGTGGAAGAAACAATCTCCATCGGACTTTCATTCAAGATGTTTGGACAAACATTTGAAGCACGTGAAAGTTCCACACCGATGAGATATACATAGAAAGACCCGGCTCAAAAATGATAAATGAAAATGCCGGGATCAAAGATAGTGTCTTCATTCCCGAAGGAGTGAAGATGGAGAGTAATCACAAGATATTTGAGGAAAGGAAGAAAGGTTTTGATAACAATCAAGATCCATTCTTCATCCTCAAATGTAGACGTATCGGGAGGAAGGGTGAAGATAGTATCATTAATAAGCAAACTCATACGATAGAGTGCACCTTCCTCCGAGCTAATATCATCCTCAAGATCAAAGTGGAAATGATCATGTTCCGGAGGAGATATGTCATGAGAGAGTTCACCGGAGAACTCTTCATGAGGAGAATCATTCACATAAGGTGAAATTGTGAACTCTTGTTCCATTGTGGGCTCATCACTATCCTCAATCTGAGTGTCAAAGAGTGGATTCTCAGAAATTGAAGTGAATTCAGAGTCGAATTCAAATAGAGGATTAGTGAAAGTAGCTTTGAATGTTTCGGGAACAAAGTGATCAACATTCTCATTTGGATTGTTGGGATAAGAAATGAGTGAACGATCATTATCAAGGAGACTTTCAGTCTCTCCCAGATCGGCTTCGAAATCAAAGAGTGGATTGATGTGAGTGAGTTCATCGGAGAACTCCTCAAGAAGGGGATCAGCATCAGATTGTGGAAGTGATGCCTCAACGTACTCGATGTTTCTATAGGAAGCACAATCGTCGCTAAGATCGGAGAAAGTTTCCAAATGATCATTTGAACACTCAAGAGGGGAAGGAGAATCACACATATGGTCAAAGGGTCCCTGTGACTCTCTCGGGATTGGGACAAGGTTCTCAACACTAGACTTTATGAATTCGTCCGATTCCTTTTCAGGAACAGTGTCAAGATGCTCGTCCCCCATGTTCAGAGAGTGAGTGGGAGCTTCGGGTGTGATAGCAGTTGTATGAGATGTAATCTCAACTGCTGGGATATCAATTGACTGAGGGAGTTGAGAACTATTATCTTTAAAAGGATAAAAACTCTCCTCGTCATCATCATAAAGAGCTGCCTTAAGAAATTGGGAACGTCTTAGAGCTGCATGCTCTAGGACTAATAATTCTTCCCTCGATTGGCGGGCCTCTCGCTCTTCGGCAAGCAATTCTCCCATGGTCTTTTCACCACTCACTTGATTTTTAAAGTTTTGCATCATATCATTAAGTGATTTCATTGCGGTTTCAAGATCCTGGGAGATTTCATGAGTCAACGGCTCAGGTGGAGTTTGAACCGTATGGTGCTGTGGAGGTTGGAAATTATCAAATATGTGAGAGTCATGATTGTTACAAGGAACTGGGTTCCCTATTTGACAATCAGAGCTGAAATGGGGACCTCCACAGTACTCACAACAGTAAAACTGTTGAGTCTGGATTGGTGAATCATATGGATTTTGGTTATAACCAAAACTCTGAGCATCACTGGAAAACTGTTCATAGACAAACGTGTTTCCGGGTTGACACTCAAATCCTTGGTGAGGACCTCCACAAAATTCACAACAGTAAAACTGTTGGTTATATGAAGATAAGTCGGGCTGGGATGGGTAATTGGAAAACTTTGAAGGGTCGTTAAATGAGTTCTGATTCGGATTATAATCAAATGAATTACTCGAACCACAAAACAAACAACTCCCGTTATGGATATCATTACCACATTGTACGCAAGTACACCAACGACATGGTGAACCATAAAGAGGCTCACCACAACCGACACAAGGAATAAACGATTGCATTTGAGAGTTATGAAGAGGAATCAGTTTATTCAAAGAATCAACAAAACCAACATGGTGATCCGAATGACTATCAAGTCTCGAAGAACATTCAGAAAAATCCGGAGGTGGGACAAGTGGTGTGCTCTGAGAGCTAGCAATTTCCACCACTTCCGTTATGGTCTCCGGTTTTGGTTCTTGAGAAACGTGAAGATTAGGCAAGTCATTCTTGCCAGTCACCGGTGTTTGAACGGGTTCATCGTAATCAATTCTAATTCTCGACCTTTTTTCATCGGCTTGAATTTGTTCGATTAGATTACGGGCTCTATCTTCAAAGAAAGTGTCCTCGTAATCCTCGGTGGGTGCTTGGGGAAGCTCCGACGTTTGAACTGGTTTGTCAAGATTAGAATGTATTTCAGGTTGTGGCGGGTGGTCGAAATAACTTTGAAAAGAATTTATGATGGATAATTCGCACGAATTGCAAAATTCGCTTGAACTAGGCCCTCCACACCGCTCACACACATTTTTGATGATGAAGTTGACGAATGTCGACATAAGAATTAAACATATAGAGGATTAAGAAGAGAATCAAATGGTTGAGAGGATACGAAGAATAGAATTAAACGGCAAAAGAGGGTAAGAGAAATAGAATCAAACGGATAAGAGGAATGAGAAGAGTATTTTTTGGATTTTTGGATAAGAAAATATAAACATATACAGATGGATGGTATGAACAAAGAGTGAGTATCCAAATCACTAATCTGCTAAACGTGAGATAATCAACACAGCTCCCCGGCAGCGGCGCCAAAAATTTGATGCGCTCCAGAACAGTCAAGCTTTATCACACAAGCCTGCCACTTGTGAATGGCAGACCGTAACAAGCTTAAAACGGCTCAGGAACGAATGCAATGAAGATCTGGGGAGTATAGTGTTTCCCCGGGTCGTTATGTCCCAGCGAGCTGTGCAATGGATCACCCAACGTATAGTGATCGAGAGATTTGAACGGAAAAGGAGATTGTGAATATGATTACAACTAAGGAAAAGCCCATAAACTGCAGGGCTTAAATGAAAATAAAAGGAAATTAAAAAGATAAAATCTATTAAATAAACGCTATCACTATATTTAAAATTGATGAACGTTTAAAACTTAAAACTTAAAACTTACGTTTGAAATAAACTTACGTAAACGTACAAAATAAAAAGTGAAACTTATACAATATAAATCCTAAAAATATGAAAAATACATTTTTACAAACCTAATGATAAAAGAAAATATTTAGAAAAATAAAATTATTTTTATAACTATTAAATTAATTATTATTAATTAAAAACTATTTTTAACTATTTAATAATTACATAAAATACAAGAAATTAGGAAATAAAGCTAGAAAAATAAAATTAAGACTTAGAAAAATCTAAAATATCAAAATAGACTTTTCAAAACTATTTTTGTATTTTTCTGATTATTTTTGTATTTTCTAGGAATTAAATACTATTAAAAACTAATTAAATTATTTAAAAATACAAATTTAACTAAGAAAAATATGGAAAAATACTTTTTTGACTTTTTATATTTATCTAAACTTAAGAAAATTGAAAAATTATTTTTTTGAACCTTTTCTGAATTATTTGTATTAAAAAGTATTTAAAAATGCCTAAAACAGAATTAAATGAGGAAAAATAGAGAACAGTGCTGGAAAAATATGAAAAATTCAGAGAAAATCTAAAATAATATTCTGAATCTAGGAAAAATATAAAAAAACTAGGCTAATGTGCAAGAATTTGGATCTGTAGTGAAATGGTCTTGCGAATAAGCACTTAAGATTAAGCTATAAGCTGCAACAAAGAACCAAATGATCACAGGACCTATTTTAAGCCAAAACTACTTTAATGCAACCTAATTAAACTATTCTAGGCCTCTGGAAGCTAGGAAACAAGCATTTGGTATGAATGGTTCTTAAAAGCCAAAACAGTTTCTACACCCCAACTTGCAGCTTATAAATAAGCTACTGAAATAGCCAAAATCCTAAAAACAGATATCACAACCTCAAGAGGACCTAGCAAAGGGCTTGTGAACCAAATATCAGCTACTCACAAGCTCTTATGAGCTTATGAAGAGATCTGCAAGATCTTGTCACAACCTGTTATGCAGTGCACAGGGCAAAAGGGAGCTAATTGGACAGCTTATTTGGACCATGTAAGAACTTGAAAAAATTCAACAAAATTCATTTTTACAAACTAGACCAACAGAACTTATCAAGCCCAAATTTTCACTTTAATTGGACCTAAAATGAACCCATGAAAAATCTATGCAGATTGGCCAAAACTGACTTTTCAGAATTTTGACTTTTGATAAGAACATGGAAGGTTGACTTGTATGAAGTTTGAACATGATTCATGAACTGAAAATGACATTATAAGGTTAGATGAAGCTATAGCAAACTGTGGTTATGACTTTTAAACATAAAACAAGAGTTGGATTTGGTAAAATCACAACAGTTGAGCTGCTAGATTTCATAAAATGGAATTTTGACTTAAACTGTTCTAGGGTGCAAATAGGTAACTGAATTGGTTTCAAATGAGCATAACAAGCTTAAGACTACAAGATTAAACCACTGACCATGCCTAAAGGTCAGTTAATGCAGCAATCCCAAACACCCTTATAATCACTGATTTGCAAAAATAAAGAAGCTAACTACTAGATTATCATATGTCATTGATCAAACTGAGATTACATGGTCATGATACAACTATATAAACACATTAAAACTAGTGGAGATCACAAATGCACCTATAACCATAAAATGTAAAAACTGACTTGAAACTTGCAAATGAGAAACTTTACTAACCACTGAATCCAGCTATTGCAGGCCAAAACCAGAACCCAAAATCAATGTATTAAACCATTTCCAACCCAAATCAGAGGTCTGCAACACCAGTAACCAGTTCCATAGCAATTTAAGCTTTCTGTTGACTTTCATTGACCATGGGACATTTTGCTTGATTTTTCACTTAAAGCTTATCAAAAGCTGTTAGAAGCTTTGATATACTAGATTGAGCTTAAAAATAAGTTAATAGAAGCTTAAACATAAGAAGATGTAACTGAACATTCCAACAGTGAACTGAAATTTTTGAGACTAAAGTGAAAACTTAAATTGATAATTAAAAGTACAATATACTGATGTCTTAACTTGAATGAAATACAATTGACCTGAAATTACAACATTTTAGCTTAACTAGAACAGGAATTTAAAAAAAACGACATTTAAGAAAATTTTATATAAACTAGCTACTACTTTCTTGCTTCCATCTTCCTTCTCTTTATACCCAATCTCATTCTCTCTCCATTCTGAATAGTTCCCACCATATTCTTGACCCTTGGATGAGTAAAACTGATCTTGGCCCTCCATTGTGTTTTGGCGGGAAATTGATTTTATATCAGTTGGGTTGTGATTGAGTGTATTAAATGCATTTAGCAGGTAGGTGAGGTCGGGGGAGACAAGGTGAGGTGATAGGGTGAACTGGTAGGTGGCTGGAGGAGGGGGGTAGCAGACACTTTTGTCGGGGAAGACAGTGGATAGGGGGCGGGTTGTTTTGTTTTTGAAACGTGGGTTTGGGTTGGTCGGGTCATCGATTTGGACCGGGTAAAAGGTTGGGCCAAGGTGTTTGTGATTGGGCTTGGGTTTAAATAACATAAGGGTCCGGTTTGGATTGTAATATTAATAACACAAGGACCTCTAGTGTAATATTTGGAATTCCAAGGACCAAACATGTAACTTATGAAGAGTAGTCAAAGGGTTGGTCTTGCCAAACTTCAATAATCCAAGGGCTAACTTTGACATTTTTGAAACTCCAAGGATTAATTTTGACCAATTTAAAAGCTCAGGGACCAAAACTGTAATTTCTCAAAACTTTTAGATTTTTCACCAAAGGACTAAATGTGATAATTATTGTTTCCAAAAGGACCTTTGGTGACTTTTCTTTTGAAATTATGTGCTCAGGGACTGTTTTTGACAACTTTTGAAACTTGGGGGACTAAAACTGCAATTTTTGCAAATTTGATATGTTTTTCATCTGATTTTGATATTTTTGCATTTAAAACACATAAAACACTGCTTTGTGATATTTTCATTATTTTGATGTATTTTTGAGTGTTTTCAGATGATTTTGTAGTTTATATTGTACAAAAATGATGAGTATTTAGACACTCATCACTAGTCCCTAGCAATCTTTTGAGAAAAACTTAATGGATTTGAATCTCTTTACCAAAAGCCATTACTTCTGGAGTAGCCAAATGTTTCAGTTCAAGTAAGAACCATGGTACACCGATAACCATGTGATTTTGAGCAAACCACCAGCTTTCAACGGTTTTGATTTGTCTTTACCAGAAGCCGTTTGCTTTGGACTAGCCAACTCTTAGATAAATTATCAATATTATCTTTGGTGAGTCGATTACCAATTATGGTTTTTCCACTGCCTTTACCACAAGCCATAAACTTGCGGGCTAGCCAACTCTTCACTTTTTAGGATATGGTGAGCTGAATACCATATAATTTTGGGCAAATTGCAAGCCGTCAACGGATTTGAGATATCTTTACCAAGAGCCGTTTGCTCCTGGATTAGCCAATCCTTTTGTTATTTAGACAAGGCGGACTGATAACCATAAGATGAGTCAGTGTAAAACACTTACTCCAAAAAAAAATTTGGCCAAAAACGGGGGAATTGGGCGGTATAATTACATGATAAAATTCGTGAGAATTCCCCCCACACTAGAAATGAATATTGCCCTCAATATTCAAAGTACCGGCGGTTATGCCGAAACTGAGAACGTAAAAGGGAAATACTACGGCCATTATTTAGAAAGATTTTTTTTTTATTATTTTTTTTGAAACTTGCATATATACACAACCTGTGGGGCAACCCCCCCACACTAGGGTGGTAGAAAGATAGAAAGAAGTCAGAAATATGGGTGAAAACCCATATGGCATGCTACTGTTTTTGATTACCGAGTCACTAGCTTGACTCGATCCCCGCATTCATTGGTTCATGGGGAAAGTTTGAAGATCCGGGACAACCACAGGAGGTATGTCCTCTCCAAAATAATGCTTCAACCGATGACCATTCACTTTAAAGTTTGGACCATCGGGTTGAGATAACTCAATGGTACCATAAGGATAAACCTTAGCAATGGTAAATGGTCCAGACCAGCGGGATTTTAATTTTCCCGAGAAAATCTTCAATCTTGAATTGAAAAGAAGGACTCGATCACCGACGTTGAAAACGCGGTTCTTGATTTTTGAGTCATGAATCTTCTTTGTATTTTGTTTATAGATCAAAGAGTTCTCGTAAGCTTGATCACGGAGTTCATTTAATTCATTCATTTGAACTTTCCGGTGATCACCAGCTGTCTGAATATCAAAGTTAGCATGCTTCAAGGCCCAGTATGCCTTGTGCTCGAGCTCAACCGGTAGATGACATGCCTTCCCGTACACCAGCTTGTATGGAGTGCACCCGATGGGTGTTTTGTAAGCTGTACGGAAGGCCCAGAGTGCGTCATCTAACTTATCCGACCAAGAGGCACGGTTTTCACCAACCGTCCTCTCAAGAATTCTTTTTATCCCCCGGTTAGAAACTTCCACCTGCCCACTTGTTTGGGGGTGGTACGCAGTAGAGAGACGGTGAGTTACACCATACTTCTGCATGACTTTATCAAATTGGTCATTGCAAAAATGCGTACCACGATCACTGATTATGGCTCGTGGAGTTCCAAACCTAGCAAATAGAGATTTCAAGAATTTCACAACAACTCGGGCATCGTTGGTGGGTAAAGCTTTTGCTTCAACCCATTTTGACAAGTAGTCAACGGCCACGAGTATGTATTTGTTACCACGGGAAGAAGGAAATGGCCCCATAAAGTCAATGCCCCATATGTCAAAAATCTCACACACTTGAATGGCGTTTTGCGGCATTTCATTTCTTTGTGAGATATTGCCGTGACGTTGACAAGCGTCACAGGTTTTGACAAATTCATGGGCATCCTTATAAATCGTGGGCCAACAGAATCCGGAATCAAACACCTTCTTAGCGGTGTAGTTGGGGCTATGATGTCCCCCAGTAGGTCCAGAATGGCAAGCTTTGAGAATGTCAATAGCTTCCTGACCATATACACATCGCCGGATGACTTGATACGCGCAAATTTTAAACAAGTAGGGGTCGTCCCAGAAGTAATGTTTCACATCTTTAAAGAATTTGCTTTTCTGTTGGGACGACATCCCTTTCACCACAAAGTTACCCGCATGGTAATTTGCAAAGTCCGCAAACCATGGGGTAGAAGAGTCTCCACAAAAAGAAACCACATTGAGTGTTTCGAGAGGAAATGTTTCGTTAATTTCCTTTTTCTCGAACACATCCTGGTGAGGGTTCTCTAATCGGGACAGATGATCAGCAGCTAGGTTCTCAGCTCCTTTTTTATCACGAATAATGATATCAAATTCTTGTAGGAGGAGAACCCAACGGAGCAATCTCGGCTTTGCATCTTGTTTTGCAAAGAGATATTTGAGTGCCGAGTGATCCGTATACACCACGCATTTGGTCAAGATAAGGTATGGCCGAAACTTTTCAAACGCATACACCACAGCTAATAATTCTTTTTCTGTAGTGGTGTAATGGGTTTGAGCTTCAGTCATAGTTTTACTTGCGTAGTGGATTGGCTGAAAATGCTTGGTTTTGCGTTGCCCCAAGACTGCACCGATAGCAAAATCACTTGCATCGCACATGAGCTCAAAGGGTAAATCCCAGTCGGGGGCAACTAGAATGGGTGCTTCCGTAAGCTTTTTCTTAAGTGTTTCAAAAGCTTCGATGCACTCAGGAGAAAAGATAAAAGGAGCATCTTTTTCGAGAAGATGGGTCATAGGCCGAGCGATTTTAGAAAAATCTTGAATAAATCTACGATAAAACCCGGCATGACCTAGAAAACTCCTAATACCTTTGACGGTAGTAGGATGAGGCAATTTAGCAATAACATCAACTTTTGCTCTATCTACCTCAATCCCGTTCTTGGAAATCTTATGGCCAAGGACTATGCCTTCTTTGACCATAAAATGGCTCTTCTCCCAGTTTAGACATAGATTGGTGTCTTCACACCTTTTTAGCATTTTGTCTAAGTGGGAGAGACATGTATGAAACGAGTCCCCAATGACCGAGAAGTCATCCATAAACACCTCCATAGTTTCCCCGATCATGTCATGGAAAATTGCCATCATACATCTTTGGAACGTGCCAGGAGCGTTACATAAGCCAAAAGGCATACGTCTGTAGGCAAATGTCCCGTATGGGCAGGTGAATGTGGTCTTTTCTTGATCCAGCGGATCAATGGGGATCTTAAAGTAACCCGAGAAACCATCAAGGAAACAATAGTATTCGTTCCCTGCTAATCTCTCAAGCATCTGGTCCATGAAGGGTAGAGGAAAATGGTCTTTACGGGTGGCTTCGTTTAACTTGCGATAGTCAATACACACACGCCATCCCGTAACCAATCGAGTCGGAATTAACTCGTTTTCTTCATTTGTGACAACAGTAATGCCACCCTTTTTAGGAACGCAATGAATGGGGCTAACCCAAGGACTATCAGAGATCGGGTAAATCAAACCGGCATCAAGAAGTTTGAGAACCTCTTGTTTGATAACCTCGTGAATCTTAGGATTCACCCTTCTCTGATGTTGGACTGTTGGTTTGAAGTCATCCTCCATTAAGATTTTGTGAGTACAAAACTCAGGGTTGATACCCTTAATGTCGTAGAGTTTCCAAGCAATTGCTTGCTTGTGTGACTTCAAGACCTTTATGAGAGCAGTTTTCTCCTCCTCAGTCAAGTCTTTAGCAATTATGACGGGTAATTTATCATCACCCTCCAAAAATGCATACTCGAGATGAGGAGGTAGGTCCTTAAGTTCAACCTCGGGAAATTCATCAGTAGAAGTTTGTACTGATTTGATTTCCTCACTTGTGATTTCTTTCGGAGGGAGTGAAGGTAATGGATCTTCATTAAGCAATTGCTCAAGATAAAGAATATCTCCCTCCGAATCATAAACACCATCAATTCCAGGCGGAATTGATTCATCAGTGGCAAGAAATTCATCGATCTCTTCCAGAAGGAAGTCACCTCCCTCAAACGGAGTGAGAGAGGGGGAAGAGTCGGCAATGATAGGTTGAGAAGATGTGGTGGAATCCCCACCCACAGAATTATGAAGATAACCAAGAAACTCTTGAGAGTACTCCTCTAAAGCAATATCAATTAAATCGACCCGATTAACTGATTCAGTATCATAATTTGAGGAGTACCTCGAAGTTTGATCGAGGTTAAAGGTAACAGCTTCGTTACCCACACGTAAAGTGATTTCTTGCTCAAATACATCAATAAGAGCACGGCCCGTTCTCAGGAATCCTCGACCAACAATGAGAGGAACCCGATGATCGGCATCGAAATCAACAACCACGAAGTCAGCTGGAAAATGGAACTTTCCTACTTTCACAAATACATCCTCGGCGATGCCAAGAGGACGAGATATAGAACGATCTGCAAGCTCAAGAGTCATGCAGGTAGGAATAAGTTCCGGAAGAGAAAGTTTCTTCCACACTGAATAAGGCATCAGATTGATGCTTGCACCGAGATCGGCAAGGGCAAAGCATTCAATCATCCCAGGAAAAACACAAGGAAGAAGAAATTTTCCGGGATCTCCTAGCTTCTCGGGAAGCTTTTTTAACAGAACAACTGAGCAGTTCTCGTTCAAAGGAGTTTTAGCCATTTCAAACAGCTTTTCCTTGTTGCTCAACATGTGCTTGAGAGTCGATGCAAACTTGGGCATCAACATGATGGCATCCGCGAAGCTTATGTCAAAATGAAGTTCTTGGAAAATTTGAAAGAATTTTTCCATTTGATGACTGGCTTTCTCGCGGAGCTTTTGCTCATGTAAACGTGAGGGGTAAGGAATAGAAGTTTTGGATTTAGGGTTACCAACTGGAGGTTCAAAAACAACTCCAGGTTTGGTATTGGGTTTCGGGACAACCTGAGGATGGACATTGCTGGTACCTCCGTTATTAGTAGGAAGTTCCTTGTCCTTTGTCGCCTCAGGTTCGCTTTCCACTACCTTCGGGGGAGAAGAAGAAGAGGTAGTAGGAATAGCGGGTCCATCATAAGAAGCACCACTTCTGGTTGTGATCGCCTTTGCATCGCCCCTCGGATTAGCGATCGTGTTGCTAGGTAGAGTACCTGAGCCCGAGGGTCGATCATTTAAAGACTTCTTAATGTCAGAAATCTGGCTAACCAACAACCTGTTCATTTCCTCTTGGGATTTCATGAATTGTTTCAACAACTCATCAGATGATGGTCCAGTTGGAACAATGGCTTGAGTTTGCACAGGAAAATTCTGGCCTCTATTGTTAGGATTAGGGCCTTGATTCTGAAAATTTCCTTGATTGTTGCCATGAAAATACCCTGGGTTGAAATTTCCCTGACCTGGGTTTCTATTGAAATTTCCTTGATGTTGGAAATTTTGATTTTGATTCTGAAAACCGTTGTTTGGACTGAAATTACCTTGGTTTTGAAAACCTTGGTTTGGTCTATTTTGATTCTGATTACGGTTTTGATTGAAACCGGGAGGTCCAGGGTAGTGGTTAGGACGGTGGTTCGGGTCTATAGGAGCACGATATTGGTTGCCTCCCTGATTAGAAATCCCGCCCACAGCATTGGCTTCAAAAGGGTTACCATCGGTGGCCATACAGTTATAATAAGCATGGGGGCCACCACAAGTAACACAGACTTCCACTTTCTTAACTTCAGCAGGAGGTGAAGTTTGTGGAAAAGAGACTTTCTTCTGGTTGGAGAGAACCAAAGCTTGGATAGCTTCCGTGAGTTTGTCAATCTTAGCATCGGTGCTAGATTGACTCACGGGCGATGAAGAAGAAGAAGGTCCAACACTGACTTGGGAAACAACCGGCTTGCTTCGTGCAGTGCGGACTTTAGACTTGTTTTCGATGATCGCTAAAGCTTCTTTGACAGTTTTGCTTAGGAAATTCCCTCCCGCGGAGGAATTGAGAGAATCTTGATCAGATTGACTCACTCCATTGTAGAAAGTATCGAGTTGCATCAACTCGGAGAAACCGTGGTGAGGACATTTGCGAAGCAATTCCTTGAAACGATCCCACGATTCACTGAAGGGTTCATCAAACTTTTGAGTGAATTTGATGATTTCATTTTTTAGACTCGTGGTTTTGGAAGGTGGATAGAATTCATTCACAAATTTCTTCACCAGGTCTTCCCATGTCTCTATTGACTGAGGGGGTTGTTTTTCAAGCCAAATTCGGGCTTGCCCCTCAAGAGAAAACGGGAACAGAAGAAGCTTAACAGCATCAGTAGGGACATTCTTGTATTTGATGGTAGATGCAATCTTGTTAAACCATCGAATATGAGCATGAGGATCATCCCGCTCAAAACCGTAGAATTGATTTGAGGTTACAAGATTCAGTAACCCGGTTTTGAGTTCAAAGTTTTCAGCCACAATGGCTGGTACAACAATAGCATCTCCATACCCGTCGATGGGTGCCTGGAGAAGCTCACACATAGGGCGTTCTTCCGCCATGATAACGGAAGTAGTGTGAGCAGTCCGGATCTCAGATCCGACTGATGGGGCAGAAAGTCTACGGACACGCCTTCTTGGAATCTTGACAAGCTCACGAAATGGGCTCACAGATCTAGAAGAGCGAGTGCGCATACACTAGAGTTAACTCTAAGAAAACTCAGAGTTAAGGAGAGAAATGGGAATTATGAAGACGTTTTATAAAAATGGGGTGAGAAGAATCTTTTTAGGTTTTCTGGTTCTGAAACGTAGATATCACAACAAAATCAATTAACACAAAATCGAGGCAAAATAACAGTGAACTTAACCAATAATCACAAGATGAATGGCTTCTTTGAAAAAGGTACACCAATCACAAGGACACAAAGGCAAGTTTTAAATCTTTAGTTCGGGAACTTATTATGGTCGCACCCCCAGTTAGGTAGTGCACTGCCTTGGTTTGCGGTGGTAATCTTTTATGTTGTTATTTATTAAAGAAAACGACAAATCTTTTTGTATTTTTATATTTGATACATATATAGAAACAAAAGGAAAATATTTTTGTGTTTTATACGTTTTTAGCTGTTTTTGGGTTTTTGGATTTTTTATAAAAATATGGATATATATAGATAGATAGAGATGGATGATATGAACAAATGAGTGAGTATTCAAATTACTAATCTGCTAAACGTAGGATAATTAGCACAGCTCCCCGGCAGTGGCGCCAAAAATTTGATCCGTGCAAAACCGTCAAGTTTTCTCACGCAAGCTGACCACTTGTGAATGGCCAACTGTAAGAAACTTAAAACAGCTTACGCACGAATGCAATGAAGATATGGGGAGTATAGTGTTTCCCCGGGTCGTTATGTCCCAGCGAGCTATGCAATGGATCACCAAACGTATAGTGATCGAGAAATTTGAACAGAAAAAGGGATTGATTGAACAATTATAACTACAGAAAAAGCCAACAAATTACAGGGGCTTAAATGCAAATTAAAGGAAATTAAAAAGATAAAATATATTAAATAAATGCTATCACTATTTTCAAAATGATGTTTTTGATTTTATGTTTTTATAAAACTGAATTAAAAAAAAAACTACGTAACGTACAACTGAAAATGTGAAGCTTACACAATATTAATCCTAAAAATATGAAAATGATATTTATACAATCCTAATGATAAAAGAAAATTTATAGAAAAAGAAAATTAATTTTATAACTATTTATCTAATTATTATTAATTAAAAACTATATTTAACTATTAAATAATTACCTAAAACACAAGAAATTAGGAAATAAAGCTAGAAAAATAAAATTATGACTTAGAAAAATCTAAAATAACAAAATAGAATTTTCAAAACTATTTTTGTATTTTTCTGATTATTTTTCTATTTTTTATGAATTAAAAACTATTAAAAACTAATTAAATTACTTAAAAATACAAATTTAACTAAGAAAAATTTAGAAAAATATTTTTTTGACTTTTTATATTTATCTAAACTTAAAAAAAATGAAAATTTATTTTTTTGAAACTTTTCTTAATTTTTTGTATTAAATGCTAATTAAAAATGCTTAAAAACTAATTAAAATCAAGAAAAATAGCAAACTGATTTGGAAAAATCTGAAAATTTTAGGAAAACTCTAAAATTATATTTGGAATCTGAGAAAAATATAAAAACAGATGCTTGTGTACAAGATTATGGAACTGTTATGATAAGTGCTTATAAATAAGCATTTATTTTAAGCAAATAAGCACCAAAAGCCACCAACTTGAAACAGAAGCTATATTATACTAAGATTACCCAAATGCAACTTATCAAAACTGCTTTTAACCTCTAAATCACAATTTGCAAAGATTTGGCTTATTTGATTTAAGTGCTAAAAACAGGTTTAGGGACACTACTTGCAGCTTAAAAATAAGATACCTAATAAGCTAGAAACTGGAAAACCAAAGTGGGAACCTGTACTAGACCTGGTTGGGACCTTGTAAACCAAAATTGAGCCAAAGTTGAGCTCAGATGAGCTTGGTGCAAGGGTTGCAAGAACTGCACAAGTCCTGTGCAGCTCAATGCAGTGTGCACAGGGCAACTTCCACCATTTTGACAAGAACTTTTGACCCTTATAAAAATTCCACAAAAATATACAAAAATGCTAATAAGAGATTAGACCAGTTGGAGATTTTAAAACAACAAGTTTCACTTATTTAGGCTCAGAAATGAATCCAAGAAAAATCACTCTCAGTTGGCTCAAAACTGGTTTTTCATTGTTTTGACTTTTGACATGAACATGGAAAGTTGACTTCCATGAGTTTTGATCCAATTTTGTGAGCTGAAAATGATGTTAATGGATGAAATGAAGATACTGCAAGCTATGTTTATGACTTTTAAACACAAAACAAGAGATTGGTTATTAAAAATCTCAACAGTGAGCAAGTTAAGACAGTTTCATGTGATTTTTGACTTTTAATGTTTTGCAGGCACAAACTTAGACAGATAAGTACTCAAATGAGTTAAACAAGCATGAACAAACAGAACTCTACCACTGCACAACCCTTAAAGACAGTTTAGACAGCAATGCCAAACACACCTTTATGAACTGTTTTGCAAATTTAAATGAGATAACAACTGAGCACACTTGAATTAATGATCAAGCTACATCTATATATCCTAAATACATCTTTTTAAACAGATTTGCACCAGTTTTAACTACAATTGAAGATAATGCAAAGAGACCTTTAAAATCACTTACACATGGTCCTTAGCCACTATGGCTTGAAACTGAAACCAATGAACACTAGCCTAATCCAAACCCTATCCTAGCTCAATATCAACCCAATTCCATGTCTGAATCAACCATTGCCCCTTTCCATTGCCATTTGACCCAGTTTGACTTTTTGTTGACCAAGAACCACAATTACTTGAACCTTGAATATAAGCTTATACAAAGCTATAATAAGCTAATATAAACCTTTTTGAGCTTAAAAATTAGCTAATGAAAGCTTGTATACAAGTCTTTAATATGGAAATTTTCAACAGTAAACTCAAAACATAAACTGATAGTGAAACTTAAATTAGTACTTGGAATTGATTTATATTGATCCAATAACTTAAAATGAGTACATTTCAACAAAAGATTACAGAATTTTTTACTTAACTAAGACTTTATATGAAAAACGACATTAATAAAAATTTAAAAACTAGTAGACTCCTTTTCTTGCATCCCTTAGCTTTCTTTTATATTCCAATCTTCTTCTCTTTCCACTCTGAATGTTTCCCACTTGTTTCTCAGCCATTGGATGGTTAGAAGCAATCTTGGCCGTTTAAATGGATTTTGGCGCCAAAATGGGGTACTTGACAGTGGGGGTTGAGATGGTGGGTAAGAGATGCATTAATTGCTTTTGGAGTTTGGTGGAGGTGGGGGGAACAAGGAGAGGTGAGAAGGAGGCTGGTAGGTTGCACTGGTTGGGATGGTATGCAGACAGGGGGGAGGGAAATGGGGGAAAGGGGTGATGGCGGGGTGTGTTTGTTTGACTGATTATTTGACCAAGGTTTAATAATGAACAGGGGTCCAAAATGTATTGACCAGGCCAAAAAGGTGTTAAAGGGGTATAAATGACAAGGGCTTATGTTGTCATTTCTGAAAATTGAAGGACCTTTGCTGCCATTTTGCAAAATTGCTCTAATAGGACCAAAAGTGACAATCTCAAAAAGTACAAGGACCAAACTTGCCATTTTCCAATTTCCAGGGGCCATTTTTGCCAAATTTCAAACTTGAAGGACTAAACTTGTAATTTCTCAAGACTTTTGATATTTTTCACCAAAGGACTAAATTTGACAACTTATGATTTTAAAAGGACCTTTGGTGATTTTTCTTTTGAAATTAGGGCTCAGGGACTATTTCTGACAATTTTTGAAACTTGGGGGACTGAAACTGCCAATTATGCAAACTTTAGCTCATTTTTCATCTGATTTTGAACATTTTGCATCTAAAACATATAAAATGCCATTTTGAAATATTTTCAGTATTTTGATGCATTTCTGAGCATTTTTAAACGTTTTGCAGTTCATAATTAACCAAAAATGATGAGTATTCACACACTCATCATGTTTTCAAAACCGACAAAATGGTTCTTCCTTATGGTATGCTCCTAACACGTCTCCTTGAGTATGTTAGTGCAATGCAACCTACTCCTATTACCGATGACCACTTTCTCGCAAAACATGTTATGTTACCACTCACCAAACAACCCACCAAACGATTTATGATCAATGGGAAAAGGCCTTGTCCTCCCTCGGACTCTTCGGATGAAGATGATGATGTTGAAGTCGACCCCGTTTTCAATTATCAACTCGATCCTATGACTTACTTTGAACAACTTCCCACTCTTCCAAAGGAAACCGAGGAATTCAAGCAAACAAAAGGAATGTTCAAGTTTCTAACTCATTTTCTCATCAAATAGGGAAAGAAGAAAAAGTGAAGAGATTGACAAAAGAAATATTGTACCCCATGTCTTTCTTTTATGGTTATTTTGGATGTCTTATGATTGTCAAAATCATGTATGATCATAACCTTATCTACTTTATGCAAGACATATTTGGTTGTTCTCATTTTAATATATGGTTATTGTCTTGTTTTTTTTACCCATATGTTGTTTCTATATGCTATGCTTACTATGTTTTACTTGTATACATGTATGCTCACTATAGAGATCATTAGTTTCAAAATTCAACACTTGGAACAAAAATTTGCACGCATTATGTTAAGGAAATTGTCCAAGATGCCGGATCCCTCGGCTATAACTAGCCGAATCCCTCAAGTGAAGGATCCGTGGGATCCGGGTGGACAGAAGTACAATTTTAGCTTTCTTGCATCAAACCAACCTTCCAGACCTTATTGGACTAGTTAAACATGCAACATTAGGATCACTTAAACTTTCCTTAGGCTCAGTTGATCTCACATTCACTCATAGATAACTTAGGATCATATTCAAGGTGTTTTTAATTTATCATTACTTCAAAACTCACCATCTTTCCGCTTCAATGTTTACACATTGCTCCTCTTATCTCAAAACACCTAGGTTGATATTTCCCTCAATATTAACAAATTGATTTTAGTCATCTTTACCTTAAAATGATCTAAAAATTAGTTTTTCATTTTTTTTGGTGATTTCTAAGGAAATTTCTAAATTTTCCTTTGATCACCATCTGGTCTCTATGATCATTTGCCACCCTCAAAACTCTTAGTTTCATCCTTGATCACTCATTGGTGCTCATGAAAACTCCATTTCTTTGCATAAAAGTCATCATTAACTATCTTCACTCATTATGCTTGATCATTTAGTCTCATATCATTTAAGACACCTGAGGAGACTAAATCACTCAAGGTATGCAGGTGCTAGACCTTACTAGAACCTAATCACTTTTTTTCTTGGCTTATGAGAGCCGGATTCTTGGCTTTAGGCTAGCCGGATCCCTCAAGTGAGGGATCTGTGAGAACCGTCTGCACAAACTACCTAATTTTCACTTGAAATAATTATTTCAAACCCTCTTTGTTAATCTTAACACTCCACATTGTCTTAAATGACTCCCTAGATAAGAACAACTCTGTAGTTGATTCTTGTGCATGCAAATCATTGCATTTTGAAGAACTTTAGTGGTTTAGGATTTAATTCACTTGCCTAATTTCTTCCTTTATAAACCACTTGTGTTTGTGCTTCCAAATCACCATTCAAACACTCATTCTCAGTAGCTAAAACTCTCTTTCTACATTTCTCATCTTTACCATTTCACCATGAGAAATACACCTAGTGCAAACTCATCAACCAAAAGACCTCCCAAGAAAATTGCTTGTCTTGTTCATGAAATCTCCTCAACCGAGTCATCACCCATCAAAGCCTCAAACACTAGAATTCCTTCACAACCAACTCTACCAATCAAACCAACTCCCAAAAGACTTGTTCCCACAAAACAACCTTTGTCAAACACTACCATACCGCCTAAACCAAACAATCCTATCTCCACCAAAGCAACCAAACTATCACCTCTAGTACCTAGAGCTATCTATTTCACCACACCTCTTTCATCATCAAACCTTTACTCCTTAGAAGACTTGCTACCTAGGCCCTCTCATCCACCACCATTGCTCACATTCTTATCAATTGAGAAAATGGTGTCACAACAACCCTCTCACCAAAACTTTGGTATTGAAACTACACTGGCACCCGTATCCTATTCTCCTTCACCCTCAAATGGTCCATTTTGGATTATGAGGAATCCCCAAACTCAACAACTGGACCATATGGAAGTAGATACTTCCTTACCTCCACCATCGACACATATATCACCACCTTCACCCCTAGTTGAACCACCTCCGACTTCATCAAACTTTCCTCCACAAATCCCTCCATCCTTTGTGGAATCATCAACTTCCTCATCAAACTTTCCACCTCAAACGCTCCATTCCTACCACCACCATTCCCTAGCCATGACAATGATTGCCTTCAGTGTCAACATGTCCAAGGGTTAGTTTATGAAGTACGTGATGAAGTACGTTTCATGTTCTATCACCTTCTTGAACATTTTGATGAAGTCAAAAAATCTAACTGTCCCTAAAACATAGGAATGCAAGCACCAGTAGTGTTTTCCTCTAGTCTTAGGCGCAACTTAGAATTATTAAGAATTTTTACTTTAATACATGTTTGTATCATTTTCTTAGTTTTAGAGATATGTGTATCATTTCTCTTGTTTTATTGAATGAAACTACATGTTTGTATGCTATATAGTTATGTAATATGTTTGGTGCAACGGTACATAACTTATTTGGACGTTTACATCACTACTCATATCTACATTGCTGTCAATAAGTTACAGGGAAACGGTTCCCAAGATTTTGCCTGGACGGATCCCTCATATGAAGGATCAAGGCATAACCGTCTAACAGATTATGAGTTTTGAGCTAATTTGAATCTCATTTGCACGAAACAATGCACCATATACTTGTTTTGTAACCTTTGTTTTGCATATTTTCAAAATACACATGAAGACTTTGACACCCTCAACAAGGGGAAGCTTTTCGTCAAAGCAAAGCATTGCAAAACACTTGCAATACATTCACTTAGGCTTTCTAACTACCTGGCGCCCTCATTAAAAGGGATCACTCGTCAAGGGGGAGCATTTCGTCAAAGTTAAAACCATTGCAAAAATACTTGCAATACACTCGTTTAGCCTTCCTAATTACTTGACGCCCTCAACAAAGGGAAGCATCCGTCAAGGGGGAGCTAAGACAAGAATCTTTCTCTTTTCTTACTACTTCTATTTACCTTTCTTTTTTTAACTCTTTCCCATTTTTTCTACTTTTCACAAGTTTTCTCAAAAACATTTTCCACTATGTGTTAGTTTCTCTTCGACGCTCTTTTTGTTTCGACAAAAAGGTGGAGAAGAGAGTCAAAACTCCAATTCAAATTTTTATGAATTTTATTCTCTTCTTAAAATAATCTTATGTTTTGTTATCAACAAAATAAACCATAAAAATATTTATTTATATTTTACGATCTTCTAATGTTTTGTCGATAACAAACGTAAAATCATTTTAACGAAATAAATAAAATACGTAAAAGCTTTGAGCCTATAGTTTACTAACACACTTTTACTAAACATATTAAAACCATCAAGACATGTTTAGTAAATAAGTTATATAAAACCAAAGACATTTTTATAAAATACTTACAAGTAATATTGTTTACTTACATCTTATAAAAATGTATATGTACTTTGTATATGCTGTAATGGGTAAGTAATGGGTAAAAACCAAAGTCCATAACCCATGACTCATTGACTAGGTACAATGAATCATGTTGGGTAAGAACCAAAGTCCATAACTCATACCCATGGAGTATGATCCATAACCCATGACCCATTGCATGACATCATACATGAAGTCATGTTGGATATTATCCATAATCCATGACCCAAAGTCCATAATCCATGACCCAAGATCCATAACCCATTGACTAGGTACATTGTATCTTGTTGGGTATCCATGATCTAAAGTCCATGATCCATGGTCCATAAGCCATAACCCATAAACCGGTTAACAACCTAAAATCCAGACTAAACTGACCCAGTAGATGGATCGCAGGATTTGCACTGGCCGGATCCCTTGGGTGAGGGATCCGCCAGAACCATGGGACAGTAGGCATATTTTTCCTATAAATAGTGATCCATTTCTCTCTTGCTCACTACCACTCTTATATATACTTTATCCGTGTATTCTAACCTCTCTAACCACATATCTAACAGATCATTCTATATAGTTTTATCTTTGTATGATTCTTTAGGTTCCCCTTAAAGGCGAGATCACCACCTCTTGAAGACGTGCAAGCTCAAGGTCATGAGTTGCTAAGCTTTGTCATCATCAAGACCACTGGTGCGTCGATGTACAAGTTGTGTAGTTTGGGTTAAAGGATGTTGATATCCTTTCTAGTGTTGTAAATAGGAGTGTGTCTCCTTTGGGTAGTTGTGTTGTAGTTTAGTGTTGGGTAGTAGTTCTTCCTTTGTAATGGAACTCGGTATCTTGCCTTGTACCGGATAAAGTGTAGGCGACGTTGTGATAGGTTTGGTTCTACCTCGTGGAAGAACTCGGTGTCTAGCCTTGTACTAGATAAAGAGTAGGCGACGTTTTGAAGGCTTCTCCGCCATATTAAGGAGCTTGTGTTGTGTAGTGCTTAGAAACTCTCGAGTGGGGTACTCGAGGAGTGGAGTAGGGCAAGGAAGGTGTCCTTGTAGCCGAATCACTATAAATACTAGTGTCGTGGTTTTGTGTTCCTTTACTCTTTATCTCTTGCATTGCTTACTTATATGCTCATCTATCAATATCGAACACATGATCTGAATGGATTGACATAAGTCGATCTAAATACTTTAAAATGAAGTTTTAATCGGCAAAACTATTCAACCCACCCTTCTAGTATTCCATAGAACACATTGTATCAAGAAGATACTTAGTGTTGTAGTCACAGTAGTGTGCACTTGTAACACTTGTTACATACTTGTTGTATCTTGATATATGATAACGCTACACGCGTCGTTCGGGGTCAAAGGAACTTCCTTTTCTTTGAGCAAGTTTTTCAACACCCTAGGCAGTGAACCTAATCGTTGTAGTGTAGTATTAGGGTAAGCCACGGGTATTGATATCGTTCTCTAGGGGAATAGGAATGCTAGTGAGAAGTTACTACGCTAAGGTTGGGGTTGAGGAAGATTATTTTTTTTTTATCTTTTTATGTTTTTTAGGAATTAGAAAGGTACGAATCTCGGGGTTTGGATTTAGGGGTTGGTATTTCTACCGATTACTCTACTTATCTAATTATCTAATCTAAGGTGTATGTAGTCTATGTCTAATTATTGTGTGCTCGTATGATGGTTTAAAGATGTGTTCACTTAGGTTTTATTACTCCTTAATTATCTCCTATTGATGGTTGAATTGTCACGTCCTTATTCTTAATCGCGTTGTGTGTCTAAAGTCGTAGGGTATGCGTTTGTCCCTAACTCTTTGAAACTACCAAAGGGTCTCGTCTACAAAATCTCTAGGAATTATAAACTCTAACTCTAAGGTACTCTTTGGATGGTTTAGCCTACAACTACTCTAGGTGTTATAGTCTAAGGTTCACAAAGATTAATCAAGCATTAACTACAAAACGAATGACCTATCGCATTACTATATCATTAACAATTAAGATAAGAGACAACCAATCAATATTCAATAATTAAGTTTCATATTCCCTAAGCAAACACACAAGTAAATTAGCCGGACATGGAGAACATGCAAGCATACACACAAGTAATTGAAGACATAATTAAATTAATGAAGTAAAACACTTATCTTGATGTAAGATAGGGTTTGGAACCCTAAAATACTGTACAAGAAAGCCTTGGTTCGGTTTAGGTTTTTACTCCAAAAGACTACACACTAAAACTGAAAAATTCGGATTCTATATATAAGATTACAATCGCGACGGCGTCACCTTATGATTTGTGACGCCGTCGGGTCACCGTCATTAGGGTTTCGTCTTGGCCACGTTAGTCTTGCGACGGCATCACTTTATGCTTGTGACACCGTCCCCTTCAGTCTCTGACGCCGTCTGGATCAAATCTAGGCCGTCTGAGTTGCGACGACCTACTCTTTTAAAGCCTGACACCGTCACTTGAAAATAAGCAATTTGGCTACTGAGCCGTCACAAAAGTGATGCGACGGCGTCACATGTAACACCTGACGCCGTCCCCTTGTGTTTCAGCAGCTTGAGTGTCTCGATTCTTGACTTTGGCCATTTTCTTTGTATATCCGCGCATTTTCGTCCAAATAAGTGCCATTCCAGCAATTTGCCTTCAAGAGACCTAAAAAGTGAAAAGGAACTATATTAAGTAATAACGGATACAAAAGTGATCAAATAAGGGCTTAAACGACCCCTCAAAAAGGTACATTTTAAAACCTTATCAAATATCCCTACACTTGGTCTTTGCTTGTCCTCAAGCAAATGTGCTTTTAGCCAATTAATTTATAAGTTAGGGGTCATAAAGCATTTGTTTAAAACAGTCCACAACACATATAAGCCCCGCAAAAGTCATAACAAGCATGGAAATTACATACTAGCACCTCACATGGGGTGTTTGGATACTCACATCTCTCGGGTGTATATGAAATATAACAAGTTGGAAATGGAAGATAAACACTCATTAACCGGTCCTAGTACATAGATTACCATAGGCTTGAGAATAGATCAAACCTCCATCACTTTGGCGTAAGCACCTAGGAAAGACTATCAAAGAGGTCTTTAAAGGGTTGTAATGTTAGGCTTACGGTAAGGAAACAAAGGGTTTGGTGGGATAGGCTATTTAGTGGTGGCAAGTAAAAAATCTTTATGTTACAAGAATACGAAGAATGGCGTTGCTAAGCCAAGACTCGACACTCTAAACTCTAGGTAACTGAAACAAACAAACATAAATTTAAAGATAGATGCAGGATGGTAGCCATTTTTTTTTTCAATACACTTTTACTCTACCATCCTCTACGGTAACATCAAAATGATAGGGATTTATAGGCACATCCCTACACTTGAGTTTTTATTACTCTAACACTAATTTGACCCGAATTGAAAAGATCAAAACACTTGGAGTACATTATTACACAAATAAAGGGAATTTGAATTTAACATTCCCTTCCCGTCATTTCATAAACTTTAACTTTTCCCATGAGTCCCAATCGTCCCAAAACTGTGTACAAAGGATATGACTCGACTTAGCAACTTATGCAAGTAACAAGATAATTGAACTAAGGGTTTAGGGTGATAACAATAATGCAATAAAAGTGAGTGCATACAGGGTAGGCTAAGGCGATTTGGGTGTACATTTGGGGGTGGGGTGTAAACAATGCTCTTCATTGATATTCCGGAAAAACCGAAACATCACGAGAACCGCGAAAAGGATAGGCTCTGAGGGGTTAACTAGGGGTATCGTGTACTAAAGATGAGTACAACGCAAGGGTGTGGGGGAATTACTCAACCGATGTGGAAGAAGTAATTATATTACGGGTATCAAACAAGGGTTATCCTAATGCCTCTTATCATTTAGTTATTCCTAACTACACAAGTGTAGTCTTACTAGCGATCTCAGAATGCATCACAAAACAAGTTCTAGAATCTAATATACTACCGGTTCACACACTAAGCATTAAAGATGAATGCTTTAATTCCTACTAATCTAAGGGTGATCCTCACATTTTGGGTGGAATTTAGGTGGTAAAGGGTTTTTTTTTTGTGCTAGTCATGCAACTTCCTATCCGTGAAACACTTTTGTTAAGACTAATGGCCCACTCCTATATGTCATGAAAAAATTTAAATTTGGTGCCAAAATTACCCTAACCGACATTTTCTCATGGTTTATTACACAAATACAATTGGACAAAGCAAATAGTCAAGGATAAGCATAGTTTCAAAGTTCTCGTTTTATTTTCCCTCCCTACACTTAAACTGAACATTGTCCCCAATGTTCCCCGAAAGTATCAAAGTTATGATAATAGAAGGTAATTAAAAACGAAAGAAACTAATACTCCCCTGATTAGCTCGGTAGGATCCGTGTAAAGTGGTGGTTAAATCCTTTCCAAGAAGAATGTATGCGTGAAAAGCTCCTTCCAATCTTATGTATCTTCTTCTTAATAAACTAAACCTGCACACTTGAAGAAAACAAACGAAACCTTCGCGTAAAATCAGCGGTAATAATGTATATAAGACTCTATTAAACTAGGATATAATGCTTGTGGAATGGATGTTTTAGAATTTCTGGAAAATTAAGACCTAGAAAATTCCAAAAATTTTATAAGTAGCTTAGAAAACGAGAAAAAAGTAATCTGTTGTTTTTACTCCTTCCTGACGCCGTCAGGTTGCGATCCTGACGCCGTCAGGTTATCCTGACAAAAACTGGTCTGCGATTTTCTGGAAAAAATTCTGGAAAACTTACATCTTTAGAATCTGGAAAAATTTCTGCAAAACATCCATTATGACTCGATACAAGCATTTGACTCGAACAAACACACATATATATCTTTTAATTAATTGAAATTCTCATGTTCACGTTTCTTTTGAAAACGTGTGTAATCCTCCCTACACTTATCCTTTATGTAAAATACCTTTATATGCAATTAAGATGAGGTTAAAAACAAAATAAAGCATTTTTATAAATTTAAACATGAGAATAAGCAATCAATAAAAGATATATGACACTAACAAGCAAACAATTAAGCATGGGTTTCCTCCCACGAAGCGCTTTTCTTTATTTATGAGTCTTATAGCTAGACTCGTAGTCGTGCTCCTACGTACCGATATAAGTAAGCCTATCCTTAACAATGTCATAAGGATCAAACTTATCATTTAAGTTCCTAGTAGTACGTTCGGTTCGATATGCCTTTTCAAACTTCTCTCCATCGGGATCATAGATCGTTATCCTAATGTGCCACTCTCCATTACCATCACTAGGTGGTCTATCCCAATCCCACTTATATTTAGGCTTCTCAATTTTCCACTTATTCATGACAAGGTTGACGGGAAAACTTCCTAGGAACTCGGTCATCTTCCTAAATACTAAGGTGTCCTCGAACGGGTTCACTTCCATGTCCCTAGCCATTTCTTTTTCATGGAAAGTTGCTTTACTAGCAAAGGCTTCATCTAAGTACAAAGGTCGTTGGGGACCTATGAGGTTCTTATCTATCCAAGGTCCATATCTAGAAGGCGTTCTATCCAACCTAATCTCATGTGGGATTTCCTCTTCTTTGTAGTACGTATGCTTTTTGACATCGTAAATTGACCTAGCACTCCCCTCTCCTACCACTATCTTGGACATCTTACAATCGATGATGGAACTAGCGGTAGCTAAGAATCCTCTTCCTACTAATAATGGGCATGTCGGGTCCTTATTCATGTCTAACACATGGAAGTCGGCCAAAAGAGTCAACTCTCCTACGTGTACTACCATGTCTTTTATTATCCCTACCGGATATGCAACACTACCGTCCGCTAGACCTAAGATGGTTTCCGTTGGTTCTATCTTACCTGAGTTAAGGCTTCTATGGAGGGACAACGGAACAAGATTGATGCATGATCCTAAGTCGGCTAGAGCATCGAGAGGTTTGGAAGTTCCAAGCCTACACGAAAGAGTAAATAGCCTGGGATCGTCTAACTTCTTAGGTAGATTATTTCGCACAAAGGCGGACCCATGTTTTCCAAGTTTAAGTTCTAACTCATATTTTTCTTTTAAAGCATTATAATAAGGTGCATGAGCTAAGACTTTAAGAACCGGCTTTTCTTGATGGAGTTCCTTGTACTCCTCCTCTAGATTAGGTTTGGGTTCTTGGTTGACGGGTTTCTCAAGAGTAGGTTCTACCAATGGTGCAGGGCCTTGGTACCTCATTTTGGATTGCTTGGAACCCTTGTTGATAGCATTTACCGAGTGAACTGTTGGGTATGAGGGACATGGATGTGCACTCTCTCATGGTGAACAAGAACATGAAGTTGACGAAATCGAATTCACTTTTGGGTTCTTTATAGTATCACTTGGGAGTGCTCCAATTTCCCGTTCATTAAAGGCTTTTAAGAGGGCATCAAGCTTGTTTGTCATCTCGCCTTGTCTTCGCTTAAAATCGGCTTCAAGATTGATGCATGATCCTAAGTCGGCTAGAGCATCGAGAGGTTTGGAAGTTCCAAGCCTACACGAAAGAGTAAATAGCCTGGGATCGTCTAACTTCTTAGGTAGATTATTTCGCACAAAGGCGGACCCATGTTTTCCAAGTTTAAGTTCTAACTCATATTTTTCTTTTAAAGCATTATAATAAGGTGCATGAGCTAAGACTTTAAGAACCGGCTTTTCTTGATGGAGTTCCTTGTACTCCTCCTCTAGATTAGGTTTGGGTTCTTGGTTGACGGGTTTCTCAAGAGTAGGTTCTACCAATGGTGCAGGGCCTTGGTACCTCATTTTGGATTGCTTGGAACCCTTGTTGATAGCATTTACCGAGTGAACTGTTGGGTATGAGGGACATGGATGTGCACTCTCTCATGGTGAACAAGAACATGAAGTTGACGAAATCGAATTCACTTTTGGGTTCTTTATAGTATCACTTGGGAGTGCTCCAATTTCCCGTTCATTAAAGGCTTTTAAGAGGGCATCAAGCTTGTTTGTCATCTCGCCTTGTCTTCGCTTAAAATCGGCTTCAAGCTTAGTCAATCGAGTCTCTTGAGATGACATGAATCTAGATGCAATTGCCTCAAGATTAGTGGGGTTCTCGGTGTTTAGAGAATTGAACCTAATAGGTGGACTAGATAAGCTTTGGGGTGTGCTTGAGTTTTGGTTCCACTTAAGGTTAGGGTGATTTCTCCATGAGGGGTTGTAAGAGTTTCCTAAGTTGTTTTGTTCGGGCTTGAAAGTGTACCACTTCTCTCCTGCTCCGTCGGTACGCATGGAGGCGTAGTCTGCAAAAGCTTGTTCGGGAAGTCTTGTGCACTCACAAGTGTCATGGGGATCACTACATAACTCACAAGGAAGAGTGATTTTATTCACTTGATGTGAAGACTTAGGATTTTAGTAGGAACTCATTAGGAATTTAACTTGATCTTCAAGTTCGAGCATCCTACGGTCGGAAGGTTGTGAGTCAATGGGAGGCAAGGAGATTGCCTTAACGGTTTTGGGCAACTCACGGGGGTCATTCCAACTTTCGTTGTCATAGAGAGCAAGGTCCTCTATTATACCCCATGATTCTTCCGCGGTGAGATCACTAAGTTTTCCACCGGCCGCTTGGTCAATGGATCGCTTTGTGGGGAAGTTGACATGATCATAAAAGAGTTGAACTTGGAGCCAAAGATCAATGCCGTGATGAGGGACTTTATGAAGTAAGTCCTTGAATCGAGTCCATGCTTCGTAAAGAGATTCACCTTGACGTTGTTGGAACATCAAGATGTCATTTCTAAGCTTAGTGGTTCTCCCCGGTGGGAAAAATTGAGCAAGGAAGCGAGAGGTGAGATCATCCCAACTTGAGATGGAGCCGGCGGGAAGTCGCTCAAGCCAATTACTAGCTTGGTCCCGTAAAGAGAATTGGAAGAGACGCAGACGCGCGGTCTCCCGAGTAGTAGCATCAAGGTCGATGGAATCGACAATTTTAAGGAAATCCTTAAGATGCTGATTAGGATCTTCGGAACGAAGTCCATGGAATGCACATCCGTTTTGCACCAACCGGATGGTGTCGGATCGCAGGGCCGTAGTTTGGGCTTGATCGGGAAGCTCAATGGTGTTCCTATAGCCTAGGTGGCTTGGTCTCGAGTATTCACCAAGAGTACGGGCTCTTGGCGGGTCATTTGGTGGTAGGTTGATGAATGGTGGTTGGTTATCACCTTCCATGATTAAAAGTGATGGGGTTACGAACAAAGGTCACGAAGAAGGGGGATAGACTATGAGAAAGCTAAAAAATGAGAAAATTTTACTTGATAGGAATCAAGCAAAGAAACCTAAACGAGGTGGACTACTAACTAGCTATTCTATTCCCCGGTAGCGGCGCCAAAAACTTGATAACGCTACACGCGTCGTTCGGGGTCAAAGGAACTTCCTTTTCGTCGAGCAAGTTTTTCAACACCCTAGGCAGTGAACCTAATCGTTGTAGTGTAGTATTAGGGTAAGCCACGGGTATTGATATCATTCTCTAGGGGAATAGGAATGTTAGTGAGAAGTTACTACGCTAAGGTTGTGGTTGAGGAAGATTATTTTTTTATCTTTTTATGTTTTTTAGGAATTAGAAAGGTACGAATCTCGGGGTTTGGATTTAGGGGTTGGTATTTCTACCGATTACTCTACTTATCTAATTATCTAATCTAAGGTGTATGTAGTCTATGTCTAATTATTGTGTGCTCGTATGATGGTTTAAAGATGTGTTCACTTAGGTTTTATTTCTCCTTAATTATCTCCTATTGATGGTTGAATTGTCACGTCCTTATTCTTAATCGCGTTTTGTGTCTAAAGTCGTAGGGTATGCGTTTGTCCCTAACTCTTTGAAACTACCAAAGGGTCTCGTCTACAAAATCTCTAGGAATTATAAACTCTAACTCTAAGGTACTATTTGGATGGTTTAGCCTACAACTACTCTAGGTGTTATAGTCTAAGGTTCACAAAGATTAATCAAGAATTAACTACACAACGAATGACCTATCGCATTACTATATCATTAACAATTAAGATAAGAGACAACCAATCAATATTCAATAATTAAGTTTCATATTCCCTAAGCAAACACACAAGTAAATTAGCCGGACATGGAGAACATGCAAGCATACACACAAGTAATTGAAGACATAATTAAATTAATGAAGTAAAACACTTATCTTGATGTAAGATAGGGTTTGGAACCCTAAAATACTGTACAAGACAGCCTTGGTTCGGTTTAGGTTTTTACTCCAAAAGACTACACACTAAAACTAAAAAATTCTGATTCTATATATAAGATTACAATCGCGACGGCGTCACCTTATGATTTGTGACGCCGTCGGGTCGCCGTCATTAGGGTTTCGTCTTGGCCACGTTAGTCTTGCGACGACGTCACCTTATGCTTGTGACGCCGTCCCCTTCAGTCTCTGACGCCGTCTGGATCAAATCTAGGCCGTCTGAGTTGCGACGACCTACTCTTTTAAAGCCTGACACCGTCACTTGAAAATAAGCAATTTGGCTACTGAGCCGTCACAAAAGTGATGCGACGGCGTCACAGGTAACACCTGACGCCGTCCCCTTGTGTTTCAGCAGCTTGAGTGTCTCGATTCTTGACTTTGGCCATTTTCTTCGTATATCCGCGCCTTTTCGTCCAAATAAGTGCCATTCTAGCAATTTGCCTTCAAGAGATCTAAAAAGTGAAAAAGAACGATATTAAGTAATAACGGATACAAAAGTGATCAAATAAGGGCTTAAACGACCCCTCAAAAAGGTACATTTTAAAACCTTATCAATATACATCAAGTAGTCTTGAGTCTTGTTTAGATAACTTGTGTGGATCATTGTGATCCTGTTGATATCTTGGAGATCTCTTATTGTTTGTGAGTTAGTGTGTTTATCAACTATATCAAGTCTATATCGTGGTGATCTAGTAGTTTGTGTGATTAGCAAGGATCGCTTATATCGTGAGTGAGATTCGTACTAGCTAGATCAGTACTCGACATTTAGCTTAGTGTCAAAAACTGTGATAAGTGGCGTTGTACGGTTTTCTACGCCTCAAGGGAGTTTGTTGACATAGTGTTTAGAATGGAAGCAAAGGAGGTTGGGTCTCTCGAGACAGGTAATGTATCACAAGATCCCCTTGTAAGTGATTCAATGGAAGCTACCACGGTTGGTCCTACCCCTATTGTTGAGAAAATTGGGGAGTTTGAAAGGCTTCTTATCGATGGGAAAGCTACTCTTGTTGATGATAATGGTAATCCTATTAAAAAGGTTGATTATCAGGGTTATAATAAGGATTTACCGGCTACTTCTTTTACTAAGAGGGTTAACCTATTCACTAAGGTGGGAGAGATTGTGGATTCTGATAGTGATGATGAGGAGGTTGTGAACACCTTTGATGAGTCGAGTAACCTATTCGGTGGTGGTCATGATCGCGAAGATGACTATGATGATTATGAATATGACAACTATGTGGATCAGGTTTACGATCTTCTGGGTAATTTGGATGCCTATTATGACACGTATGGGATCAAGCTCCAAGGCCTTGGTAGGAAGAAATGTTAGCTCCATAGGAGTCTAATGTTTTATCTTGAGTAGTGGTTTATTTTCTTATATAGAGAATAGGACGTATCTTGTTATGTGAGCTTTTCGCCTATGTAACGGGCTGAGATATGAGATTCATCCATATCCTTTGTACTTAAACGTTTTTTGGAGTAATATATTTACCTGGTCTTTGACCTTTTACCAAAAAAAAACTCTCGAGTTGGGTACTCGGGGAGTGGAGTAGGGCGAAGAAGAGCTTCGTGACTAAACCACTATAAATCTAGTTGTCTCTGTTTGATCTTTCCATCTCTTACTATTTACTTTCATTACTTACTTTCAATTGTTGTAGTGTATTTATTATAGTCTTATTAAGTAAGATTCGTATTGTTGTGGTTTAATTTCACAAAGGATTCAATCAAATTCTTTCACAAGTAAACTTTGATAACTAAACCAAAAAGCGGTAAACTATTCACTCTCCCCTCCCCCCTCTTCTAGTTTCCCACAAGGTTTGAGGATACGAATGTTTCAAAGGTTGTTGGTTCCTCATCGAAGTGTAATGACGATCCTATCATTCAGAATGAGGAGGACAAAAATGTTTCTTAAGCTGCTAAGATTTGAAACATTGAAAATTAAATGATGGAAGGTAAATTAGTGTTATTGGGTGACGATGGGCAACCATTAAACCTTGAAGGAGTTCTGGGAAGCTGCTTTGTGGTGTTAATTTAGAGACGAATGTGGTTGATGGACATAGTAAATATCAAAACAACTCCATTGGTATGGAATACAACTTGGAGGATTCATCTATGCCAATTGCTGAAGTATGTTATGGTAATAAGGAAACGCATAACGATTCTGAACCTGTCGTGTCAGAGGACCAAAATGTGAACTCGTCCACGGATGCTACTGGCGTTCCGCAAGGGACTACTTGAAGGAGTCAGGACCAGAATATAAGCATGAATGGTAACTCTGTTACAAAAGAACATGTCACAAACGCTACTCATGAGTCTGTACATGTTGGTTAATGATCCAAAGAAGCAAATTACTTTTTCATTTGCAAATGTTGTTACTTCTGATAAGACACAAAACAAGGTAAATTTTCGGACACTTGATTTGGAAAGCTCAAAAACTGGTGAGTTTGAATTAAAGATACCTATATCGTCGGTGATGGAAGTTAATGGTAGAATGTGCAACACATTGTATGGGTATTTAATTGGCAAAGGAGTGGCATTTTCGGTGGTTGAAAACTACATGTTTAGCGCGTGGGGGAAGTATGGAATCCAGAAAATAATGATGAATGCAAAAGGGTTATTTTCTACAAATTTGCGTCCAAAAAGGGTGTTGATTATGTCGTCAAGAATGGCCCATGGATGATACGCAGTTTTCCTATTATTCTGAATAAATGGACGCCTTCAACTAACCTTATGAAATAAACTTAACCAAAGTACTTGTTTGGGTTAAGATACATGATGTTCCAATGGTGGACTTTACTAATAATGGATTGGTGCTTATACGTCTACTATGTGTAATGAGTCTTGGGGTAGAAGTAGTTATGCAAGAGCCATGATCGTGTTACATGCGGATAAAGAAATGAAAGAATCTATGGTTATTGTTGTCCCTAATATCGAAGATGATAGTTATACTTGTGTGAAGATCTTGTTTGAGTATGAATAGAAGCCTCCACATTGCTCTAAATGCAAAAGACATTGGTTATTCGATTGAAAACTACCCTAATGTAACTAGCGTGCCTTCGAATAAAATTGTTGTTGCTCCTAGTGATGGATTCAAGTTTGTGCAAAATCGAGTTTCAAACAGGAAGAAGAATGACAAGTCTATGAATTTTAAAACAAAAAGTACATTTGTTTACCGACCTATTTCTGCTCATAATAGTGTTGGAACGTCAAAGAGGCAGATAAATGTTAATTGTACATCTACGAATAGTGAAAAGAGTGTCGATTCTAGAGTTAATGGGGACTCTTCCTTAGAAAAATACTAATATTGCATCGAATGCGAACAAGAAAGGACCTATGATTTCTCATGATATTAACCTTGTCAATCTAAGAAATTCGTTTGCTGCTTTGAATGAAGAGGACAAGTTATTCGAGAAAGTGGAAACTTCAAATGGTGGAAATGATGGTAATATTCATAAGGATAAGATAGTGAATGTGGAAGATAGTAAGAATGACGTGTAGGTTGTTTATGACGAAACGACGAATTTTATGGCTTCTAAACATCTGAAAGGTAGAAGTGGTTTCAAAAAATCTAAAGTTGGAAGTGGTATTGGGAATAAGTTGTATGAGCATCGGAAAGAGGATTATGATGAAGATTCATATGAAAATTATGATCGTGAAGATTTAACTGAAGAGCAATTGGCATTCTGCGATGCGTGTCATATAAATCTTCGTGGTTAAATTAGACGTTAGTTTATGTTTGGTTTGAGTCAAATGTATTCTAGTGGGTAGTCGTATGTTTCCTTGTTATAAGAATTGTAATGCATTGTTATATTAGCTTTACCGTCTAGTAACAGGCTAAGAGGCGAGATTCATTTGCATCTTCGTATTTAAACATTTTTGAGAGTAATATATTCTCCGAGTGTAAAAACCATTAAAAAAACAAGCTCTGAAGTGTTTCTTGCTTTGTCATTTTTAGCTTGATTGTTAATATATTAATCGTAATGCTAACTTTCAATATGAAGTACTACGCATTATGATTCGAATTAATAACAAATACAAAAAACAACAAACACTAGAAATAAATACATAAAGTTCACTCACTAGAAATTGCTTGGGCAAATCTTGTCAATTGATAATTTTGTCTACCATGTGCATCTAGACATGACTCATGAAAAATATGGTGTAACTTGCATTTCTTAAGGCCCATATGAACATGGAGGTTAACTAAATTCTTGTCAATATATTATTATGCACGTCATTTCCTTCTTTTTGTGCTAACTGTTTGTACCACGTATCTAGGTTATCTTTGTTACAGCTATGCATGTCATTTTCATCATTACTTATAACTTCGTCCTTCCCTAGTTTTTGGAAACCTTCTACGAGAATTCAAAGTGAGGCCCGGCCTCAAATATATACATATGTCTACTAAAAAGTGTCGCCGTTTTTCATTTAGTGTGAACAAGCTACCAAAAAAGGCCGCTGCACCTTTCTAGCATTCTTTGATGTCAAATCGTTAATCAAATTAAATATTCGTAGATAATTTCCTGCAATATATGTGTTTCTAGATAATCATTGTAGACTTGAAAGTTGAAGGATCACATTGCCCACCCTCAAAGAAAGCTAGGAATTCGTTCGATCAAAACCTCCTAAAGTAGTTACCACTGTCACATACGAAAAATGGAAAATCCAAATGGGGATGTTTGTTGGAATAAAGTACAATGTGTGTTATTCAACAAAAGCCCTATTCCCCTTTCACATACAAAAGCAGGTACCCATGTCTTTCCATGTCTCATCAATCTCACACAGGTATACGCTGCTTTAGATTTCGTTGCAGTAAATATGTCGGATGTAATACATGACCACCTATATGTTAATCAATTTTCATGCACAAGCATCCGGTAAACTACAAACTTTTTCCAAAAAAATTTGCATGTGTGATTGAAAGCGCACAATAATTAATGACGAACATGTTGGAATTACATAACATGACTAATCATAAATATAAACGATAAACATCAAGTACACATGCGAAAACGTAAAAAACATATAATGAATAATTAATTAACTAAAACATAAATAGTATGCGTACTTTTTGATTCCAGCCCAACAAGAATCAATTCCTTTAAACTAGCAAGTGATGAACCCTAATTAGGGTTTATAGTATTATATGAATTACCCCTTACCGATTTTGTAATTCAATCCAAGATACTAACAAAAGTATCTTAGTACCACGTTCTTGTACACACGTGCTAAATCAAATTAAAGTAATGCTAGTTTTAAGAACACGAAAATATTTGTTTTGGAAAAACAATATGGATCGACTACCCAAAGGGGTTGGACGATCGATTGGCACTAAAACACACACAAACAATTTTAGGTTTTGGTTTAGGAGTACAAGAGATGGAATACAAAGACCCTAGGCCTTGTATTTATACACTTGGTTACCAAGTTAAGCATGGATTGAGCTTGAAGAACCCCTTGGCCGATCGGTGTAGGCATCACCAAGGGTTTCCGGAACCTTCCCAATCTCTCTTTTATTATTTAGTCCTTCCATTTAACATTTAACGATCGTTAGTCCATTACACTTAAATAACTTAACGTCCGTTATATATTTCGTGTAAATAATAAATAAATATAACATTTTATATTTAATTATTAACTTTAATTCTCATACGCAAAGTGTGCAATCCCGTGGTCTCGAGTTCGATCCTAACACACATCTATTAATATTTTGTCCATTAAGCCAACAGCTCCCACTTGGACATATCTTAATAGTGTGATCACATCGTTTAGCGTCTAGCAACACTTCGATGCCTCTAGTACAACTCAAGTAAGGTCTCCTCGAAAAACCTTTTAATGATTTCTCATTATTATTATCCTTTTGTTTCTAATACCATGTTACATAAATATATGGATCTAAGTCATTCTTTATTCAACTATTCTGTTTCTCGTTATTAGTGATTGATCAAGATTACCAAATCTTCTGAACATATTCTGGGGAGATCTTGGGCGTGGCTACGTAAAAATCTTGTCAACCCTACGAGGGGCCCACCAGTATTAAACTCCAAAATAAATTTGAAGAAACAAATTCTATCTTGACTACAAGAATAACTCACAAACTTTGTAACACTTCTGGAAACAACCCATATGACTACCAGTTACTTATAGCGTTAAGTTGTTCCACAAAAGTGCACTACATTCATGACACTTATTTGGTATCTCAAGTCTGAGGATAACTATTCATGATTTACTTAATAACAATATCAATAAACTAAAATCATGTAGTTGGGATAAGTCATATATTCAATTCATTGAATATTATCAGAAATTGGTATGCTTTCTCATCAATACACTTTTAAGTATATTCTACCAAATCACTAAGATTTGTCTTAGTTTAATGATACTCCCATATCATTAATTGACAACGGACGATTTAAAATAAATAAATTTATTCAAGTTGGTTTATTATAACAATTGTTTAACATCCCTTATCCAAATACTAAATAGATCAATGCATGAAAATTTCAGTTGATGAATTATGCCTCAAGTAATGACAATCATACTTGTTAACAAGGCATAAATCAACCAACTTGATCTGTCGTAATTTTGAGAATACTTATTTCAAGAATTCAATTTTTGAAGTTCTTGTATGTGTGCATTCACCAATCCACATAATAATTCATATAGTGTGTGACATCCTCTATCACCAATTTTATGACAATTTAAACTTTCAAACATTTTAAAGTTTAAAGTATTTTTATTTTTTAATGTATAATGCAACTGCGCTCTTAGTAGCACAACTAGTTCACATGGCCATTAACAAGGATAAAATCCTACCATGACTAGTATTGAATGTCATCCAGCATCATTGTATACAAACAACAATATGCTCATTAAAACTCCGTAAACTTTAATATCTATTTTGTAATGTTTGATGCCTTCCAAACTTTCAAGTTTGTAGCTGATGACAATTTGCACAACAATTGACATATTGTTCATCCATAGAATCTAGGAGCAATTACAGATTTGAGGATGTAATTCTATTAGAATATTCATTACACAAGTTATCTAATAACTTTTAGTAAGATATCAATGTTGTCAAATCATCTATCATTAAAAAATGATACAACAATTTGAATATACTACATGATGTACATGATGAATCTACAGGTCAAACTTAAATTTTATTTATGTTCTATCTTGTCAAAAAATATGTATCCATTTCCTAAATGATATATCATGTTTAATTAGAATTATTTATTTTACCGCACATGTTTATTAACAATAAACATATATTCCAAGGTTATATGTTTTAAGTTTTAAATCTTACAAGTGAAGTTTCATTCCAATCTAAGACTTAACATTTAGCTTACAAGGAATGTTACTTCCTATATGTTATACAACATATAAGATTTAAAAACTTTAACATAATACTCCCACTAGCTTTCAGGAATACTTAAATTTATCTTATTTCAATTATAAATCAAAACTAGGATTTAATAATTAAACATAAGAATAACTTCATAGATGCATGCATTTATCCATTCATGAATTATTGCACTTCGTACACTTCCAAAGACTATATGAATTCAAAAAAACCTTTCGATTACTTACCGTCCTCGCTCAAGTAATTTCTCAAGAAAGAGTTTTGATATTCCATTGTCATATTTCATATTAATGAAAACAAGTATGACAATTATCATCTTTATATATTTAATGTGTCTAGGAAAGAATATTGAATCATATTTAATTGCTTAAGTATGATAAATAATCTTGTCATAAGACAAGCATTAAACTTGTGTACAATATTGTCCATATGATTTCTATATAGAAATTCAAACCACTAGGGTTTTCAATCTTTTTGAAGAAACTCATTTCCATTCTCTAGTCTAATTATTAAGATAAACCAACTTTCCAAAAAATGATTATCTTTATGGACAACATCTTTAACATTCATAGTATGAGTAATTAACCCAATTCAATATTTGGTAATCAATCATAATGATTATCAGGTTTACTATAATCTTGTAACTCATGTTCTTCTCAGCATATAAATCAAATATCTGAGATATCCTTGCAGATCTATGAATGAAAATTCCGTCATCTTGTGGTTAACATTTCATATCTAGCCTCATCATGATATTTACTAGTGTATTTAAGAAGATTATGTATTTTGAAAGTTGCCTTTTGTAATATAGAGACTATCTATATATACTTAGCAATTAGAGCAAAACTACATTGTTCTCTTTTTGGGCATTACAAAAACACATTGATAATTCTTGACTTTAGTTTGTTAATAACCTATTCATAAGTAGTTTAACAAATTCAAAATCTTCAATTTTAAAACTTAATGTGATTCATCATATTTCATAATAAAATGGTGTTTTATCAATCTTCTAGGTTGGAGTCATATTGAGTATATTCAATCCATACTCAATTTTCTAACCTTGTTACTTTTTAAGAAAGAAGTTATGGTTATCTTGAATCAAACAAATCAAATAGAGTTTGATTCTCCTAACTGAACATACCATTAGCTTGTGGTATTTCATTAGAATTAATATTGTAAGACAATCTAACAATATATAATATAAACATATTCCTTTTGGCTTACATATTTACCAACTAAGTCAACCTAATGGTATAATAGACTTTCCAAGCCAATTGCATGCTTTATAACACAAGTACTCTTTAACCAAGTCACTTCATATCCATGTCTCATCAAGAAAACATAAACTGTTATAATCCCATTATACGTTATAAATCATTGATCAACTCAATGACTTCTTGTATATGTCTTAATTAAAAACATAACAAGTTGACGTCTTACTTTATTATAAGTCTTAAAAGACTTTGTGTTTATGTCTTTACAATGAATCATAAACATGTTTAACTAAAGTAATTATGAACACAACTCTTGGTTTCAATAGTAATTTCAAGTTAATTTATTTACTTCACAATAATGTAGGACTACATTATTTTTCATTTATGTCATTCCAAAATACATAAATAAACAAATTGAAGTAGTCTTAGATTTACTTCATTTATTTATGTCATTCTGATAATACATAAATATTTAGTTTGAAGTAGTCTTATATTACTTCATTTATTTATGTCATTCCGATAATACATAAATATTTAGTTTGAAGTAGTCTCATATATCATTTTGACACATGTTCTAAATACCTGTCTAATTTAGAAACTGTAAATTTATTCTAGATACGATCCCACGTAACATGGAGATTTACTTTGTTGTTGCAATCTCGCCAAGTTCTCACATGACGTAAATTGCAACACTAAATTTTTCTTGAATTAGATATGTACAAGTCATATTAGAACGTTAGTCTCTTACCATGCAGTCAAGAGAATCCGTTAAATCATATACCTATATGTTGTACCTTGCACACAATATAGATTTCTCCCACTTGTGCATGGAATAACATCATGTAGCAGATAAACAACACGACATATGTTTGTTTATGTGACCAATGTGATTGTGTCATTGATATTAGCATAACTAGTAGATGTAGAACCACTTCATTGTCTAGTAAGGAAACATACATGACTATCCTTAAAAACATAAGTGTCTACAAGTGAAAAGTAATTATCTTAAGACATTCTATAGATAATCTGGGTTACTACCAAGATGACAAAGCTTGTAACTCCCACTGAATTAGAGATCATTACATTAATTCCTTATTCAGTAATAAGAACACAATACTCCCACTGGATTTGACAACATTGTAAGTGTTTCATTAACCAGTGAAAGAAAATGGTGTTCTATTTACTTCCCTACACCTTTGAGAAAGTTCATACATAACAATTACTTATGTACTAAAAGAGTGTATTCTACTATTTAGATGTTGAATTATCCATCAATGCTATTAACTTGAAAAATTGGGCATGCAATTTCTTTCTTAATAGTTCTACCATTCCAACAATTGTAAGTAGTACTTTTAAATGGTCAAACAGAACAACTAGATAAAATATACTAGTTTGTCTTTTACCAATTCTGCAGTAAATTAGTCTAGCTTCTAATTTAATAACTCAGAAAATATGCAATTTTCTTAACTATTAAAATTTGCTTACGAGTTATGTATTTAGAATTTAGACAATTCTAGTTGTCCTATCATACATTTCTCATTCATGAAAAGGAATAGGATTGAATCTCAATCTTTCTTATGAAAAGAGTACTAGGTTTATTCTTTTAGTAAAGTTGACTCTACCAAAAACCCTTACAGGTGTAGATTAATTTATCAATACAAGAATAACATACGTTTATGTATTAATGTTGCATTAATACATTTAAAGAATTAGCAAAATTCAATTTTAGTATTTTCAATAATTAAACTTATCAAGAAAATAAAATACCCAATGTAATATTCATATAACCATAGAATTTTCTCGAAAACCAGGATCCAAATTATCATAGATCCATTACAGCAGTTGATCTGCTAGCAATGAAAGCACATAATAAGGTAATCTGTCGAACAATAATTGGCAAACCTTTTCCAATTCCTAGATCATTATGGGGTTTACATTTTTCAACGCTATTGCAAATGTAAACATGTTTTATCCCATCTTGTGCCTTGAGTCCAGTTCTCACTTACTACTCAATTTAAATCGTCTAACTTAAAGAACTGGAAATGTGTCCATGCAAAGTCTGACTTCACATGAAGATTTACCTTTCCATCACAATCTCGCCAAGTTCCCACATGACGGAAATTGCAACTTCAAGTGTTCCTTTAACTAGATGGCACTAACTTAATTTTAAAAGGGACTAGTTTTGATTTATGGTGTCAAATCAAATATGTATGAAGAAGCATGCATACAACTTCGTATCAATAGTTTTTTATAAATAACTTTTTATTAACCAATTTACAAAGATTAAATTTATCAAAGTTTTGATTGAGGTATTGGTTTCGCCAATCAAGGAATTTACTTTTAATTATTGTCCATTATATCGTACTTTTGCATAAGTCCAAAGACTTAGTGTTTCGGATAATTACCACAAAGTGGTGCATTGAATTAAAGCTAATTCGCCCTTAAGATGATTTTTTATATAAAATAGCCTAATTGGTAACTCTAATTTAACGCACAAAGAAGCGGATAATTTGGTCAGCACGAAGCAATTACCCTCCTTCTTTCGGGTCACAATTTAATGCGCTAACCTCTTTATACATCTCTTATAGTTTGTCAAAATAGGATGCGCCATTCTCACTATTTGTACCAAAATTCATCAGTCAATTAAACTTATGAAAATTTTAACTCTTCAAAAAACAAATCAAATTTCACCATTGTTTAGTGCAATTTATTTTTCTATTCATGAAATTACCCTTTGTTTAAAACTTGTCAAACATAATAAACAAACAAGTAACAAAATAAAAAATAAACAACTAAAACAATGCGCACATAACTAACAATTAATATGCGTAAACAAGTAGCTACATGCAACTTATTTGATAAAACCTATTAATAATCAATATCTAGGTTAATTAGCGTATATATTAACTAGGGCTTTCACTTCAACAATAGAAGTGAGCCACATACCTCGACGAATCGATTGCGTAAGCCATAGTAAAAAATATACCAAATTGCACATAATTGATTCATTAATATTATTGAGGTATTCCATAATTCAAGATTTATCAAAACAATAAACATGTGTATAAAACTTAACAATTAATTTTCGCATAACCAATCTTAACAATTAAATATATATATCGACAATAATCCATGCCAAACATGCACGTTTTCATGGATCTAACATAACAATAATTCACGTTTTCACAATATCGCATACAATTCCATATCATATAACAATTATTCACGAATTAATTCACGTAACATATATACAATTCTAGGTTCAGATATCGATTAACAAAACAATTTTATAAACCCTAAAAAAAATTATACAAATCGACTAAAAGAAAATTTTAGGTCGACATAAAAAAACAATTAGGGCAAAAGCCCTAACCCTAAAATTAAGGTTAACATAATAATAACCAAACCCTATAATTAATCATATCAAACACAATACACTATCCGTTTTTTACGTGTTTAGTAATCAATTACTCATTAAACCAAGCTCGTGATGACACTGTTGGAATTATATAACATGACTAATCATAAATATAAACAATAAACATCAAGTACACATGCGGAAGCGTAAAGAACATATAATGAATAATTAATTAACTAAAACATAAATAGTATGCATACCTTTTGATTTTAGCCCAACAAGAATCAATTCCGTTAAACTAGCAAGTGATGAACCCTAGTTAGGGTTTATAGGATTATATGAATTACCCCTTACCGATTTTGTAATTCAATCCAAGATACTAACAAAAGTATGTTAGTACCACGTTCTTGTACACACTTACTAAATCAAATTAAAGTAATGCTAGTTTTAAGAACACGAAAATATTTGTTTTGGAAAAACAATATGGATCGACTACCCAAAGGTGTTGGACGATCAATTAGCCCTAAAACACACACAAACATGTTTAGGTTTTAGTTTAGGAGTACAAGAGATGTAATACAAAGACCCTAGGCCTTGTATTTATACACAAGATAACTTGGTTACCAAGTTAAGCATGGGTTGGGCTTGAAGAACCCCTTGGCCGATCGGTGTAGGCATCACCAAGGGTTTCCAGAACCTTCCCAACCTTTCTTTTATTATTTGGGGCAATTGCATATATACCTACTAAAACTTGCATATTTGCATATATACCCAAAACATGCTTAAAATGCATTGTACATCATGCAATAAAAACTTGTATTATGGGGAGATATGCAAGTTTTTAAGTTTTAGTGGGTATATATGCAATTCCCCCTTATTATTTAGTCATTCCATTTAACATTTAACGATCATTAGTCCATTACACTTAATTAACTTAACATCCGTTATATATTTCATGTAAATAATAAATAAATATAACATTTTATATTTAATTATTAACTTTAATTCTCATACGCAAAGTGTGCAATCCCTGGTCTCGAGTTCGATCCTAACACACACCTATTAATATTTTGTCCATTAAACCAACACAACATAATGATTTGTTTATTATTAGTATTTTTTTTTTCTTTTTCGAACGGCTTTTTTTACCAACAATAATTAAAGCCAACATGATGATTTATGTATTACTGTACTAGATTTGCTCGTTGGTAAGAACTACTTAGCTAGCTAGATAGCGTATATTAAGCAGGACAGAATCATGTAGTTTCGAGACACCTATGAATTATTTCGATTTAATGTTAATTTTAAAAAAAACATAAATTTTTCATAAATGCATTTTAAATACCCGATCAATCAAAATATTTTTATGTTATGATTCAAAAGATTTAACATACCCGGTCATATTTCATACTAGTTTCACCTCTCACATTAAGGCAAAAAAGGGGCATAGTTGGACCCTGTCTATATAAATGGGCATGCCTATCACGAGTTCCCCAAGTGATTGCACTAAGCAAATTACGAGAATATAAAATTGTTTGTGTTCCAAGTAATATTTCCTTTTTAAAAGTTGACTTGGAGTATGAATTAAAATTGCATATGTTAAGTATCTTTCAAGCGGGTCACTCAAATCAATACTACTGTTTAATGACCTATTTTACTTGTCTAGAACTAAATAGTTGAACGGAGATCCTTATATTATGAAAATAAAGTACAAGTGCTCGATTCACTATTAAGAGTTGAATGACATTAGTAAAATAACGACTGGAGCATTGCCCACTCTCTCACTGCAAATGTCCGGTCAGGTTGATCAAGTGCCGACTGACACTGCACAAAGACCTAACCTCAGAGAGCACATTCGAATTGAAAGTCAATGATGAATGCAAACTGTAAGATGTGTATTCGATATCTCTCCAACAATACAATGTTCGGTACATAAATAACTTTACAAAGAATGATCTAGAACTCAGGTCTGAGTCCATTACAAATAATATAAACCTAATACTAATAATATCGACTAACACTCCCTAACAGTTTGAGCGGGAGGACACCGAACGCTTAAACTGGTACGAAATTCTTCAAACAAGGCCGAAGGCAACACTTTAGTAAAAATGTCCCCATACTGATAACGTGAAGGAACATGAAGAACTCAAACCTGAACAGCAGCAACTAAATCTCGAACAAAATGAATATCTATCTCGATATGCTTCGGACGTTGATGTTGAACCGGATTGGAGGACAAATACACAGCACTAACATTATCACTATAAACAAGCGTAGCGGAAGACAAATGAGTAAGTAACTCACAAAGAAGATTCTTCAACCAACAAGTTTCAACAACAGCATTGACAAAACCACAATACTCTGCCTTAACACTAGAATGAGAAAGCGTGGATTGACCTTGGAGGACCAAGAGAGTAAGTTGTTGCCGAGAAAAATACAATAACCGAAAGTCGATCTCCGAGTAGTAGGGTAACCCTCCCAATCCGAATCTGAATAAGTAACCAATGATGTAGTAGAAAAAGAAAAACAATTGTAACCATGATCTAGGGTACCACGAACATATCTCAAAATCCGCTTAAGAGCCGAAAAATGAGGCTCCCGAGGATCATGCATATGTAAACATTACCTGCTACATAACATAACAAATATATGGACGAGTAAATGTAAGACACTAGAGAGCACCCGCAAGTCTCCGATAGAAAGTCGTACCAGAGACCGGATCACCATCATCACCCAGTTTAGACTCAGTATCAACAGGAGTCCGACTGGGATTGCAGTTAGTTATATGTGTCGGTTCAAGAATCTCAGCAGCATACTTACGCAGAGACAAGAACATCCTCGAAGAATCCCATGTAATAGAAATACCCAGAAAATAATTAAGGGAACCGAGATCTGTCATAGAAAATTCCTTATGCAAGGAAACAATGATCTGCTGTAACAAAAGCTCAGAAGAAGCAGTGAGTATAATATCATCAACATACAGTAATAAATAAGCAGTGTTAGTCCCCTGTCTGTAAATAAACAATGACGAGTCACAACGACCATGAGTAAACCCAACACGGGTAATATAAGCTGCAAGTCATTGAAACCAAGCCCGAGGGGCCTGCTTAAGACCATAAATAGACCTTGTTGAGTCAATATTTTACCAAATTATCCCTCACAAATATTTGAATTATAAAAACATCCTAAGTCACTAGCTGATAAAATCAGAGAGCCAGTCTACTCTCTGATAAAGTCAAAATGTAAACCATGAGCAAGTTTACTCCCTGACAAGGATCAACACACAATCAACTATCAAAAGACTCCGAAAGGTATACACCTCAGCGAGCAAACTCAGAAGAGTTAAAGTCAGACCACTTGATATATATACAACCACTGATGTAAAGAATAATAGTTCTGACTACAAGACTCAGTTAGTGTTTTCACATATCAGAGCATAACGACTCAGATATGTTGTATACTTCTTGGTAAACTCAGTTAAGCTTCGAAGAAAACGAAGACGAAAACTGAATAAATACTTTGTAACCTGATATGGAGTCAGCTAGCAAAGTACAAGGAGTTACACAAACAGAGTCTTGGGGGACTGATAAATATCTCTAGGACTCTGAAAATTTTATCAACTTAAAGCCATCCTGAAGATCTATAAAACATGACTAGTTAAACACTGATCAGATATACTTAGTGAATACTTGACTTTTCTGAGAAATATATTCGCTAAATATGAAGAAGGACATGGCTAAAGTTCTCAGACACACTTGGGCTGGAGTAATTCAAGATTGCAAAGCGGGAAAACCCTTGGAAAGATAAGAACTCATCGATAGAAGGGAAAGCAACTTGCATGTACAAATAGTTGTCAGCAACAATAAGGCAACCCTAGCCACACAAAGGCACATGCACCTTGCTTATAGTTTGCAAGTTACTATTGTCTCATAACTACTAATAGTGTATATCCCTAGTCTATAAAGGAAGGTTAGTAGAAGTAATAAGCAATCGATTCCACCACTAGAATATCTTTCCTCTTCTAGTGTGGAATCTTCCTATTCATCACTGAAGAGTTACATTTGTCATTACCAGGGATAGTATTCTGCAACTATCCCTCGTAAAACCTTCACCATAACCTCTAAGTGAGACTGATATAGTCATAATGTACAAATGGGTATCATTAGTAGTAGCAGGTCAAGATTGTGTAAACATGCTCCCATTATTTCTAATTTTCATCAGTTATTTTTATTTGCTCAAACTGTTGTTCATATGTTTCATGGTTTTACACAAATATATCAAACCAACAGACCTCTGTAATAAACGAACATAATCATGGTGCGCAGAATCCTGAAACCCATGAGGATCATGCATGTAAACTGTCTTAGATAGATCAACATGTAAGAAGACATTCTTGACATCAAGCTGATGAACAGACCAATGTCGAGAAGTAGCCAAACTAAGAACCGTCTGAATAGTATCCGGTTTAGTACCCGAACTAAAGGTCTCATCCACATCAATGCCCTCTAACTGTGTACTGCCATTCGCTACAAGACGAGCCTTGTAGCGACTAAGAGTGTCATCTGCTATATACACATGGCGAAACAACCACTTACAACGAACAATATTCGCGTTCGTAGGTCGGGGCACAAGAGTCCAAGTTAATTTTTAATAAGTGCATTATATTCATCATTCATAGCATTTTGCCAATTTGGAGCATTAAATGCATCTTTGGTAAACGAGAAATAGTGGACACAAGAAGACTAAGACGTTGAGTAGGACGGTTAGTCACGAAACAAAAAATGTGTGATCATGGGATGAACAAAAACCGGGTTTGGGTTTGGTGGTAATTGTAGATCGATATTTGAAGTGGGAAACTGTTCGAGTGAAGTGTACTGCGTGGGAGGTGTAGGGGTATGTGGCGTATTGGCCTCAATTTGGTTATTAGGCTCAGTTTGGTGTTAGGCCGAAGAAAGGGAAACCGGCGAGTTGGGTTCAACAACAAGAGGAGCCAAAGGGTGAGAGTATTGGTTGTGATACGGGATGAGCGGATTATTTAACTAATAACGGGAGTCGGCTCGTCCAAAAAATTATAAGAGGGAGGGGAGGTGGGTGTCATAGAGCTAAAAAGAAAGACCGTCTCATCAAATGTAACATGACGAGAAATAATAATTTTGTTGGTATTGAGGTCAAGGCAAGGGTATGCATGGTAATTAGACGCGTGGCCCAATAATATGGAGGGTGCAGCACTGTGTTGAAGTTTATGAGTGGTATCGAGGTGAGGGTAACAAAGATACCCAAAATTGCGTAAAAGGCTATAGTCGGGTGTGGTACCAAAGATGCGAGTATAAGGTATTTCATTGTCAATCGCACTTGATGGTAAAGTATTTAGTAAGTAGACGGCCTTATTAAGTGCTTTAGCCCAAAATTTAGGAGGTAAGTGAGCTTGAAAAAGTAAAGTGCGTATACGATTGTTGATTGTTCCAATCATCCTTTCAGACTTACCATTTTGTTATAAGGTTTTTGGCCAAGAAAAATGAAACTGTATACCACTCGATGTAAACATGGTTGTCAAATTCACCGCCATGATCATACTGAAATGACTTTATGTCACACTTAAATTGATTTTGAACTAAGTGACGAAGCAACACATTTTAGAGAAGACATCTAATTTATTAACTAATGGATAAATCTAAACAAAATGTGAATAATGATCAAAAAAATAAAACATAGTATTAACTTAAAAGACTCGGAATAGGGAATATCCACAAAAATCTGAGTGAATAATGTAAAAACGAGACTGAACCAAAGTACTAGAACTAACAAACGGAAGCCTAACGTGTTTGTCAAGCTATGAACGGAAGGCTTCTCTTTATTACACGAAATTGATTAACTAGAAAGAACACGATGTAACACTTCACTTCCTGGATGTCCAAGACGTTGGTGCCACGTATACTGACTAGTGAGAAAAGCATGAGGAATAGTGAAAGGCTTCGTAACCGGGTAAAGATCTCTAGTACTATCACAGCGGAGTATAACCCAACGAGTCAGGAAATCCTTAATAGAAAAACCAAACGCGCCAAATTCAATAGTACAACTATTATCACGAATAAACTGACGAACAAAAATGAGATTCATAACAATATTAGGGGTAATAAGTAGGACATTATTCAAATTGAGTGGGTGATGAAGTGTAGGCAAAATACTATGACCCGAGTTAGTAATAGGTATTGAATAACCGTTACCAACCGAGACAGATGGATAAATACACATATTAAAAACATCACTAAAACTATAAACAGAATAATTAAGGTGAGAACTCACACCTGTATCCATATTCCAATTTCCTGTAGTAGGATCATGATGCGTCGTAACATTAAACGCGTTCGGAAAGATAGTCTGAGTCCCTGCAAGCTGACCCAACTGTCCCAAACTAGCTGGCTGAACCGACTGGCCCAAAGGAACCTGCTGGCCTAATTGGCCCAAAGAAATAAGCTGGCCCGACTGGCCCAAGATAATAGGTTGTGAAAGATTTTGGACCGAGTGACTTGGACCCGATGGATAGATGTTGGGCAGGGCTGATTGAAGTGGATTGTTGTGCGACAAAGAGAAGCCATGTGGGCTAGTAAAACTTGCTATGGGATGAACCGGGCCAAGGAGCCATGTGTGGAAGGCCACAGGCTAAATAGAATGTGTATTCCCAACATGTGAAATCGACTGTCCCATACCAAGAGTCCCACTATATCCAAATTTAGGTAAAAGGGCTTGTTGTGTTTGTATCAAAGCCATCATAACACTTTGTGTCATATCAATGGAATTTGAGGAAGATGAAACAGTAGGAGTAACAGTCATTGTGATTGATCAGGGTACGTAAACAATATTAGGGTTAGGGCTCGGTATAATGTCTTGAACAATAGGTTGTAGGGTTTGTTTGCATGCAAGATATATATCAACAGTGTAGGACCTTACAAATATCAACCTTATCACAAACCCAACACGTTATGCGTAGAACACGAACAACACAAACACAAACATATGCGTAAAATAAAGAAGGAAAGATTAAGGTGATGGTGACTTGATATTAAAACCGTGTATTTGTGTAGAGAAAAGATGGAAACAATAAGTTGTATATTCCAAAGGAAAAACACACACACACACACTCAAGCACACCCCTCAAATGAGACTTTGAGGGGTTTATATAGTACAAGTAACATGATGCCCTAAAAGGCTTTCTATGGGCATCATGGGCTTGGACATGGGTTGGATTGGATATAAGGCAAGCTTAACTAAACTAATACCCATTTAGCTTAGTCCAATCTACGAGCCCGTTGACTATTCTAGCACGATATCTAACACACGTTACAAAGTTCCTAAACGTGAATGACCATCACTTCTAATAAAACTATTAAGGCTAACAATCTCCCCCTAAGGGGTGGTCATTCAAAAGATGCTCCACTTGATTAGGTCTTTACTTTTCTCGAGCTTGAACTTTGTATGTCGATATAGAATAGTCTTGATTTTCGTTCCTTCATGCTTTGTGATCAGTTAATGTGTTGGTCTGCCGATGTCAACTTCGTTGGTTAGGTGTCTCCACGTCTTTCTCCACCATGCTCACACTTCTATTTGTGTTTTGGTTACCAATGATGTAGTTCTCGAGTCTTTAAACTTTGTTGATTCTTTGACATTGACGAAGAATCATCTTTAACTTTGTGTTGCCTTTGATTTTGATGAGAACTTTCATGTGTTGTTGGTATGAGCATGTGGAGAGTCTGCACGATCAATCCGCTCCGGAGCTTCCATAAGAAGAAAACATAAAAACAGGTTAGTAATAAGCGGATTCCGGCACTTACAAGTTTGAATTTCGAGTGTGTTAACAGCATATTGTGAAAACACTTCTCTAATTCTCACAGAGGCCGTTCCTGAACTGGAGTCCCACAAGTGAGATAACGCGATGTACCGAAATACACCTACAGTTCAGATGAGTCGCTGAGGTACACCGAAGCATCACCCCACGACTGTAGACCGTTTGAGACACACTAAGCGTAATCTACGGGGAGTTACCGAAGTGACCTGCTGTCAGGGCTGCTTGATGTTGACCCTGGCAGGAGTTTCCATTCAATCACTGAAGAATCACAATTCTGAAACTTCTCATAAATGTTCTGGCAGATTGCTAAGATCTGCGTAGGACACTAGAATATATCACTTGTGTCCTTATTGATGAACAACAATCGATGTCATGTCAAGTGTTCCTATGAGATCTTTTGATGAATCTCGTGGCTCTAGACTCAATAGTGCATTTTGGTTTTCCTGAGTAGAGACTAGGGAGAGGGTCTCCTTCTTCAATACCAACGATCTCTAAGAGAAAGTCGATAGATTATGTAGGGTTCCCAGTGAGAATGAAACAAATCCTTTTAAGAGAAATTGAGTGGCTAGAAGGTTTAGTGCAGTGCGTCACTGGGTCCATGACGACTTTGTCTTCAATACCAGTGTCAACTTAGTGACAACCAGTAGCAGATGAGTTGAACCCGGTTTCTGCCCTAAGGTTGAATATGGAGGGCTATTTCTTTTCACCCTTTCTTTTACATTTCTTTTTAATTCTTCAACCCTTCTTACTCCTTTCTCACATTACTCCTTTTTTCAGTCATACCTAAGGACTTCTAATACTTACTATTTGTGATGTCCTTGGGTAGATCTCTCCGGCTCTGGCGGATCATAGGAAGGATTTTTCTATCCTTAGTCACCTTATAACTCCATGAATGTCCTATTGTTGCCATAAAACCAATTTCTTTGAAAATCTCTCAGAATGTTTATTATTGAAAACATGTTTGGAACACTCTAAGAGTTTTATACTTTCAAAAACACTCCCCCTTCACATGTGCTTATAAGTTTTGACAGAAATCTGCACATAGAGGGTAGAGTTCGCACTTTTTGAATTGATCGGCTTATGATAGACAATTCCCCACGAGACACGGTTACGTTGTCTAGTTAAAGAGTTCCATTGTCAGTTTTTAGGTGAAAAATAGCTCTAATAACTAACTTGAAGTTGTAAACACTCCTTGAAAAGGAGGTTAGACCCATGAAAGTGCATATCTATCACAAGTTTCTCGAGATGGTACATTTACTAACATTGATTCCCGTCAATTCATTGGTTCCGTCTGAGTCGAGCTCATTATGAGATTCAAACACCGATTATTAAACATTTTTGATCACATTTTAATCACGTCTCCTCCCCCTCAAAAATAGCATATTCGTGATATTTTTGATATCAACGTATTAAACAACATTTTAAAGTCTTTAGGGGAGACAAACGGATTTGATTTAAGCATGAATTTGGAACATTTTTGTTTTAAGCTCCCCCTTTAATAAAGCATAATTAATTAAAGGGTTTAGAGGGAGTTTTGAGCACAAAATATTTGAAAGATTTTGAAAATCTTTTTGAACAATCTTGAAAAGGTGCTCAAGATGATGATGATTTCTCACCAGTTTAAAATGTAATGCACTGAAGCGTACACTAGTGATTTTCATTAAAAAAACACGAGTTTTGATTTGAAAAATAATCAAAAGTCATCATTTCGGTCCGGGTTTCGTACTGATGTATACGAAAGCCATTTTTTGAAGAAATTTTGAGAAACGACATGTTTTGCAAAACATTTAAAGAACTCTCGCTCAAGCATCTGTACATGCCCGTATCATTGTTGAATGACATTTCTAGAAACGTACAGAATATCGATTATACAAGAGACATGTCGTGAGAAAAATATTTTTGGATTTTTGATTTTATATTGTTTTTGTATTTTTGAAAGTTTTATATTTTTATATTTTGCTTTTGTTGGTTTTTCAAATTTTGTATTATGTTTTTCAAAAATATTTACAGCGAAGCTTTTTGGAAATTCATTTTCAAGAAGATTCGAGAAGACGTTCTAACTCCTCAGGGGTTAGGCTTCGCATTCCAATTCGTCGAACTAAATCGTCAAACCTTTCTTTTGGAAGGGCTTTAGTAAATATATCGGCGAGTTGGTAATCTGTCTTCTCGAAAAATAATTCAACAGTACCTTCTTCCACATGTTCTTTTATGAAGTAATAGCATACTCTGATATGCTTAGTCTTTGAGTGGTGAACAGGATTGCATGATATGGCTATGGCACTTTTCGAATCACAATACATAGGTATTTTATCGAAAGTAAAGCCATAATCTGTGAGTTGTGTTCTCATCCATAGAACTTGAGTACAACACCCAGATAGAGACACATACTCAGTTTCAGCGGTTGAAAGTGCAGTGCAATCTTGTTTCTTTGAAGACCAGCTTACTAACTTTTCACCTAAAAATTGTGCGCCTCCTGATGTACTTTTTGCTGTAACTTGGTCACCTACGTGGTCCGCATCTGAAAAGGCAATTAGATCAAATCCGGATTCCTTCAGATACCAAAGACCCTTGTGAATGGATGTCTTCAGGTACCGAAAGATCCTTTTAACCTCTTTGAGGTGTAGTTCGGTAGGCTTTGCCTGAAACCGTGCTAATAAGCAAACAGCAAAATGAATATCTGGTCGACTAGCAGTGAGGTACATGAGAGAATCAATCATGCTCCGATATTTCTTCAGATCAATAGGTTTCCCAAAAAAATCGGCTCCAATTTTTGGTGAAGTTACCATTGGTGTTCCGACCGAGTCACAATTATCCATACAATGATTTTTCAAAATCTCAATTGTGTATTTAGCTTGATTAATAAAAATTCCACGAGGGGACTGATGTATTTGTAAACCAAGAAAGAATTTTAGTTCCCCCATCATGGACATTTCAAATTTGCTTTTCATGAGATTTTCAAAATGTATTGAAAGATTCGGATTAGTGGACCCAAAGATGATGTCGTCCACGTAAATCTGAACAATCAAAATGTCGTTTTTGCATTTTTGTATAAACAAGGTAGTATCAACTGTTCCTTTGGTGAAATTGTTTTGGATAAGGAAAGAGGACAGTTCGTCATACCACGCTCGCGGAGCTTGCTTTAAACCATAGATTGCCTTTTTGAGTTTGTAGACGTAGTCTGGATGTTCCATGTCTATGAAGCCTTCTGGCTGACTCAAGTACACTTCTTCTTTCAGAGTTCCATTCAAGAATGCGGTCTTAATGTCCATCTGATAAACCGTGATGTTTTTGTGAGCTGCATAGGCTAAGAAAATCCTGACTGCCTCAAGTCTAGCTACCGGCGCGAATGACTCTTCAAATTCTATCCCTTCTTCCTGTCTGTATCCTTTGGCCACAAGGCGAGCTTTGTTGCGAATTACAGTCATCTCTTCATCCCTTTTGTTCTTCCATAACCACTTGAGATCAATGACACGAACGTTAATTGGTCTTGGAACCATATCCCAAGAGTCATGTAGACAGTATTGGAGAAGTTCCTCCTGCATTGCTTCTATCCATGCGGGTTCTGCCATTGCCTCGCGAATGTTCTTTGGCTCTATATTGCTAATTGATCAAAGGTAAATGCATAAGTCGCAATCGGTGGCAAGTTGGCGTCTCGTCTGAATTGGCCGTGAAGGTTCACCAATAACTTGTTCAAGCGGATGGTCTTTTGTCCACTTCAGAGTAGAAGGATACCATAGATTATACGAGTGCGAGTTAGATGGTTCTCGTAAGCTTGAAGAGGATTCAGCTGATTCCGTACCAAACGGGTTTTCAAATAAGTCTTCATCTAACGTTGCATCGTTATGGTTTTGGTTTTGCTCATCAACTGCTGGTAGAACGGGTGCAATAACTGTAGTAGATGTAGATGATGTAGATGGAGTTGGTGCATTGGTTTCGACCGTTGTAGATGCATCTTCTGTTGGTGGTGGAGGATGATTTTGAGCGGGTGCAGCGGAATGATGGTTTGATGCATTTGTCGAAGTTCCACCATAGTATTCATCGAACATTAACTCGAAGAAATTCTCCCATTCTTGTTCTTTAGGATTGTCAAACGAAGTTGATTGAGCTCTTTGAGGTACGAGTCCTGAACTGATGTGTCCAGAAGTCTGCTGGTTTAGTGCGGGTTCTAGAGCAAGTCTCTCAGAAGCCATATGTGAAAATTCATCAAATTTCACATTCATCGTCTCCATGATCCTCCTAGTTCTTCTATTATACACCCTGAATGCCCTCGAGTTATCTGAATATCCAATGAAGATTCCAATATCACCTTTAGCTTTCAATTTACCTAGATCTTCTCTATTGTTCGTCGGATAGCACAAAGCGCCAAACACGTGAAAGTAAGAGATATCAGGTTTTCTGTTGTTCACAAGCTCATACGGGGTTTTATTGAATCTAGGATGGATTAGGGATCGGTTCTGAGTGAAAAAAGCAGTGGCAACAGCATCAGCCCAAAGAAATAACGGTGCACAAGAATAAATTAGCATTGTGCGAGCAGCTTCCACAAGAGTACGATTTCTTCTTTCAACTACCCCATTCTGCTGTGGAGTTCTAACAACTGATGTCTGATGTGTGATTCCAACATCTTCAAAATAAGTTCTTAACTCCTGATTAGTGAATTCTGTGTCGTTGTCTGTTTGTACAACCCTTACTGGAGTTTGAAGAAGTACTTGAATACGTTTCAAAAAGGTGATGATGATGCCTGGTGCTTCGTCTTTTGATCTCAAAAACCTAACCCATGTATATCTTGAATAATCATCGACGATAACAAGAATATACTTTTTCTCATTAATGCTTTCAACTCTCACTAAGCCACATAAGTCCATGTGCAACATATGTAACTTTGCTTCCGAACTAGGTACGGTTTTAGGTTTATATGATGCTCTTTTGCTTTTTCCTTGTTCGCATGATGGACATAAGTGATCCTTGGTGTATTTGAACTTTGGAAGTCCGTTGACGATGTTGTCTTTGGCAAGATTCTTGATGGTGTCAAAATTGAGATGGGATAACCTTCTATGCCACAACCAGGACTGTGTTCCAGATGCTCGTGTCATAAGACATATTGGTGATGAAGAGGCCATTTGGTTAATGTCGATAGCATACAAGTTTGTATCACGATTCCCAGTTAAGAGATCAGTGCTATTCAAGTTTCTAACGAAGCAAGCATTTCTCCTAAAAGCAACCTCTAAATCTGCATCACAGAACTGCCCGACTGAAAACAAATTGTGTCCCAACCCTTCAACATAGTAAACCCGAGTGATCAAATAATTTCCAAAAGGTAGATCTCCATAACCCATGATAGCTGCTACATGATCATTTCCGAAACGTACGGTTCCCATGAATTGCCAGACGAAATTGATCAGCAGCTTCAGATTCCCGGTCATGTGCTTGGAGCAACCCGAGTCGATGATCCAAAGACATATTTTGATAACCTGCCAATCACAGAAGAAGAAGATTTTGGAAACTGTTTTGATTTTGGTTCCTTTGGGTTAGAGGTAAAATCCTGATCACACTCATAGAAGTTATCTATTGGTAAGACAGGTTTATCACTCATTCTACCATTCTGGAGTGTGAAAGTTCTACCCGTGGGTTTCCAAATGTCATCCCTAAAGTAAACATTATGCTCCCTATCAGTAGTGTAAAGCCTAAGTCTCACAACTAGTCTTCCTATTCGTTTAGCATAAGTTCTTTTGGGAACATTCTTCGTAACAGGCTTAACAATCTCATTCTTAGAAACACAATCATCATGAACATTAGTTAATGATTTCTTGCAAGTTAAACAGACAGATTCAACACATTCATTAGACTTAGCAAGTTTCATAGGTTCATTACATTCAAATGAAATGTCTTCCTTATTACAAAGCGGTAAATTCCTAGGGTGTTCTTCTACTTTCTTCTCTTTATTCAAGCGACTACTCTTAGAGGCAAGCGAGACTCTATTGTTCCTTGTATTGCTATTAGGCTTTAGTCTGCTGCTCCTAGAGGTGCTTCCTAGTCCTGTAGAAGGTAAGACATACTCATTAGGATTCACAATCTTATCTAGAGAAGTGGTTTCAGCTTTCCTAGTCTCTTTAGAGTGCTTTTCTAAACTTATGTCATTTGTTCCATATGTTTTAGATGTGGAGGCAGACTCATTAGTGGTACTCATCTTAAAAAGGCCAGGAGCTAAAACTTTTGGTTTCTCGATAACCGCTTTTCCTTTATCCACATTTTGTTTAGGCAAGGCAGGTAGAGTGACTGATTTTGATAAATTATTTTTCTCATTGACTTTTGGAGGAGGCATAGAAACAGACATTTTTGGTTTTAAAACCGGTTTGAGAACATTTGCTTTCTCCTCAGTCAATGGTTTTGAAATCTTAGTATCCACTGCCTTTCCTTTTTGACATTCCAGCTGAGCCCTCAAAAGATCATTTTTCGCTTTCATGTCATTGTAGGCACGCTCATACGACAGTTTGTCATACTTGCATTCCTTAGTTTTTCGATCAAGTTGTTTAAAATATGAGACATTTTCTTTTTCAAGTTTCTCAAGTGCTTTTTCATCAATTTTGGAGGTCTCAGACTGGAGTCTTTCATGATCTTCAACAGAATATGTTTGTAAAATAATGGACATAATATCAGTAGTCAGAACATCTTCAAAGAGAGAGTCATTTAAATTTTCCAAAACTTTGATGTGTTCGGCACAGTCATTAGCTTGCTTTACCAGAGATTTATGGTCCTTGACAAAGTCAACTGTTTCTTTCAAAAATGCTTGTTCAAAATGAATTACCCTTGCACTGATGGCATTCAGCTGAGGGGCAATTTGAGTTTCAAAATACTTTTTATTTTCATTATCAAAACTATTAAACCAGATGTTTGTTGTAATATTGGTTTTAGTTTTAACAGTGTCTTGAAGATCCACAATTCTAGTTTTCAAATTTTCTAAAATACTTCTCGCATCACTTGTGCTAAAAGGATTGTTTGAAGACATTTGTTTAATGTTCGAAAGAGAATTTGAGACAGCAACTGGTTTTGAAACAGATTTTGAAACAGGTGTTGACTCTTTGTTTGAAACACTTGGTGTGATGGAAAACTTTGACTTTTCTTGTTGATTAACAAAAGTAATTCCGTTAATTTTGTTCCATTTGTTATAATCAATTGGTTTGATTTCCGGATGTTTTTGTTTCATTTTTGATCTACTCTCCTCAGATAGTTCTAACGTTTCAAGAGAATCACGAACAATAATGGGTTCATGTAAAACATTTCCATTGTTTAACACATTCTGAGGTTTCTGAGCTTTCTTGAGGAATGAAGAAGGGTCGTTACCAAGTGTCATTCTATTATTAGGATGAAAACGCGGATTTACTTGATTAGAAAGCATCTTGATTGTTTGAGCAGAATGACCCGTTTTAAGAAGCAAATTTTCCAAAGTTTGGATTTTTTTCATTTTTATCAAGAATTTCATCAAGAAGAGAATCTCCTCGTTTTGAAAAATCAGTAATCAACTGCTTCTTCTCTTTTTCAAGATTAGGAAACATTTCTTTTTGTTTGGAAAGTTGGTTATTTAAATCAGAAATTTCCTTGTTTAAAGATTTAATTTTCAAGTTCAAATTCACATCAAGTGTGTTATACTTGATTTGCAAAAGTTGTTCTTTAGAAACCAAATTTCGATAACCATTTCTAATTCTGATTCTTTGTTTTTATGAAATTCAAAGGCTTTTGCGTTCTTCTTGTAACTCTCAAGCTCAGCGGTCAATTTAGCATTCGCGGCCTTAACTTCGCGATTGACCGTTTTAACTTTCTCAATTTCAATGCCACAGTTATTGATTAATGATTCAAAATAAGCATGTGTTTCCTCATCAGTCTCAGTATTTTGTGCCACACAGTCTCCACTAGGATCCACATCTGGAGTCTCAGAGTTAGTATTGCTACAACTCGGATTGTCCAGGTATATATCATAAGTAGGTGCTGATGTCACAGAATGCTGTTCGTCATGAGTAAACACATCAAATATGACATTGTTATAGCATGGATCAGTGATTGGTACCTCAGATACTGCGTTGGCGTCATAGACAGGAGGTGCGTCAGAATCAGTGTCGTACTTAGTCTCCTGAAGATTTGCCATGAAGATGCAGTTTGCATTAAGTTCCTCGAGGTCTTCCAAATCATCCATAATAGCCATGAAGTCATGTTCCTCAGCACTCAATTGAAGTCCAGATTGTTCCTTTTGTACCAACATGATAGCTTTCTGAAGATACGCAAAATCCTTCTTTTTCGGCTTAGTAGGACAATTCCGTGCCATGTGACCCAATCCTTGACAGTTATAACACGTAACATGATTACCCTAATTTACATTTCCATAATTCCTAACGACTGGAGCTGCAACATTCCCATTCTGATTACCCACTGCTCTATTCCCAACATTCTGACCCATCTGATTACCCTGATTCGGAACCGCTTGATTACCCATCTGAAATCCAGTAGCATATCCCTGTGGGTTCGCAATAACTCCAACCATTTGTCTTTGATTACCCATGTTCACACCCGGCTGTGCAATTTGCCTTTTGCGAGTGTTTGATGAAATCCTTTGGTTGTTGTTAGTTGGTGTGGAATAGCGACCTCTGAATGCTTTACCCAAGAATGCAAATGCTTGTGACAAAGCTTCTTCTGGTTCCATTTCAAGATCAGTGATTCCTTGTTCCTGGTAATGTTGTTGTTCAGGTGGATAGTTTTGTTGTTGAGAGATGTATTGCTGCAAGTTGTTGTTAGTGGAAGATGATGAAGCTTGTTGTTGTGTATTCACTGGAGTTTGAGTCTTTGCAATGAGTGCCAATGGATCATGATTCTTTGCCATTCTTTCTTGCCTGACTTCATTCACTTCATTTTGGTTTTGTTTCAGAAAATCGTTGAGTTGATCAAAGTTCACTTGATGTAAGTCTTTTGTTTGGTTGACAATAGTGACATATCGTCCCCATTCTTCTGGTAGATTGTTCAAGAACTTGATGTTGCTCACGATAGTTCTAGGTGTCAACTTGTTTCTGATCAGCTCATTCATTAAAGTGCAGAACCTTCCATAGTAGGATTCAATGGATTCTCCTGGAGTAGATGTAAACTTCTCCCAAGCAGTTAGCAACTTGTTCTCTGTGTCTTGTTGACCAATTTCTGTTCCATGACAAAGTCGTCTAACACGTTCCCACATATCGAAAGCAGTTTCACAACTGTCTACAGCTGCAAAGATGTCTCTTGGTAAACCCAGTTGGACAATATGAATTGCCATGTCATCTGCTTTGACTTGTTTCTGATCCTCTTCAGAATATTCCGATTCTTTTTGAAGACGAAAAAATGGTGGGACGGGAGGTGTTGCATCAGCATTTCTAGGGTCTTGAACTTGTCGAGGTATGAAGGTCCATCCTGAATGGATTTGATCATCAATTTTCCATTAGGTTTTGTCTTGATGTAACGAAGCATTCGACTTGTCCATTGAAGATAACCACCTTTTTCCAACATAGGAGGACGGTTTTCGGCACCGGCTGCATGAATGTCTTGTTGAGTTGCCATTGATGAAGGTATGAAATGATAAAGTTGATGTAGGATCGATTCAACGATAAAGGAGTTGTGTTTGATGAAGATTAAGCTCGGTTGTTGTAGTGACAATTTGCTCTAAAAACTTAAAAACCTCAATAACTTCTGTTCGGAGCGTTTTTAGGACTTGAAGGTTGGCCCTAATGAACTTTCGGCGGTCTATTCTCTTCGTTCTTACGGTCGTTTTGATGGGTAGATCGCTGAAAACGGAGTTACGGTTCAAAAGTTATGGCCGTTTGAAGTTTTGCTCAAAATCTTACTCGTAAACCAGTTCTTATGCGTAGAAATGAATGCTTATGCGTAGGAGACCTTATGCGTAAAGAGCTTAGGCATAGGATTCTTATGCGTAAACCTAAGGTTAAACGTAAGTCTTATGCGTAAACTTTAAGCGTAGAAGTAAAGTACCTTACGCGTAAGAGTTAACTTATGCGTAGAGTGCTTACTCGTAAGCTTTCTGCTTATGCGTAAGAGTTGGTTTAAAACCAAAAATCCTTTACACTGTCACAGCGTAAAAGATATCCGAAAGTCGAAGTGTTCCACACACTTATCCAAGTGAGGGAAGCACTGAGTCACCGTTTTTGCACGAAGATTCTTCACCAAAAAGTTATGCGTAGAGAACTAGGGTTTTGACTTTCTTACGCGTAAAAATAGGGTTTTGACTTACGCGTAAGAAATTTCCAGTGATTCAAACGATTTCTGATGCACAAAAAGCTTCCAAAACACGCAAATAACAAGAAAGTTTTAACCAAAAAACACCCAAAATGCCTTTTATGCTTATGCGTAGAAATGAACTACGAACCAAAAACGAGTTTAAAACTGAACCAAAACACGTAAAGCTTCGAACTTTTTGCAAAAAACAGATACTTTAACACTATATAAACCTTAGACCATAAGAATCTTGAAGATTTAAGTGCAAAAATTAATGTTTTATGTGTGACAACTTTGAGAACGAAGACTACGCGTACACTACAAAAAAACTTCAACCAAAACACTCCTAAACCATTGTTAGGTGATTGATACCAATTGTAGGACCTTACAAATATCAACCTTATCACAAACCCAACACGTTATGCGTAGAACACGAACAACACAAACACAAACATATGCGTAAAATAAAGAAGGAAAGATTAAGGTGATGGTGACTTGATATTAAAACCGTGTATATGTGTAGAGAAAAGATGAAAACAATAAGTTGTATATTCCAAAGGAAAAAAACACACACACACACACTCAAGCACACCCCTCAAATGAGACTTTGAGGGGTTTATATAGTACAAGTAACATGATGCCCTAAAAGGCTTTCTATGGGCATCGTGGGCTTGGACATGGGTTGGATTGGATATAAGGCAAGCTTAACTAAACTAATACCCATTTAGCTTAGTCCAATCCACGAGCCCGTTGACTATTCTAGCACGATATCTAACACACGTTACAAAGTTCCTAAACGTGAATGACCATCACTTCTAATAAAACTATTAAGGCTAACAAACAGTAAAAGAAACACAAGAAACAGTTTATGATAGTAGTTGGAACAAATCAGACACCAATAATATAATAACCACGAACAACAAATAAGAGAAAATAAACCACGAAGAATCGTTGATGCAAGTCGACTGGTACCACACCAATCACCAACGATCGACTAAAACCTTTGCAACATGATGACTGGTTATTCAAGCAAAGGAACCAACGATCGTCTTACACCTGTGCACACGTCGACTGGTTATCAAGAAGAACCAAAGATTGACGAAAAAGATGTAGAACAGGTTAGTAGGGTTTGTCAACCGGTAACTATTTAGAGTATTTAGGATCTGGTTATTTGGTAGGGTTTAAGAATCGGTTTAGGGTGTTGAAGAAGGATCGAATCAGAAGCCTAATACCATTTAAAATGCGTATTCGATATCTCTCCAACAATACAATGTTCGGTACATAAATAACTCTACAAAAAATGATCTAGAACTAAGACTTGAGCACGTTACAAATAATATAAACTCTATACTAATAATATCGACTATAACACAAACGTCCGGTTTTATGAAGTGTCACTCAGCACCTAAAAAATGTGCATGGGTCGAGTTTGACCGCCGATCTAAATTTTTATAAGCAATGGTATTATGCAGTGGACATGTGTGTTGAAATTTACGCTTCATTTTTGTGAAAAACATTTTGCTATGTTTGAAAGACATTTAAACCGTTACAACAAATACTGTTTATTTAACATCGTATAGTAGGAATCAAATCAACCTGTCAAAATGACATGTTGGAGTAATTAAGGGGAAACATATAACTTTTTCAGTGCGATTATAGTGCTATGTCTAATCACCTTGTATTTAGTGTCTTTTTTTTGCATAAAAACATCGACAAAACATATTGTAATTTACTAGTGGTCCATTTGTTGGCACATTAACTAGATTTGAGTCTTGGATATCGTGTCAACCCTTGACTAGCCACTCAAGAAAGTAAGCTAGATCCCTCGACATCACCCTTTGCCCTAATAAAATAACGACTAAAATAAGACATCACATAGTGCTTCAATAATGTCCTTTCATGGCATTATTCTTTTTATCCCAAGTGGGAAATTCATTTTGTCTAAAATTTAGCTATATAATGCCATGAATACAAGCTTTAGGGTTTGTTTCATAGTACAAACATTTCACAAATCTTTCCCTCTCTTCAATTCATTTCATATTTTTTAGAGAGAGAGAAAGAGAGAACTGAAGTGTTTTGAAATGAAGAAACGTCAAGTGGTAGTTAAGAAAAGTAGTTCTAATAATAGAACTTCAAGTGCATCAACGAATCGCAGAGTTCGTTATGGAGAGTGCCAAAAGAATCATGCTGCGAATATAGGAGGTTATGCTGTGGATGGATGTAGGGAGTTCATGGCAAGTGGAGAGGAAGGTACTACGGCTGCTGTTTCATGCGCAGCGTGTGGCTGTCACCGGAGTTTTCACCGCAGAGAATTGGATGAAGTTGTAAGTGAGAGTTCATCAACATCTGAATTCTAAGGTGCATCAAATAGGTCAAGAAAAATGGCCTGCTTGGAGTGATCTGAAATTCTGAATACAATTTATACATTCACACATGGGTGCATGCGCGCATATCTAATTATATATATCTTCTTTATATAGGATTTCAACTATCTATTTGTATTGATTGTATTAATAGCTTTTTGTACAAAACAACTAATCAATTGTTCCTATCATCAAAGGTATACAATGATTTTAAGATACCAAAGTGGTCTAGCACTCTAGCTACATGGTTCATTTTAATTTTCCATAGGTAATACGTACAGTCTATCATATCATCTATGATAATAGTACATATGTTCATTGATGCATTCATGGTAGGGATGAGCATGGGTACTAAAAAACCGTATGCCACCGGAACCGTACCATTTCCGTACCGGTAACGGTTCTCTTTACCCGTATATATGGTACCGGTACTACAAACTAGCTCAAAAGAAATGGGTAGCAATAAAAAACGGTATGGTACCAAGGCGAGACATACCGATTTTGGTACTGGTATACCAAGGGGCTTTTCTCATGAAGTATTCTTGAATTCAATCACTCATGCATCTGTCCTATGCCTAACTAACGTTGGAAAAATGGCCATCTAAACCAAACTACTAGCAGAGATCAACCTGTAGATTACAAGCTAGCAAGAAGGTAACACAAGAAGTCTTTAGTTTAAAATTCTTGACTAAAAGATGCATACATATAGCTGTTTTTCTTTTTGTTTATTATCTTTGTGTGTCATTAGTTTGAATGTGGAGCCATGCACGAAACTCAAGTTTAATATGCCTATTGGGATGGGTATATTTATATAAACTTTGGTACTTGCATTATAACTAGTTTTAAAAGTTCAGAAGGACAAAAAATGATGCCTGAGCTCCTCTTGATTGCTAATGCTTTATCAGTAAAAAAATTGGATACAAAAACTTTCACAGTAGTTTCATGGGTCAATCTGAGACCTTTTTTCTTTCTTTTGTTGTGCTAAATGGTACTTCTCCCGGTTTAGTAGCGAATGGTGTACCCTTCGGTTCCGGGATTGGGACTGCATATTTTGGTCGGGAAAAAATACGGTACCCCAAAAACGGTGCCGGTGATCCGGTACCAAAATAGTACCGTGCTCATCCCTAATTCTTGGTAATGTATACTATTAGTTAAACAAATGGTACCGTGCTCAAACATTAAACTCGAAGAAAGATCTAGTTATACAAATTCGAATCCAGACAAGTTTTTGGCAAAAACTTTGCAGGTCCAAAGAAAGATCATTTAAAGCAACTTTCTGTAAATGTGAAGCATAGCTGCTTTAGATGGAAGATGAAGACCTTTATCATGTTTGCAAATACATAGGTGTGCCATATGAATTGAATATTAGTATTAAGTAAACATGAATTATAAACTGATGAGTGATGGGATGATAAAAAAAAATATACAAGTTTGCATGCATTATTTTGTAGCATAAAAATGAGGAGATGGAGTTTGGATGTCACATGGATACAGCAAATTAACAATCCTCCAGCTTTACAGCTTCAATCTTGATGACTTTCATGGATGGATCTTGTCCCCCTTTTGAATTTACATACTGTTCTAGCCTGCCAAATGTGTATTTTATAAGTTTGTGTTCCCTTTCATTTCATATACATAATAAGCAACACAAAGTCAATGCCTTTATTCCAATTTTCTATCCAATGATCATCACAGTATCATACCATATAAGTTTCATTTGTCTAGGGAGCCTTTTATGTTCAAAAATTTTCATGGATTAAGTATAAGTTCGTCACATCCATAAAATCATGAGCCGTATATATATACACGATAAATGCACAATATAACTGTTAACTGTGATTCTGTGTAATGGACCTTTATTTGACCCGATATATGGGAGATCGAGGATTAAGCATGACCTGACGTAGAACTTCAAAAAATAAGTGTCTAAAGTTTTATGTAGGGTGTGACCAAATGTAGTTAGCGTTTTCGCTTATAAGTTCACAGCCTAGGGTTAATTTTATTAGTTGTATATTTTGTCTTTCTGAAACGATTTCGTGAATAAGAAAGCTACTCCTTAGGATTTCGTTATGTTGAATGCTTCTTTACTTCATTACTTTAAGTTGTTTTGCTTCACATAAACAAAATAATCTTAACTTTAGTTGGAGCCTGATGACCAATCATTTGTTTATCCTAAAGAGTTTAGGCACGTTTTTGTAGGGCCTGAGTTTGCTTCCCTTTCTTTGTCGAAAGCTCTTGTTTGACAATAGGTTTTGAATCAATAATAATTACTTGTAGAAGATATGTTAACCTATTTATAAAATTTGGTTTATATTTTAGGGCAAATGTTTTTAAAATGTATCATACTTGTTATCATTTGCTTTTATGGATATCGAACAATTTTTTTTGCTTTTATGGGTACTTTTCTTTCAAATTCATTATTTTTAGGGTATTATGTGACATTTTTGCCCTTCGGGAAAAAAATCTATTAGCTATGAGGGGCAAAAATGTCAAAAAATTTCGCAAAATACTCAAAAAATGATAATTTGAAAGAAAAGTACCTACAAAAGAAAAAAAAAATTGTTCGCTACCCACAAAAGCAAATGATGGCAAATATGATAACCTTTAAAAACATTTGCCCTATATCATATTCAAACAATTTAGATAAATTATCTGAAACAGGCATAGCTAGGTCGCACTCATTAAACGGGCCAAAACTGTTTTGTTTGAGGTTTTGAAGGTTTCGGCTCAGTTGTTGATCGAGATCATGCATGGTTGGTGTTCTATATGTTTACATACTTTCTATCGGCTGGTTGCCTTAAATGGTTATGTGTTTTATTGGTTTTAGACGGGTTTCATCTTTGATCGTTTTGAATTTTCACAACTGTAATTCTTAGGTTTAATTTGCTGAACTTTTAGAGTCTTTTAGGTCGGGGTTATTCTTCATTGTTGTCGCAGATCCTATTATCTAATAGCTAGTTTTATTTATTTATAATAACCTTCCAAAAAAAGGTCACACTCATTATAAATCACCACCTTTTATAACCTCGTCAAGAAAAATGAATTAAGAGCTATATAGCGATGACTTTCTAACTTCTAGCAACGACTGTTTTGGGCTATAACCCCAAATTTTTTTAGTGCTAGGTTTAAGGCAATCCATACTGATTACTTGAACCTTATTTACACTAAAAAAAATGGGCTATAGTGACGAGAATTTAATGACGACATATATTTTTCGTAACTAAAAACACAATTCAGTGACGATATAAAATTGTCGTCACTATATCTCGTCAATTGCATATATTTAGTGACGAAGTAATAAGTTGTCATTAACATACACGCTAGTGACGAAAGTATCGGTCACTAAGTAAAGTACTGGTCGTCACTGTGTAACTCATTTCTTGTTATGGTTGTTAGTCACGAAATTTTCGTCACAATTTTTGGATTGATAGTCACGAAACTATTCGTCACTCACTCGAACAAATATATGATTCTTATTTTGCTATCTAACACTTAAAAGTACATGGACTTAAACTGACAAGATAACTAAATATGTAAAACCATTACGCAAACACGGATACCATTATTTTTCTTTCATATCTTCTTCTCTCCTATTTCACACCAAACACACACTAAAAACACACACCATAAAAATCATTCAATTATTCCCAGTTTCACACACTAAAAACACACACTATTTTGCCCTAGTTTTTCAGATCTCATTTTCGCCATGGCTGACATCTTCCGAATCTCCTTTTCACTATTTTGACCTAATTTTTTCGGAGGTTATATCTAATCCCTAATTATTAAGAGCTAATTTCATTTAATTAGGAATATATTATGTTAGTTGCCTGAAATTTTGTGTATTCGTTTGTATTTGTGTTCAATTTACTTGTTTGATCGTTGATTTGATTGCGTATTTGAGTCAATGAACTTTAGGTTTAAAGGATCATTTTGACCTAATATCGATAAGGTTTAGGGCAAAAATTATGGTTATTTTCTTGCTGATTTGAGTTCATAAAGCTTACGTTTAGCGGATTATTTTGACTTAAATTTGAGTTCACAAAGCTTAGCTTTAGGGGCTATTAAATCATTGCCTACAAAGTGTTTGATAACCCATAATTTTACACATTATTAAGTGTTAATAAACTAATACAGTAAAATTTTACACCCTTTTTAAAAGTGTGGAAATAAAAGTGCGTAGATTGGACTACTTTTTGTAGTGATGGGTGTTTGGATTAGCTTAGGGAACTCAGATGTACGCTGTCTAACAGGGATATCCCTTTATGAACACATTCCTTGGCTAGCCCCAAGATGGGAGGTTCGAACCTGATACTTAAATAAGTCATAAGCCCAAAATCATAAGCCGAAAAAGTGAGCTTATCAAGTTTTAAAAATCTCATTAAGCTCGTAAAAGAAGCTAATCCAAACGCCCCTGAAGACGTTAAATTGCATTTGCTTTGAATAATAGCCAAAATGTTAAGTATGACTTGGAATTGTGCGTCACCCAAATAGATTTCGACCCGACCCAACCAATGGGCCTTTAGTCCAATGGTAAGAGCTTTCAACCTTGTGTCAATAGACCGGGGTTCGAATCTCTCCATTGGCCTAAAAGCTTTCAATTGGTACCATCCCCCCACCGCAAATGCTCAGATTGACTGGTCAACGAGGGGCCTATTGGAGAAAATGGCCAGGGTTCAAAGCCCAACCTCTTGATAAGTACAGTCACTGGGATAGGTGCTCATTGCCTGGGGCCGGGTCCTTGGGGGAGGGTTCGGTTGGCATCCTTAGGATGCATGGGACCAGGGTGATCCCACCATTCTTCACCTTTTGGAGAGATTTCGACCCGACCCAAAATTATGGAGAAATGGAATAAGGGTAAGTTTAGGCTATAGCTTATCTTCTCCGTATTAGCTTATCGGCGAAATAAGGTGTTTTAGAAAAGCACCTCATGGCTTCTAAAAAACTGCTAATTTGACACATATAAGCTGTTACGCCATAAGCTGTTTCGATATTGAAAACAGCTTATTGTATTTTGATAATGCAATAAGCTCACTTTAGCTGATTAAATAAGCTTAGCCAAACACCGCCTACATGAGCATTTGTATTGCAAATACTTATCGAGATACCATGGACGTGTTGTAATTCACGATTTTATAAATAAAGCGTATGGTTCAGTTATGGCTACGGCGCCTGGTTATGAAATTTGTAAATAAATCTGATGTCCAACTTGCCCATAGACGTAGGCTGATATCACCAATTGTCTGAACAACGCAAAATGGTTATGTTCTGGGATTGTTTTCCCCCTCTATTTTTGTGTGTTTTGAGAGAAATAATGAGTATTTTTCTTTTGCAGTCGGGTTTGACCGAAGGAAGTGATGATTCATATGTAAGGCATATGTTGGTGAGGGCAAGAAATAGTGGGTGGCGTATGGTGGTATTCAATAGTCGTGGATGTGTTGTAGCCCTGTTACTACACCTCATGTTAACATTGAATCAAATGTTTCATTTAAAACAATTTGATTAGCCCAATGTTGTGTGTGGATTGATTGTGACTGATAGTTTTTCTATTGTTGCAGATGTGTTCACTGTTCAGCTTCAATTTTAGGAGATCTTGATGAAGTAGTGGAACATGTTGGTTCAGGTATCCGAAAGCCAATCTATATGGTGTTGGTTGGTCCATGGGAGCCAACATTCTCGTTCAATATTTGGGAAAGGTTAGAATCTGTTTGGCAAATTTTGAGTAATTATTGATTTGGGAGCAAACATTCTTGATTAGCATAAAAACAACCATTCTAGTGTTCGGAAAATTATGAGTATTTAATGAATTCTATGCCAAACAATCGTTAGAAATCATTGTAATCTACTAATCTGAAGCAATTTTTTTTTATCAGCTACTCCAATAATTTAAATCAGCTAGAAACTATATGCAACTTAAAAACACAATGATCTACTAAGTGACGACTTTAGCTTGTCACTAAATTTAGTGTCAAATTCCAATTTCGTCACTATTAACTTAGTGACGGAGCTATAGTGACGACAAGTGACGACCTTAATTTTCGTGACTAAGTTGGTTTAGTGACGAATTTTCCACTATTAGTGATGATTTTTCACTCGTAACTAAAGCCTTTTTTTCTTGTAGTGTTAGTATGTCAATGTTAATTTGACCCGTAACTCAATTCGTTTATTTTGTCGTTGGATAGATTTTACTTGTAAACACATGGAAATTATATATATATATATATATATATATATATATATATATATATATATATATATATATATATATATATATATATATATATATATATATATATATATATATATATAATCTAGATCAAATAAGACCAAACTTAAAGTTGTTAAAATGAGATCCAACTAAAATTTGACAGTCGACACTCTCCTTATAACAAAAATAAATTTTTTATTACCTACAACTAAAATTGTTAAAGTTTCGATAGATTTATTTTTAAAATTTACGAAACTTAGGTGATACACTTTGATTTGAAGTGTAATGTGTATCAGGTTTTGGAATATTTATTTGTGTAATGTGTATCAGGTGTATCACTAATCCAAACTCATGTATCATTTGGTTATTAGTTGCTAAAATGTTAATTTGTATTAAAATATTATTTTTATGTGTATTATTGCTAAAATTATTATTTATAAATAGTTTAGTGGTTTTTTAGACTTGATCTTATTTTTACAACTGTAAGTTTGATCTCACGTTAACTCTCCCCTATGTATATATATATATATATATATATATATATATATATATATATATCGGGTGGGGAGTAAGCTTTTAAGTAGGGATGGTGCGGTAATATCACAGTAACTTTTAAAAAAAATCAAGAAAATCCGAAAAAAATTAAAAAATTAAAGAGGATGATAAATTATTAAGATACGCTGAAAAAAAATTCAAAAAAAATTGTTTTCATGATTAAAGGTATTGTGATATTAAGGTCTGATTTTGACTTTTTTACAAAAGTCAAGATCAGATCTTGACTTTTTTACAAAAAGTCAAGATCTGATCTAATATCACATAAACTTTTTTTTAAATACAAATTGTTAATATCACACTAACTTTTTTTTTGATATCACACTACTTTTTTGTTTTTTTACTAATATTATTAATATCACCGTTCTTTTTTTAATAAAAAAATGTTAATATCACGGTTCCTTTTTATTATCACAATGAAATCAACAATAAAATTTTAATATCACAATAACTTCTTTTATATCACAGATTTTTTTTTTAAATATAATTGTTAATATCATCGTAACTATCATATGTTTTTTTAATAAAATTGTTAATATCATAGTAACTATCATATGTTTCTTAATATCACGGTTCATTTTACATGTAAAAATGCTTAATATCACCATTTTATAATATCAAAGTTTCTTAATATCACAGTAGAACTCATAATATCGTTAATATCACGGTAGGACTCATAATCAAAAAAACAAAAAGTGCTCAGAAAAATCTGAAAATTTTAAAAAATTAAAGAAGATAACAATAGTAAGGATCGCTGAAAAGGAAAAAAATTAAAAAAAAAAATCGTTTACATGGTTAATTGGTACCGTGAAGATAGCGCATATCTTGACTTTTTTACAAAAATTCAAGATCAGATCTGGAATGGGCGGTCCAGATCTATCCGCACATCCGCACGAATTAAAAAAATCCGCACCTGATCCCCACTATATATATATATAGAGAGAGAATCTAGATCAAATAAGATCAAACTTAAAGTTGTTAAAATGAGATCCAACTAAAATTTGATAAGCGACACTCTCCTTACAACAAAAATAAATTTTTTATTAACTACAACTAAACTTGTTAAAGTTTCGATACATTTCTTTTTAAAATTTATGAAACCTAGGTGATACACTATGATTAGAAGTATAATGTGTATCAGGGTTTTGTATGTGTATCAGATTTTGGAATATTTATTAGTGTAATATGTATCAGGTGTATCACTAATCCAAACTCATGTATCATTTGGTTATTAGTTTCTAAAATGTTAATTTGTATTAAAATATTATTTTTATGTGTATTACTGCTAAAATTGTTATTTATAAATGTTTTAGTGGTTTTTTAGACTTGATCTTATTTTTACAACTTTAAGTTTGATCTTACGTTAACTCTCCCCTATATATATATATATATATATATATATATATATATATATATATATATATATATATATATATATATATATATATATATATATATATATATATATATATATATATATATATACATATACACACACACTACACGAGCTAGTAACTAAAAGAGTTCCAAATTGTTGCACGTTTATTTGTACTTTTAGGCTGTCAAACATGCAACATTCATATACTTCAAAGCCAATCTTTACCAAACGGTCCCAGGCACACATTGTAGAAACACGCTTGCTTCACAAACAAGCACTACTACACAAAAATCTAATTAGGTACGGTTTTTAAGGCCATTTAGTACGATTTTAAAACCGTGTTAGATATGAGCGTACCAAAAAATAAAACCATTTTCTAATACGATTTTAAAACGTAGCAAAAAATTGTTATTTGGTACGGTTTTTTTTCTAACCGCACCATATTTCTTCCATAAGCCAACAAGAATACCTTTCTTTTCTGCTACGATTTGTTAGTAAACCGCACCAAAATCTGTTACATTTAAAAAAATAATATTTCTTTTCTGCTACGGTTTGTTAGTAAACCGCACTAAAATCTGTTTCATTTAAAAATAATAATTCATTTTTTTCCCAGAACCTGTAACCAAACACTACCATATATCTTTCCAGAACCTGTAACCAAACACTACCATATATCTTTCGCAGGAGACCCGAACATTGCAGCATAGACAAACAATATTCAACAAATTTAACATCTTATGTAAATATCAACCAACGCAACATCCGAGTTAGACAAAAGTGTTATCCATTACAATTGTTTAAACGACATCATCATGAAAATATAAAACCTTAACTATTTAGGAGCCGTTGTATCTAACGGATAAACTACAACCCTATAAAACTCGTTCAACGTCAAATAGGCCACTTGGTCGATCTCCAGCGGTTTTAGAACGCGTGTATCATCCCAAAGCTATAAAAACAAATAAGAGAGATATATATATAAACACAATGTAATAAAGAGTAACAACTTTATTTTAAGTAGTTAGTCAATTCAATCCTAAATGCATATAATATTTTAGTTCAACCCATTTGACACTCCTAACTGGGTTTTTAATGCGTAACACCTCCTAAATCATTTAATTCAAAACATTAGTATGTTGTTATAATAGCATAATTTTAATAATCGTATTAGATATACTAAACAGTTTATAAAGATTTAAGAAGCTCAACTTTAATGCAAAAAGTTTTTCAGGTCAATCTAGGCCGAGACATTTTGACCCAGTTCTACTAGCAATAGGCGCCTATGCCTGATAAAACTTATCAGAACTACAATACATTCTCTATGATCATGTAACCTTCCATCGTTCTCATACCAAGTATAGGAGGCCTGAAATCACAAACTTATTCTCCAAACCCTAGTGGCAGATTTAAATTTCTGATCTAGGAATTCACTACTATAACATACGACATTTCACGGAACTAAAAAAAATAATATTTTTTAAAACTTTTCTACGCTACAAAATACGACAACTTTTTCACAGGGTATGCATCGTAGGCCTGGCCCCGGCCTGATATCATACAGATGGGGCTTTTCCATACGATTATAGACTTCAGAGATATGGGAAATCTTGCATTCATCATGGTTGCAGGAAATGTTGGCATCAGTCACAAAAGACACAACTTTTACGTAACTAATCCATCAATAAGTGTCCCTTGGGAACTCTACATTCCCTCTTCCTATTGATATGGCCAATAGTGATCAACAAAGCTATATTTAACTCCAGTAAAGCGCTCAAATGTACTCACAATCAAAATTAATGAACGAGTCTCAAATTTTTTTATAAACAGTAACCTAGAAATGATACCCGTAGCAGTGCATATAAAACATAATACGAGTAGTGGCCGACCCGCTGCAGGGGCTGCTACTGCAATCCCAACCAACCCGCTATAATCTCAAGCATAAAAGAAAATACTTACACTTTTTGGAAAGTCGGCTTGTCTTTTTACGGCAAGGTCATACATGAACTTCATCAAATAGTATCCACACTCCCAATTACCCTCTTGTTGGAAACACTAAACGTAAATAAACAAACATAGTTACATTAATGCAACAACCAAATCAATTATATATACACAACAATTGTAGATTATTTACCTTAGCCATGGTCCAATCAAACTTGATCTCGAAAGCCATATATTGAAAATCAATGGCATGGCGTTAACTTTGACTATTTTCTCAAAAAATACATGTCAACTCAAAGTCAATATTAGAAAATTTACCTCTCTACTATCTTTGGGAAATAATAATTTTTCTCAGTATTTTTCTCTTTCTTCGAATCCACTATATACCCCTTCCTCAAGTTTCGGCAAACCAGAAAGAGAACCCAATGACCACTACACAAAAGTTTCATCATTTGCGTATAGATATAAACTACATATTATAATATACGTATAACAAGCAAAGACATTACCCTTGCAAATAAGGTGCCACATATATTTCTTTTCTTGGATTTAGCTTATTGGTATCATTAATGTGATCTACGACTTGTTGTCCGTTTCTTGAACATTCACTTGATGTAATGAGATGTGGATTGAGGAAAACGCATTTGTTTTCACGAAGACCTTTCACCATCAAATGTAAATTCTTGTTATCAAGAAAATTAAATACAAGTTAGTTGGTTTTTGGATGTTGCTATCACAGGGGTGTTTTGATTGTTGTTATATTCGATGCTATTATACATGTCTTTCTTTAAAAAAAATAAAAAAGAAATAGAACATAAGTTAACTTGCATCTCCCACCAATGTATAAAAGTAATATCAACCTCCGCGTTGATGTGCAAATCTAAAATTGCCTCGTATTCAATCCACTCTTCCCAATGTTTGCCATACATCTCGTGAGGTGCAACAATTGAAATATTTTGATTCTTGAATTTTGTGTATCGTCTCTCAGATTCAGTAAAAGGTTTCGGTCGATCTTTTAATATATCAAGCCGCTCTTGCACTCTTTCCTCTTGGGTTTGCTTAGACTCAGCAGGTTCACTAGTTACAGGATGACTCATTAGACTCAAGCCGCTCTTGCATTCTTTCAATTTCTAGTCTCATTGGCACATTATTTTTTTAGCTTGGTATATAGAAATGGGTAACTCATTATTAATGGGAAGCAGTCTGTGTAAAAATTCTAATAACTTTGTGAAGCTACCATCACTCCAACTACTATTTTCTTTCAACTTTAACAACTCCAAAACAGCAGAAAGTTCGGAAAAATTCTTGAAACCATCGTACACTGGTTTCTCTGCATCTTCAAATAATTGTTGTAAATCTTCTTGATCAATATCACCATCATTAGCCTCTAAATCATGCAACATCTCTTTTAAATTTTCATGTTTATCATTAATGCAAGAATCATTGTTTTCATTAGTATTTGATACATGATTTGATGTGCTATTGTCAAATAGTGATTCCCCATGCTTTGACCAACAAGTATATTTACGGACAAAACCGTATTTGTGCAAATGAAACTCAATTGCTTTGATATCAGTATAGGGTACAAAATTTTTATATTTCGAACAAGGACAAAAAATCTCAATTTCTCCCTTAGCCACTCGGTTAGACTCGGCAGCTACAAGATAACTTTGCACTCCTTTCACAAATTCTGGGTCATTAACGTTCATCCCATACATCCATTGTCGTTCCATCTGAAATTTAAATACAACATAATAAATCATATGCACGTACGAATGAAACATAGGTGGTCACATGTGGCAAATCCTAACCTACCTTTTGAATATTTTATCTCATATGTGTATACGTTCTAGCGGGTTGACTATTTAAGAAAAAATCGGTAGCATTTCTCCTCAACTCCCCAAGTATGCGTATAAACGCAAACTCGTAGGAGTAAGGAGACATGTATACCGATTTTTTCTTAAATTTTCAACCCGTTAAAACGTGTACGCATCCTAAATGAGACAAAATATTCAAAAGGCAGTCTCAAACGGGGACTGCCTGAAATTAATCTCTATTAGATTAGTTTCGGACGGGTACTAACTAATTTCATATCATGATCTACTAATAACTTCTAGATGCACATGCTATATATACACAAATAAGCGTATCAACAATATAAGTATATACAAGTATTTAGAACTAATAGTAAAAATATAAATAATGTTACAATTAACAAAAAGTTTATAAACTCACCTTATAATCCGAATATTTATAAATTGAGTGGAAAATCTCTAATATGGATACATGATGAAGAAATTTATACCTATACAAATATCAAAATATATATATATATATATATATATATATATATATATATATATATATATATATATATATATATATATATATAAGTTAAGTATAAAATAGTTATAATGAGTAAAAAATAAATAAAGATATCCACAAAATAAAATTATTACCTTGTATGTAGTTTTGTGAGGTTTAAGTGAAAATTTATTATGGTTGTTGATTGGAGTGTTTAATGTTATGGTTTTGAAAGGTTTGAGTTGAAAAGAAGTAAATGTGGGTGTGGGTGAATAGGAAGCAGGTTATAAAAAAAACCGTAGCAGAAAAGAAATCAATTGCCACGGTTATTATGAAACCGTAGCAGAAAACTATTATTTGGCACGGTTTACAAAAACCGTATCAGATTACAGAGAAAATAGTTGAACCGTACCAAATGGATATTAGTTACCACTGTTTTATTTAAAAATAGATGTTAGTTACCACTGTTTTATTTAAAACAGTACCAAAAGGCTTTATTTTTCATTTTTTGATACAGTTTTTGTTAAACCGCATCTAGCTACCGTCTCAAATAATACTTTGTGTAGTAGTCAAGTATTAGCTAGCTAGGGATTGTTTCAATTGTTTGTATGTTAAGAAACTTTCTTGAGGACATATATAATTTTTTGTTTATTAATTAGCACTGGGCTTGCTATTGGATCTGGCTCATTACATATATCAGGTCAATATTCAAGATTAATTGGCCCATTGACTTATTAAGAGTTAAACAGTCATGGCTATTACAGTAAAAAAAGAAAAAAAGAAAAATGGTGCAACTCGAAGGGAAGGCTAGGAATGAAAATAGCTGTAAAAACTAAAAAGTATAAAAGTTTACCTCTTACGGTATTTTCTTTTAATGATCAAGGAAAGTTATAGGAGAAAAAATATTTAATTGACATAAAAGTGTTAGCTGTATAAGAGCGGAGGGTGTGGATCCGTTGTGGCTCGCCGTCGGCTGAGGTGGCACCTCGCCGTGGCTCGCCGTCACACCGGCCCCCCTCGCCGTGGCTCGCCATCGTGTGGTTCATCGTCACCACGACGAGCAAAAATCTCTGACAAGCATCCACATAAGTTTTTTCTTTTATCTTATTTTTTCAATATATATTGCGTATGTGTTAATATGTGTGTGTGCAGAAAAACGAAGAAGACAATATTTTTTCATCTTTTTTTTCTTTTTTTTTTTGGACTAGGTTGGAATTGGGCTGGGTTGGACTAGGTAATATTGGGGTGGTACGTTTTCATATATTGCGTATAAGTTTTAATTGTTATTTTTTAAAAAAAAATTTATAAAAAATGTTATTTATAATTTTTATAAAAAATGACTAGTAAAATGTTTAGGTTTCTTATTATTAGTATGTGTTGTATTTTTTTTCTTCGTATCGTTTTTTTTTTACGTATCGTATTTATTTTTTCTTATTGTTGTGTTGTTAATGTATTTTAATTATTAATGAAATAAATTTAGTTTATTTGAAAATTTAGGGGTTTGTTGTGGTTAGTTGTGGAGATTTGTTATGATGATGTAACGCTCAGGTGACAGTGACGAAGAGATTAACCTCCATCACCACACCTTCCGCTCTAATAAATATGGTTGCCAAGTGATTAGATTCATGAGTAGGCGTCTAGTTGTATATTAAAGATGATAGGCTAGAGTTTAAAGATGATTAGCAATTTACCTAAAATAGGTAATGGATTGTACCTATATGCATCTTGTATCCCTGTATGTTTCAGGCAATCAATATTACGAAACATATTCCCATCTTATCTTCTCACAAAAAGATGATAAACAAAAATGTTAACGCACTTTTTTCATTTTCTTTAGGTAAGATTTTTTTACCACTCTTTAAAGATTTTGTTTCACATTTAACATTTTGGAGCAACTTTTTGTTGTGGTTGTTAATGTGTTCGTTAAATGACAAATTAATATCATCACCTTTTATCTTTTTATATTCGGTATAGATTTTAATTTTTATAGTCCGTAGCATCTTGACCCTTTAATCCAGACCTCCTAGTATATATTTGGAATTCAACATCAGGAAGTACACCATCGACTGACATCGACTCAACACTTTGTACACATAAAAATTTATCGTTCACAGATGTACAATAACAACAAGTAATATATATATCCTCTATATAAGATAATCTCGTTTTGGTATTATCAATCAATCTTGAAATATAACACAGATCGCTACAAAACAATATCTATATGTTCGCACACACGAGGTTTTATTTATGAAGTTATATAGTTTTAATGCCCTACTATAAATGTAGCAAATATTATATGACAAAGAATTTCCTTAAAACATGCTACTAAGCATAATTTATAGATCCAAAGCACTTTCCAAATGAAAAACACACGCATGTTACCACATACATAAAGGTTTTTCCGGTTAAACGCTAAAATATTTTTCTTTTTTGCAATAAATTTATTATAAAACTTTTAGTTATCTTTCAAAATATTTGAATAATATAGTCAAAGGTTTAAGTGTTGCATTAAGAGTTACGAAAAAATACCGAATAACCACCAGAGACAAAACATATATTCGATATAGTTTCTTTACACGAATATTATGGTATCTTAAATAATTTAGAGTTCGGGTTTCTTAAATCAAGATATTCTAAAATTCAAACTGAACACAATAATTATGTTGGTAAATACCAAGAGCAAACACAAACTTCCTTATTTAACTTAAAAAATGCATTTAATATATAATAAATAAACTTATAAATTACTATATTTTAACATAATTTTCATTTAAATGAACCAAAGCATTCCTTTTACTAACACATTAAAACTAAATGTTAAACGCTTCGTCTAGTAGCATTTGAAACATTGTTTTAAGAAAGCAAAACGTAAATGATTTTTGCCAAATATACTTTGGGAGTAATTTCATATACCCTATAGTCTTTTTTTTAAAGACGGTAAAAAATATTAGTCATGCAGTCATGCCTTATAAAAATTGACAAACAAAGTCATTTTTCATAAATTTTATAAAAACTGTTTAAGCTATAAAATATGAGTGTATATAAGAGCATTTACAATGCTTAAACTTCAAAAGACTTTTTGCATTTATTGGATATTTTCTTCATTAATGTTTGAATACTATAAAGTCATTTACAAATGTTGTGTCCAATGCTAAAATGCTTTACAAAAGCTTTTGGATATATATAAACAATTGTATTTAAATGATATGATGAGAGTGTAAAAGCTTTTTCCAATAACTTGGTAAACACAAAGTCTTTCATAAAAAGCTTTTGTAAAAGCTTTAGGGTATGTTTGGCACAAGGGTCTGGGGCTAGGGCTGGAGCTGGGGCTAAAGCTGAGGCTGGGGCTTATATTATAAGCCGAAACTAAATTTTTTATTTTCATAAACTTGTTTGACAAATTAGTTTAAGTTATGGCTTATTATTGTAAAATTAATAAAAATGACATATAATTAAATTAGCATGTGTATATATTAGATATTTTTGTGAGTAATTAAGTAATTTTGTACCAACGGGGTTTATATTTGAGGCTTATAAAAACTTTAGCCTCATTTTTGAGGCTAGGGGTTATGGCCGGGGTTTGGGCTTATAATTTCAAAAGCCCCCCATAAGCCTCTACGCCAAACGAAGCTTATAAAGGGGTTTTTGAAATTTAAGCCACATAAGCCCTCATAAGCCCCTAGCCAAACACAGCCTTAGTCACAATGGTAAAAAGCTTTTCAAAAAACTTGACGAAATAATAAATAGCTATGAAAAGCTTTTGCATTGCAATTGCTCTAATGTAGTGACGTGTCATCATTTTGAAGCATGACACAGTATTATAGTGTGCACATTAAATATATTTTTTTAAATGACTCATAATAAGTACATTTTTTTCAAAATGAACGTCGCATAAAATTAACATATCATCAATTAGATTTTATTTCAGGACAATCTTTTCAACCGTACACGTATCTCTGGTTTTTCTATTCGACGTTGTAAGCGACTGAAAAGTACAAATGTGACTAAACCACATTACGCGACCTCTTAGGCGACTAAAGCATTAGGTGACCTCCTAGGCGACTAAAGCAGGAGGTAGGAAACCCTTAGGCGACTTGGAGGACTTAGAGGCGACTGGGTAGCTGTAGTAGTTGTAGGCGACTTGGTAGTAGCATTTAGGCCACTAGGAAGGCGACTTTGATGAGACCTTGTATCCTACGCGACCTCTTGCTATGCGACCTAGCAGGTGACTAAAGCACTTCTCTCATAAAAGTCTATGCACTTGAACTTGGGTCGCGCTTCGATTTCTAATGAAGATGACATATAAAATGACGGTGGAGGTTTACGGGTGAAGGCTGGTCAGAACATGTTTTGCCACAATGTCGTGGGATCGAAATATGAGATGAGTTTCATTGGTTTTAGTTTTGAAGATATAGTGAAATTAATGAATGTTGCAAATGAAGATGACATATAAAATGAGGTGTTAAATTTTGAATGATGAAGATGACATGCACACAAAATAAGGTGCCTCACTTTTTTTTCTTATTAATAAATCATATGATGGACTACTTTTTGTTAAACGTAATATATTTGGTCCAATTTGATAATATGGTTAGTAACGAAGTAGGTGACGACCAGCTGCGTTGCGGCGGGGCATCTTTCACGTCGTCGATCATTGCACGTTATTTTTTCAATGTCAAAGTTGCAATGTTACAATTTTTGTGAGACTGCGAATTAAGTTAAGTAATCCTATGGCTTTTTAATTAGAAAACAATCTCTACAAATTCACAAAAACACTTGCATGTCCATACACAAAGTAACAATTGAAAAGTGGCGACTTATAATTTAACATATGATACATCTAATTTTTTACCTGTTGCATATTTAGCTTTGGGAAGGCTAAGGCCCTAACTGTTATAGTTTCATCTTATGCACACCCTCTTTTTCATATTCATCTCAATCATACATGGTATTTAGTTTTGTTCCAAAGGATTATTCAAGACAAGGAAAAACTCTATCCAGAGTTCTGAAATCATAAAATTACCCTGATGTAAATGGATTACAAAATATCAATTTTAAAGCAATAGTCAAAACGGGTCGAATGGGTGTTGAACCACTAAGCCTTTTATTATATGTCTCGATTAAGTATATGTAAATCATACCTTTACAACATAAACATAGCTAAAGAATATATAAGATCATTCATTCTGATATGGACTAACTTGTTTACAAAAAATAATTATGCTTTACAGCTTGAGTATCAGCTTCTGTGACATTCCCTTATCTTTTTTGTCGGTGTAGATTATGATCCCCTGTGAATTGATCCTGATTCATAGAGAACGCTTCTGGACTCACCAACCTTATAGCTGCAAATAAAATGTATGATAATGTGTTATCTACGTATGCAAGTAGCAAAGAGGCCTTAAGCCCTCAAATAACCCAATATCGAATATACCCGCAATACATTAAAACCATGCCGAATATATATATATATATATATATATATATATATATATATATATATATATATATATATATGCGTGTGTGTGTGTGTGTGTGTGTGTATACTAATTTTTAGCAACAAATCAGGATTTCATGATCTGTTGTAGCAACATATATACACTGATTTGGGTTATGATGGATCTTTAACGGATCAAATACAGTAAACCAATTAACGAAAAGGAATTCTAAAAAAAGGGAAAAAAATTAGCAGTTCACTTGGTCTGACCCGACCTATTTCAGTTCAATCGCAGGCAACTCAATTTGCGCCGGAATCTCTCTTAACCCGTTACCCAAACTGCCCATTTGCCACTTCTAACAATGGCTTTACATGAAAATCATAATGCGTTTAATGCAGGAAGAAGAACTTGTTTGGTTCAGGCATGTCGTAGCCGTTTGTACTTGAAACTTATTTTAAAAGAGGAAGCCAAACGAAATTGTCTTAGAACATCAACAAGTTGTACATTGTGGATAAATTCACACGCCCTTGATCCCCTGCAGAAACAATTGAACAAAAATATTTCAGAGAGGTTTAAAATTGATAAGCAAGTTAAGTTAGCATAGCTAACAGTTGATACAGAGAGTGTTGCACTGCAGATTAAAATTTAACAATATTCACCGTCTTCTTTCCATATTACACACATTGTTGTCTTCCATTAGTTATGGTTGGAATTTTTTATCGTCTATCTCTTTTTCCTGGTCTACACTCAAAGAAAGCCCCATGCTTCAAGATTCCTTCCTCAAGTAAGCCTATAAATAGAGGGTATGATGTATAGCTGATAAGGTTTTAAAATGTACCTTTTTGAGGGGTCGTTTAAGCCCTTATTTGATCACTTTTGTATCCGTTATTACTTAATATCGTTCCTTTTCACTTTTTAGGTCTCTTGAAGGCAAATTGCTGTAATGGCACTTATTTGGACGAAAAGGCGCGGATATACGAAGAAAATGGCCAAAGTCAAGAATCGAGACACTCAAGCTGCTAAAATACAAGGTGACGGCGTCACTGCTTAACTGCGACGCCGTCGGAGCATTTTGTGACGACACAGAAGCCAAAATTCTTATTTTCAAGTGACGGTGTCAGGCTTTAAAAGAATAGGCCGTCGCAACTCAGACGGCCTAGATTTGATCCAGACGGCGTCAGAAGCTGAAGAGGACGGCGTCACAAGCCCAAGGTGACACCGTCGCAAGACTAACGTGGCCAAGACGAAACCCTAATGACGGCGACCCGACGGCGTTACAAATCATAAGGTGACACCGTCGCATATGTAATCTTATATATAGAATCCGAATTTTTCAGTATTTGTGTGTAGTCTTTTGGAGTAAAAAACTAAACCGAACCAAGGCTGTCTTGTACAGTATTTTAGGGTTCCAAACCCTAACTTACATCAAGATAAGTGTTTTACTTCATTAATTCAATTATGTCTTCAATTATTTGTGTGTATGCTTGCATGTTCTCCATGTCCGGCTAATTTACTTGTGTGTTTGCTTAGGGAATATGAAACTTAATTATTAAATATTGATTGGTTGTCTCTTATCTTAATTGATTAATGATCTAGTAATGCGATAGGTCATTCGTTGTGTAATTAATGCTTGATTAATCCTTGTGAACCTTAGGCTATAGCACTTAGAGCGGTTGTAGGCTAAACCATCCAAAGAGGCCTTAGAGTTAGAGTTTATAATCCCTAGTGGGTTTTGTAGACGAGACCCTTTGGTAAGTTCAAAGAGTTAGGGATAAACGCATACCCTACGACTTTAGACACACAACGCGATTAAGAATAAGGACGTGACAATTCAACCATCAATAGGAGATAATTAAGGAGTAATAAAACCTAAGTAAACACATCTTTAAACTATCATACGAGCACACAATAATTAGACATAGACTACATACACCTAGATTAGATAATTAGATAAGTAGAGTAATCGGTAGAAATACCAACCCCCAAATCCAAACCCCGAGATTCGTACCTTTCAATTTCCTAAAAAACATAAAAAAAGATAAAAAAAGTAATCTTCCTCAACCCCAACCTTAGCGTAGTAACTTCTCACTAGCATTCCTATTCCCCTAGAGAATGATATCAATACCCGTGGCTTACCCTAATAATACACTACAACGATTAGGTTCAGTGCCTAGGGTGTTATAAAACTTGCTTGAAGAAAAGGAAGTTCCTTTGACCCCGAACGACGCGTGTAGCGTTATCAAGTTTTTGGCGCCGCTGCCGAGGAATAGAATAGCTAGTTAGTAGTCCACCTCGTTTAGGTTTCTTTGTTTGATTCCTATCAAGTAAAATTTTTCTCAAATTTTAGCTTTCTCGTAGTCTATCCCCCTTCTTCGTGACCTTTGTTCGTAACCCCATCACTTTTCATCATGGAAGGTGATAACCAACCACCATTCATCAACCTACCACCAAATGACCCGCCAAGAGCCCGTACTCTTGGTGAATACTCGAGACCAAGCCACCTAGGCTATAGGAACACCATTGAGCTTCCCGACCAAGCCCAAACTACTACCCTGCGATCCGACACCATCCGGTTGGTGCAAAACGGGTGTGCATTCCATGGAATTCGTTCCGAAGATCCTAATCAGCATCTGAGGGATTTCCTCAAAATTGTTGATTCCATTGACCTTGATGCTACTACTCGGGAGACCACGCGCCTGCGTCTCTTCCAATTCTCTCTACAAGACCAAGCTAGTAATTGGCTTGAGCGACTTCCCGCCGGCTCCATCTCAAGTTGGGATGATCTCACCTCTCGCTTCCTTGCTCAATTTTTCCCACCGGGGAGAACCACTAAGCTTAGGAATGACATCTTAATGTTCCAACAACGTCAAGGTGAATCTCTCTACGAAGCATGGACTCGATTCAAGGACTTACTTCATAAAGTCCCTCATCACGGCATTGATCTTTGGCTTCAAGTCCAAATCTTTTATGATCATGTCAACTTCCCCACAAAGCGATCCATTGACCAAGCGGCCGGTGGAAAACTTAGTGATCTCACCGCGGAAGAATCATGGGGTATAATAGAGGACCTTGCTCTCTATGACAACGAAAGTTGGAATGACCCCCGTGAGTTGCCCAAAACCGTTAAGGCAATCTCCTTGCTTCCCATTGACTCACAATCTTCCGACCGTAGGATGATCGAACTTGAAGATCAAGTTAAATTCCTAATGAGCTCCTACGAAAATTCTAAGTCTTCACATCAAGTGAATAAAATCACTCTTCCTTGTGAGTTATGTAGTGGTCCCCATGACACTCGTGATTGCACAAGACTCCCCGAACAAGCTTTTGCGGACTACGCCTCCGTGCGTACCGACGGAGAGGGAGAGAAGTGGTGCACTTTCAAGCCCGAACAAAACAACTTAGGAAACTCTTACAACCCCTCATGGAGAAATCACCCTAACCTTAAGTGGAACCAAAACTCAAGCACACCCCAAAGCTCATCTAGTCCACCTAATAGGTTCAATTCTCTTAACACCGGGAACCCCACTAATCTTGAGGCAATTGCATCTAAATTCATGTCATCTCAAGAAACTCGATTGACCAAGCTTGAAGCCGATTTTAAGCGAAGACAAAGCGAGATGACAAACAAGCTTGATGCCTTCTTAAAAGCCTTTAATGAACGGGAAATTGGAGCACTCCCAAGTGATACTATAAAGAACCCAAAAGTGAATTCGATTTCGTCGACTTCATGTTCTTGTTCACCATGGGAGAGTGCACATCCATGCCCCTCACACCCAACGGTTCACTCGGTAAATGCTATCAACAAGGGTTCCAAGCAATCCAAAATGAGGTACCAAGGCCCTGCACCATTGGTAGAACCTACTCTTGAGAAAACCGTGAACCAAGAACCCAAACTTAATCTAGAGAAGGAGTACAAGGAACTCCATCAAGAAAAACCGGTTCTTGAAGTCTTAGCTCATGCACCTTATTATAATGCTTTAAAAGAAAAATATGAGTTAGAACTTAAACTTGGAAAACATGGGTCCGCTTTTGTGCAAAATAATCTACCTAAGAAGTTAGACGATCCCGGGCTAATTACACTTCCGTGTAGGCTTGGAACTTCCAAACCTCTCGATGCTCTAGCCGACTTAGGATCATGCATCAATCTTGTTCCGTTGTCTCTCCATAGAAGCCTTAACTTAGGTAAGATAGAACCAACGGAAACCATCTTAGGTCTAGCAGACGGTAGTATTGCATATCCGGTAGGGATAATTAAAGACATGGTAGTACACGTAGGAGAGTTGACTCTTTTGGCCGACTTTCATGTGCTAGACATAAATAAGGACCCGACATGCCCATTACTAGTAGGAAGAGGATTCTTAGCTACCGCTAGTGCTATCATCGATTGCAAGATGTCCAAGATAGTGGTAGGGGAGGGGAGTGCTAGGTCAATCTACGATGTCAAAAAGCATACGTACTACAAAGAAGAGGAAACCCCACATGAGATTAGGTTGGATAGAGCACCTTCTAGATATGGACCTTGGATAGATAAGAACCTCATAGGTCCCCAACGACCTTTCTACTTAGATGAAGCCTTTGCTAGTAAAGCAACTTTCCATGAAAAAGAAATGGCTAGGGACATGGAAGTGAACCCGTTCGAGGACGCCTTAGTATTTAGGAAGATGACCGAGTTCCTAGGAAGTTTTCCCGTCAACCTTGTCATGAATAGGTGGAAAATTGAAAAGCCTAAACATAAGTAGGATTGGAATAGACCGCCTAGTGATGGTAATGGAAAGTGGCACATTAGGATAACAATCTATGATCCCGATGGAGAAAAGTTTGAAAAGGCATATCGGACCGAACGTACTACTAGGAACTTAAATGATAAGTTTGATCCTTATGACATTGTTAAGGATAGGCTTACTTATATCGGTACGTAGGAGCACGACTACGAGTCTAGCTACAAGACTCTTAAATAAAGAAAAGCGCTTCGTGGGAGGCAACCCATGCTTAATTGTTTGCTTGTTAGTGTCATATATCTTTTATTGATTACTTATTTTCATGTTTAAATTTGTAAAAATGCTTTATTTTGTTTTTAACCTCGTCTTAATTGCATATAAAGGTATTTTACATAAAGGATAAGTGTAGGGAGGATTACACACGTTTTCAAAAGAAACGTAAACATGAGAATTTCAATTAATTAAAAGATATACATGTGTGTTTGTTCGAGTCAAATGCTTGTATCGAGTCATAATGGATGTTTTGCAGAAATTTTTCCAGATTCTAAAGATGTAAATTTTCCAGAATTTTTTCCAGAAAATCGCAGACCAGTTTTTGTCAGGATAACCTGACGGCGTCAGGATCGCAACCTGACGGCGCCAGGAAGGAGTAAAAACAACATATTACTTTTTTCTCGTTTTCTGACCTACTTATAAATTTTTGGAATTTTCCAGGTCTTAATTTTCCAGAAATTTTGTAAACATCCATTCCACAAGCATTATATCCTAGTTTAGTAGAGTCTTATATATATATTATTACCGCCGATTTTACGCGAAGGTTTCGTTTGTTTTCTTCGAATGTGCAGGTTTTATTTATCAAGAAGAAGAAACAAAAGATTGGAAGGAGCTTTTCACGCATACATTTTTCTTGGAAAGGATTTAACCACTACTTCACACACGGATCCTACCGAGCTAATCAGGGGAGTACTAGTTTCTTTCGTTTTTAATTACCTTCCATTATCATAACTTTGATACTTTCGGGGAACATTGGGGACAATGTTCAGTTTAAATGTAGGGAGGGAAAATAAAACGGGAACTTTGAAACTATGCTTATCCTTGATTATTTGCTTTGTCCAATTGTATTTGTGTAATAAACCATGAGAAAATGTCGGTTAGGGTAATTTTGGCACCAAATTTAAAAATTTTTATGACATATAGGAGTGGGCCATTAGTCTTAACAAAAGCATCTCACGGATAGGAAGTTGCATAACTAGCACAAAAAACCCTTTACCACCCAAATTCCACCCAAAATGTGAGGATCACCCTTAGATTAGTAGGAATTAAAGCATTCATCTTTAATGCTTAGAGTATGAACCGGTAGTATAATAGATTCTAGAACTTGTTTTGTGATGCATCCCGAGATCGCTAGTAAGACTACACTTGTGTAGTTAGGAATAACTAAATGATAAGAGGCATTAGGATAACCCTTGTTTGATACCCGTAATATAATTACTTCTTCCATATCGGTTGAGTAATTCCCCCACACCTTTGCGTTGTACTCATTTTTAGTACACGATACCCCTAGTTAACCCCTCAGAGCCTATCCTTTTCGCGGTTCTCGTGATGTTTCGGTTTTTCCGGAATATCAATGAAGAGCATTGTTTACACCCCACCCCCAAATATACACCCAAATCGCCTTAGCCTACCTTGTATGCACTCACTTTTAGTGCATTATTGTTATCACCCTAAACCCTTAGTTCAATTATCTAGTTGCTTGCATGAGTTGCTAAGTCGAGTCATATCTTTTGTACACAGTTTTGGGACGATTGGGACTCATGGGAAAAAGTTAAAGTTTATGAAATGACTGGAAGGGAACGTTAAATTCCTTTATTTGCGTAATAACGTACCCCAAGTGTTTTGATCTTTTCAATTCGGGTCAAATTAGTGTTAGAGTAATAAAAACTCAAGTGTAGGGATGTGCATATAAATCCCTATCATTTTGATGTTACCGTAGAGGATGGTAGAGTAAAAGTGTATGAAAAAAAAAATCGAAAAAAAAATAGAAAAAGAGAAAAGAAAAAAATAGAGTGTTCAAAAAAAAACATACGGGCTACCATCCTACATCTATCCTTTAAATTTATGTTTGTTTGTTTCAGTTATCTAGAGTTTAGAGTGTCGAGTCTTGGCTTAGCAACGCCATTCTTCGTATGCTTGTAACATAGAGATTTTTGAATTGCCACCACTAAATAGCCTATCCCACCAAACCCTTTGTTTCCCTACCGTAAGCCTAACATTACAACCCTTTAAAGACCTCTTTGATAGTCTTTCCAAGGTGCTTACGCCAAAGCGATGGAGGTTTGATCTATTCTCAAGCCTATGGTAATCTATGTACTAGGACCGGTTAATGAGTGTTTATCTTCCATTTCCAACTTGTTATATTTCATATACACCCGAGAGAGATGTGAGTATCCAAACACCCCATGTGAGGTGCTAGTATGTAATTTCCGTGCTTGTTATGACTTTTGCGGGGCTTATATGTGTTTTGGACTGTTTTAAACCAATGCTTCATGACCCCTAACTTATAATTTAATTGGCTAAAAGCACATTTGCTTGAGGACAAGCAAATACCAAGTGTAGGGATATTTGATAAGGTTTTAAAATGTACCTTTTTGAGGGGTCGTTTAAGCCCTTATTTGATCACTTTTGTATCCGTTATTACTTAATATCGCTCCTTTTCACTTTTTAGGTCTCTTGAAGGCAAATTGCTGTAATGGCACTTATTTGGACGAAAAGGCGCGGATATACGAAGAAAATGGCCAAAGTCAAGAATCGAGACACTCAAGCTGCTAAAATACAAGGTGACGGCGTCACTGCTTAACTGCGACGCCGTCGGAGGATTTTGTGACGACACAGAAGCCAAAATTCTTATTTTCAGGTGACGCCGTCGCAACCCTAATGACGACGACCCGACGGCGTCACAAATCATAAGGTGACGCCGTCGCATATGTAATCTTATATATAGAATCCGAATTTTTCAGTATTTGTGTGTAGTCTTTTGGAGTAAAAACCTAAACCGAACCAAGGCTGTCTTGTACAGTATTTTAGGGTTCCAAACCCTAACTTACATCAAGATAAGTGTTTTACTTCATTAATTCAATTATGTCTTCAATTATTTGTGTGTATGCTTGCATGTTCTCCATGTCCGGCTAATTTACTTGTGTGTTTGCTTAGGGAATATGAAACTTAATTATGAAATATTTATTGGTTGTCTCTTATCTTAATTGATTAATGATCTAGTAATGCGATAGGTCATTCGTTGTGTAATTAATGCTTGATTAATCTTTGTGAACCTTAGGCTATAGCACTTAGAGCGGTTGTAGGCTAAACCATCCAAAGAGGCCTTAGAGTTAGAGTTTATAATCCCTAGTGGGTTTTGTAGACGAGACCCTTTGGTAAGTTCAAAGAGTTAGGGATAAACGCATACCCTACGACTTTAGACACACAACGCGATTAAGAATAAGGACGTGACAATTCAACCATCAATAGGAGATAATTAAGGAGTAATAAAACCTAAGTAAACACATCTTTAAACTATCATACGAGCACACAATAATTAGACATAGACTACATACACCTAGATTAGATAATTAGATAAGTAGAGTAATCGGTAGAAATACCAACCCCCAAATCCAAACCCCGAGATTCGTACCTTTCCATTTCCTAAAAAACATAAAAAAGATAAAAAAAAATAATCTTCCTCAACCCCAACCTTAGCGTAGTAACTTCTCACTAGCATTCCTATTCCCTATCAATACACGTGGCTTACCCTAATACTACACTACAACGATTAGGTTCACTGCCTAGGGTGTTATAAAACTTGCTCGAAGAAAAGGAAGTTCCTTTGACCCCGAACGACGCGTGTAGCTTTGTCAATAGCGTAGTTAACACTTAGTGGGTAGGTTGTGATTATCCTGAAAAAAATATCATATTCAGTATCACAAAAATATTAAATTCATATTCTTTGTTTGTCTATACCTACAATTTGCAATGCTCTACGTATATCTTCATTGACTAGGAAGAGCTTCAAAGGTATATTTTGATGAATCTAAACACACACCTTGTGTTAGTGATACTTTGAATTATATTAATAAGTACGCGTAATATACTTAGTAATACTCAGAATATGAATTGTATGATGTAATGTAAGTAAGAACAGTATAACACAAAGCTTTAATATTATTAAGAATAATACGAGTGATCTTGCTTATCACTAGGGTTACACCTTGAAGCATACGTACGTAGAAAAATGACCTAGGACCTCCTTTTATAGCACAAGGAGTCCTTTACAAGATAAATATAATGCTAACTATATAGAATATACACAAGATCTTTTCTATACTTATCAACACACGAATACATAACAATTATCCTAATAGCAGTGGTAATAATATGTACTAGCAGTGGTAATGTGTTTCCACTGCCAGTGCATTCTTCAGCAGTGTCTTCCACAAGCTTATCAGTGGTAACTGTTAGTATTATTCCCAACATATTTGACCACTTACTTCCCTGAAAGGCGCTCCAGACTCCCCGAAAACAGAAAAACTTGGTTATAGTTTCATGTCATGTAATCACTGCATTATTACTGCAAATGGATTAAATCAGAGTCCCAAATTGGCTCTAAACATAAGAACATAATTTGATTAAAACATGAAAACTTTTATTACATGAACAAAGTAAATGTACTTAAATTTCTCTACAGTAATGTTAACCTGAGATAGCCACTTGCTTACAACGTATTCCACACCCGACAGTCAATAAGTTTGACGTTATTCAATGATCTAATCTGCAAGGACTTACATCAAACAAAACTACTGATGAACAAAGAAACTCATCCTAGAAACATATAAGCATATTACCAATCAATAATAATTTTTGGGACAATAAACGTTGTTCATATATGATTGTAGTTCATTGTAGCAAACACAAATTAAATATCAAAAGGACTTAATTTTTATACATTTAGCTATGTGAAGTATACCTCAAATTCTTGCTAATCTGTTGAACTACCTCGTCCATCTTTTAGACTGCTTCACGATCTCCGTTAGTAACCTACGAAAAGGATGACATGACTATAGTTATTTTCAACTTATACCATCTAAATAAAGGTGGAACGATACTTTTGATCCTATTTATTTACTTCTCAATGTCGTTATAAAGTTGTATTTATGTCCGTCCCGACCGGTTACTACTCTGCCCATCCTTGGAATCATAACATACCACCTTAAATTTGTTAAAATCCAAACCTAATAGGCGACTGACCAACACGTTGAACAAAAAACCTCAGTTTTTCCATTGTCATCCAAAAATTCGAACTCTTCCTTTTAGTTTTTTTGTCTTAATTAGCACAATTAACGTAATCAATTACACAAACCCTAATTTAGCAAAGAAAAATAGGTACCTACCGACCACTTTCTGCAAGTACATCAGATGTAGGTTGTGATCTTCCACATTCATTGTACCGCTTAACAATGCTCCTGTAACCATAAAAACCAAAACTTAATGGACACTCACATAATCAAATCATCTAAACTACACAAAACCACTAAGAATATAAAATACAACCTGTAAACACGCATAATAAATCAAAAACTCAAGTCACTTGAACACTGATCCGTCGTTTTACACATGGGTTTCCCTCATTAAACGACATAGATACTTCCTGGGGAAAAAATTTAATATGTAATAAATCAATTTTTCCCCAACTTAAAAAACAAAAACCAAGATAAAATTTAATATTTATTATTATTAATTTGCTCACCTACCTAATAAACATGTAAATTAATTTTATTTGGCAATATTATATGGAGAACTTAACCAAAACAAATTTTTGGAGAACTTATAATTATATGTAGAACTTATTATTGTATATAGGTTTAGTTCTCCATATGCAAAAATTTATATAGGTTTAGATTTTCATTAATTATAAACATGTAAATTAATTTTATTTGGCAATATTATATGGAGAACTTAACCAAAACAAATTTTTGGAGAACTTATATTATATGGAGAAATTATTATTATATACAGGTTTATGTAGGATCTTAATAATATGTTGTTTGGTGATTCGGGTGGTCTAGGATTGTGATTAAACAAGTAAGCCATTTTGATAGATGAAGAGAGTTGAGAGGAGGTTTCTTGAAGAGAGTTGCTTAAGAAAATGAAAGGTTTATTCAAAGAAGCCACACCCCTTCCATGGATGGAAGGGGTATTTATACTTACAAACTACACGACCTCCTATCGGCCTGTGGATCAGGTATACAGTGGGTAAAGACCCGTCCTTCCTCCACGGTGATGCACTATGCTAAACTAGACTAATAACTAACTAATAAAACAGTAAATAACGTAACTAACGCTATGTCTACGAGCTAACTTATGCTAGATAATATTTGGGGTGACTGACACTTTAACATGGAATTTTCTAATTCCTAACAATCTCCCCCTAAGGGAGGTCACCCCATGTTTTACATTTCGAATCCTAGCATTCTATTCTTGACTTTGTTCTTGAGCTCGTAGACTTCAATTCTTCAATTCCGCAATCTTTGTGCTTTAGCAATGACTCTTCATAGTCCGCATATTTTGTACTTTTAGTGGAGGCCTTTAACTGATCCACATCTTTGATGATCTTCGAGCTTTCTTTGAGATCATCAGCCACAGTAAATCTCTGGATCACCCTTTATTGTGTTGCCATCATGTGAAGTTGTGACTTTCGGACCGACATGCTCACACTTTTGAATCATGACATCTTTCCATCAGAGTAGCGGAAGCTTTACTGGCTCATGATATTTGCAGCAGCGTAGCATGAACATGGTATAAAAATATCAGAGCCAGGTTTTGTAGATATGCACCAGTCATGATTTCTTCAAATTAAGTGTGGATGCTGTGAGCATGCGGCTTTGGATTGACCGCTCAATTCTGATCAGCTGCAACCGTCCAAATGTACCTGCAAACAACAGTTAGCAATAAAACACACGAAAGTTTCTTTGATCACTTTCGTCGAATTGAGGTACACGGCCCACGGTTCCCCGTTGATTAGTACAAGTACTGCCTGTGATCAGGTAGGATTCCTAAGAATCTCCTTGACAGGGTTTCGCAGCTGTTCTAGCTGTTCTCAAACCGGAACGTCTCAAAGAAGACAACACGGAGTGAGTGAACCAACAAATTGAGATTCACTGATTGATGAAAATGATTTGAAAACAATCGTGTATTGCTTGAAGAAAGTGTTTTGCAATACGACGAAGGTTTTATGAGAAAGATCAATTTTCAATCAAAATACTTTTGTATTAGAGAATGAGTACACATTCGACGTGCTAGCGAAAAGAAGAGATTCGCACATCGAACGGTTTTTCTAAAAGTATTTTTCAATCAGAGATACTTTTTGAATTTGAAATGAATACACATTCGACGTGCTAGAGAAAAGAAGGTTTGCACATCGAACGGTTTTTCCAAAAGTATTCGTCAATTCCATTCCTAGACCAAGGTTGATTCAAGAATGAATCTCCCCATCGTTTCTATCCAGTTGTCACAAGCTTGATCTTTTGCAAGATTTCACATGTCACCCACCAAGAGCTTGTTTGATGTTGGCTCTAGAAGGATTTCCATCTTCATTGTGAATATTTTTTACATATCACTCGGATGTTCTGGCAATACCGCAAGGATAATGCGTAGGACTCTTAATATATACTTACTTTCCACATTGTGTGAAAAAGCAAGTCTTCAAGAATTTAGTGTCCTAACTAGATATTGTGGATGATCTCTTGGCTCTAGACTCAATAGTGCATATTTGGTTCCTGTGCCGGAGACTAGGGAGAGGGTCTCCTTCTTCAATATCAACAATCTCTAAGAGAAAGTCGATAGATTATGTCGGTTCCCCGTGATAATGAAACAAGCCCTTTTAAGAGGAACTTGAGTGGCTTGGGAAGTTGTAGTGCAGTGTGTCACTGGGTCCATGACGTCTTGTCTTCAATACCAGTGTTACCTTAGTAACCACCAGTAGCATATGAATTGAACCCGGTTACTGCCCTAAGGTTGAATTATTGGAGGGCTATTTCTTTTCACCCTTTTCTCATTCATTTCTGTTTTATTCTTCAACCCCTTCAGTGCTTACCGAGACTTCATAACTAGAACCTTGTTGGGTTTATTCCAGTACTAGCTCTGTCTCAGTCCGCACTCTTCCCATTTCTCATTTTTCTCCTTTTTTCATCATACCTAAGGACTCTACACTATCTAGTGGATTGTCCCTGGGAAGATCCCTCCGGTTCTGGCGGGATCGTGGGAACGAATACCTAACCTAACCATCCTTATAACACCATGCATAAAGTAAATTGGTCGGTCTTTTGGTATTGTTCTTTCCTTCATGAAACCAATCGAAAAATCATTTGGAAAAACAATCAAGGTACTTGTGATACGAGATCAAAGCATTTTGTACCTTAATAGTTTTGATCATTTTAGAAATGCTCCCCCTCAACATGTGCATATGATATTGAAATTGTTTGGCACATGGAGGCAAGAGTTCTTTGAAATAATTTATTTGAAATAATTTCATGATCACAATTTTCATAGAAAACGCCATTTGATTTTCTTGGTAAATTCCCCCCCTCAATATGTGCGTAGGATATTTGAAATCATTTTATCACATAGAGGCAAGAGTTCTTTTGAAGCACATTTACGATCACACAAGCCATTAAGAAACCATTAAAAAAACTCAATCAAGGTACTTTATGTTAAAAAATAAAAGCATTTGCACCTCGATAGTTTCTTTTCTTTTAAAATGCTCCCCCTCAATATATGCTTCGAGATTCGAAAGCGTTTAGCACATATGAGAGAGCAGCCTGCACAATTGAATCAAAACGATCAACTTTTATCAAATTTCATTATTAAATCACAAATTCTCCCCCGATCAAAAATATCAAACCCTTTGAGATTTTGGATCCCAAGTGATTTAATAAGGTTTAGAAAACATGGGAGAAAATGTGGCATTGTTTAAATACTCATCTGGTTTTTGGATAAATCCTCCTCCTCAACATGTGCATTGAATTTGAGATCGTTTGGCACATGGAGGTATGAGTGCCTTTGAAGGACTAAAACCAATTCCATTTAAAACAGATTTGAGATTTAAATCACGATCTCTACCCCGATCAGAAATTTTAAACCATTTGAGATTTGTGATCCCAAAAGATTTAAATCATTTAGAAGATTTTAAGGAAAGACGTGGCAAGATTTAATTTTGAAAAATGACTGATAAGGACCATTTTAAGACAATAAAGATTGTTAGTGTCAGGTATGATTGTTTTTAAGAGATCTTTAAGTAAAATAAAACAATTTCACAATCAAACAAGAACAGAAACAATTTCATTTTGTAAGATCTTGATTCTAAAGAAAAAATCATACCATGACATAACATTAAATCTTTAGATCACCACTTATTTTGTACAAAACGGACCTTTTGAAGATATATTGTTTGAAAATACTTTAAATTAAATCACTCTCCCCCTCAATCGATGACCGAAGTCGATAATTGAGTGACTCAAATTTTGATAAAATGAAGTCCGGTGATTTACAAAATTTAGTCCAATTTATTTTCAAAACAATATTTTTCCATTTTCAAAACAATGTTTTCAAAATTGTTTAAAAATGGTATCCTGCACAAAGATACGTTAGGTGGTTGAGAAGCTTCCGTTGTTGTTGTTGTAGGGTTTGGAAGAAAAAACGTCTGCAGATGCAGTGGGACTTCTTTTTACGTTGCATTTTATAATGCCAACTGAGGTCCAATTAAGCTCCGTTTCTTCAATCACTTAGAAGAAAACCATCTGCTGATGCAGTGAGACCTCTTACGTTGCATTTATGCCAACTCTCCATTGAAGTCAAATTAAGCTCCGTTTCTTCATTTGTCGCCTCAAGAAATCGTTACCCTTTCCTTTCGGCATCCAAGCATCTTCAATTGTGGGATCCGGATCGGGAACATTCTTTTATACCAATATACCTGCATACGTTAGTGAACACACATACAAATATATGGTGGTCGACATCACCCAAACAACAATCGACTAATAAAAGTCAATGCAACATATCAATCAGATCATATAAATGTATGAGAATAATGTGTACATCAAACTCTAATCATCTAAACCTAGCAATCATATCCTAGGCACCTAGTCCTTCAACATAGGTTAACATCATTTTTATTTAAGCATTATAGGATAATTAAGAAAGCTCGTTAGAAGATATAGATTTGAAAACATTCTCCCCCTCAACCAATAACTCATTTTATAAAAGATTTTAAAAGTCCTGAAGTCATTGATTGAGTTTCCAAAATTTATAGAAACTCTGAATCTGATTGTTTTTAAGCAACTCATTTTCCACCATTTTGAAAACACCAAATATTTTTCTGAAGAATTTTAGACGGAAAAACATTTGTGTAGGAACAGCAGTCCTTCGACATACTTTCCTCATTTTGTTTTTAAGATAAGTGCACGAAAATATTTGAAAATTGGTTTAGCGCAACACTTTCCTTTCTTTTGAAGAGCGGGTTGCCATCAGAAATAATAGCAAACCATGGTTTTAAGCACGGGTCACAGTCTGAAGTAACTGCAAGCCATTTTTGTGACATGTTTTGAAAAAGAATATTTACACCTCCTGCTCGAACTTCATCTATGGTCCCGTGCCATTATTGAATGACATTTCTAAGACCGTAGATGTTATCGATACCAGAAGACATGTCTTGGAAAACATATTTTTGGTATTTTTGAAATTTTCTGATTTTTATGGGTTTTTGAAGGTTTTATATTTTTCTATTTTCTTTTGTTGGTTTTATATTTTTCTATTTTGTTTTTCTGGTTTTATATTTTTGTATTTTGTTTTTGATAAATATATACAAAGATAGAGAAGATGATATAGTAAAAGAAGATGATGATACGAGTACCGAGATAAGGATATCAAGCAGCCCCGTTGTAGAAGATAGAAGTCATCATCCCTAAAACTTTCACCACCAAAGCTTTCGATGCTCCTGAATTGTGAGAAATTGAACCATCTGAAAGTGAGACTCTGGCAGCTTCCCCCCAAACCGAAAATCCTTAAGATGAGCAGATTCGAAGCTCTATTTCAAGCTTGCTTTAGCCAGGTGCACAAGGAAGCACACCATTATCATAAATCCCGCTGCTCCATTTAAGAACGATAATCGAGGATCTCCATTCGGGGTTATATCATCAACAAGAAGAACAGCAACGTATCATCCCACTCATAAATAATCTTCTCAAATTTCTTTTCCACTGAAGTCTGAAGCAATCTATTCCAAAAGGTGTCAAGAGATCAATTCCCCCAAGTAGTTGAATTGATGCAGTCAGTCTCTTTGTATAATGCTCAAGAACTCTCCCAAATACACATCATGAGGGGAATGAAAACACCTCCCCATGTTCACATTTTTCTTCCCTGATGATCGTGTATGAAGCTCAAGAACCCAAAGTACACCAATATCCAAGAGCTCTCCCGAATACACATCATGAGGGTAATGAAAACACCTTCCCATGTTCACATTTTTCTTCCTTGATGATCGTGTATGAAGCTCAAGTATCCAAAGTATACCAATACACAAGGAATGAATAACTGATAACATTGAAGAAGCAGGCCAAGTCACTGATTATCTCTGCGGGTGACAATCTCTGCGGATGTCAACTCCGGAATAAGTGATTATATCTCTGAATCACTGATTAAGCACTCAAGTGAAACAACTGAGCGCCTCCAATGTACACAATTCTCTCTCCTCTGATGATTGTGATAACATCAAGATCATCACGCACTTGTGTACCTCTTTTATCTTCAGAAACTAACTCTTCCATCGCTTCCCCCACATAGTTGGAATAAGAATACTAAATGCCTTGATGAGTAAAACCTTGAGTTTCTCTGCGGTCATGACATTTGTTTTCCCGGGATATCTTTAATCACTTAGAAGAATTAAGTTCATCAAGTTTACTCGCCATGAGTCAAACCTTGAGTTTCTCTGCGGTAATAACATTTGTCTTCCCGGGATATCTTCAATTTCTTAGAAGTATTAAGTACATCAAGTTTTACTCGCATTTAGATGCTTGTCTCCTTCCCCCTTTCTGGTTTTGATACTTCAGAATCAGCAACTCTTTGAATGCCCAAATACTTGAAATTTGTTGAGAAGATCGCTTGAAGTCTTTGTGAGAATCAACATGCTGAATAATGTGAGCAAGTCTAATTGGGGATTAAATTCGACATATCACATTCCCCCAATTAGTGCTCTCCCCTAGACCGACAGTCTTTTTGATAAATGCCCAGATTACGAAGAAGTCTTTAGATCATTAAATGCAACTCGTCTTTGGTCTTCTAACATATAGCAAGAAATGTAGAACAGACTGAAGACTCGACCTTCTTCAAGATTGTCCAGTTGGGGAATAGATAGTTAACATCTTCAACTCACACCAAAAAGCATCCCACCAAAAAGCATCCCAATTAACTTACATCTTGCAAATCCCCTTAACTAAAATCCCTCCCAATCAAACAAGAACAAAAAGATGTTCATCAAGGAAATCAGCAATTAGGCCGCAACGAACACACAAGATGGTAACACCAAACTACCAATCACATCAAACAAGAACAGAGAGATTGTTCGGAATCATCATGTTGATGTATACGTGAAGCATTAACCGGAAGCACTTTGTCGATAAACTCATCAATCCGAGTGAAGATGTCAACCAACGGCTCTTAGAAGAGAAAAAAACTCCATGTGAAGATGACCCGATAAGAAGAAGCTCGGTTCTTACATGAGTTTAGAGCCGTATGACCATTTTTATTCTCAAATATCAATCAACAATGCAAAAAATTCACACTTCTTCTCCCCCTCAAGAATTGCATACGGAGATGCCATTCTTGACTAAATAAGTGAAAATCATCCGAATGTTCTATTCACACTTCTCTCCCTCAAAATAAGCACATGATTTCGCCATCTTCATTATAATCGAGCACGTGGAATGAGAAAACAATCAGTGGTAGCCCGGTTCACTTGATGACTGAAGCGCATGGAAAAAGTATGAAGCATGTTGATGAGAATGGTCATAATAAGAAGATTTCTCTTCTTCCAAAGATAATGCGCACTGAAGCGTACACATTTCTTTTCTTTAGAGTACGAGGCATGAACTGTTGTGTTCATACGTCATTATGTTGAAGTACGAGGCCTGAACTGATGTGAACAGACGTCATAAGAAGATTTCTCTTCTTCGGAAGATAAAGCGCACTGAAACGTACACTTTTCTTTTCTTTAGAGTACGAGGCATGAACTGTTGTGTTCATACGTCATTAATCTCTCTCTTTTCATCTATTCTTGGCAAACTTATAATCAATCCCATTATCATTCAGTAGGCTCTTTGTTGTGACAGCTGATGGAGAAAACCCAATATGATGAATTTGACCCTGAAGTAAACTAACCCAAACTCGTGACTTATACTTGCACAAATGTAACAAAGAGCGGTGCTGATTTCCATTAGCATCTCTAAGTACTCTCTATGTACTCTATACTCTTCAACCAACCAACCATCAAGTATAAGACGTACATAACCTCTTGAAAATCCACAATTGAATGTGACACTTAGCACTACAACGTAACTCCTTAAAGTGATAGTTATTTTTGTGGCAAACAGAGCACAATTCCCCCACGTGGTAAAAGAGAAGGAAAATACTCCCAAAATAACTAGATTTCCAAGTCTTCGTTTTTGGAAAAAGCTCGAACAAGGATCTCGAAGAATCTTCATCTAACCATCCCCGATTCCTTCAGATACTAAGTACACTCGCCCGTGATAATTCACTTCAACCTCAAATAAATAATAGTGAATTAACTCCGTTGTCACATCTTGTTAAAAGCTCAAATCTAGCCTTCTTTGACATTTAAATGAACTTTGATAATGGTTTTCATCCCGACCATGGTTAAAAGCACAGAACCCCATAAAACCAAGTGATAACCATACTGTCATGACGAATATCCAAACACACATCCAATTCATGAAGTACACCCTTTTATCCCTTCTTCGAAGCAGAAACCGTAGCACCAGCATCAGAAAAAGATCCCGAAATACACTTTCCAGGATGGTTCCATCAATACGGGATTTTACAACTCTATGGTTTAAACCGAAAAATAGTTTCTTTCGCGGGATTTTAAAAAACCAAGAATAAACCGTAAGATAGATCCGGAAATGCTCATTACTTTAACCAGGATGTTTTCATTGTCACGGGATTTTACAAGTCTATGATTTAAACCGAGAAATAGGTTCTTTCGCGGGATTTTACAAAATCAAGACAAAACCGTAAACAATGTCAGCTTGAATGAGTAATGACAACCTTGGTTTCGGTGAATATCTGTTTTAGGGGAACATGCAGCGGTTCATCAGCGGTTCATAATCCAGCTTCAACAATATAATCAACAATTCTTTACCCAAATGAAGACAACTTCACAAACCACACTAAGTTGAGTAGTAAAAACTACTTCCCCCTGAGGTTAACCGTAAACCATCAAAGTACACGTTTCTCCCCCATGATGGTTTCGAACTTTCGGAAGCATCATAAACTTGTACGACCATTTGTACGAAAAGTTCTTGTCATAAGCAAGCATCTTGAAAGATTACGACTGACGTTGAAGATTCTTGAAAGATTTTGCTTAGACTGTGAAGTATTATTGACATTCAGTGGCGACGAATATATCATGAGAATTCTTGATCACATCATAACCAATCAATCCATTGGTACACACATCATTCACGTATTCTGTCGGCCATTGCAGTGACAACATGATGAAGTAAACCCGATATGCCAAACTTGATCATGAAGTGAAATTCCCTAGAATTGTTACTTAAGCTTGTACTAATCCTCGTGAAAAAGAAATGGTGTACCCAATGTACTAAACCTCTTAACATTCTCAACTGAGTGAGACACCGTAGTGATAGATAGCCAAGTCTTTATCACCCTCTATAAACGCCCAAACAAGTCATCTTCGCGGAAGGGTAGAAAGAAAGAAGATGAAAATAAGTAAGCATGCCCGGAAAACCTCACTTCAATTCCAAATAAGAAATACCGTATAAACAACCCCGTAGTCAACATTGATCACCCATTGATTCAAGCCGTAACATACAATCCATTGTGAAGATGTATGTACCAAGGTACCAAGCATCCTAACTCAATGAATCTCATCATCTCACATCATCAAATTGCACGACTCAAATCTCATCATCAACACTTACTAAATATCATTGTCAAATCTCATCTTCAGATCACATCGTTAAACTCATTGTCACATCTCATAATCGCACATCTCATCATCAAAACTCATTATCTCCAAATATCGACAAATCTCATAACACAAATCTCGTAAATGATCCAATTTTGAGAAGCCCATCAAGACATCACCCAAATTCGTTCCAGTCCAATCGAAAATCAAACATGAAAATATAACCTAACTGAATCTTAACAATCCCTGATCCAAAACGTGGCTTATAATCAAATTAAATTACCCGATTATATCAATCACCGCTCAACTTCGGCCCAAACTTGATATTATAACTTAAAAGCACGACACTTAATCAAACAAGAGTGGTTGACTCAAAAACATTTTACCCATAAATCAATTTACCCGATCCTAATACTCATTAAGTGAGAATGTCAATGTCATTTAAATGTTTGAAGTCATATAATGTCATGTAACAGATTGTAAACCATGTTCAAGATTTCTTCCAACGGATACATGTCCACACGCAGCCATAACATAACACAAGTACCACATGATCCAATTGGAGCCAATCACGCCTAGAGCAACAATCAGATCCAATAAGTAGTACTAGGCCCAAGCAACTCGGCCCTTTAAAAGTTGTACCCGATCCACAATCAGATCCAATAAGTACCCCGCATCTCCACCACCACTTGTTGTTCCCTATTCACTATTGTTTAAAACCAATTAAGTACGTAAAACAATATTAACAGTGAATAATGACTGAAATTAACATAAGTAAAACACACGAGGTAATTTTCAACATCATATTCTTATTAGAAATAAATCAAAAGAATACGTTACCCAAGTACTTGCGGAATAGTACTTGGGATTGAAATGACAAAGTTTGGGTGACTCCTCTCTAAGCTTAGGCTAAGTCTAAGCACAACTCTTAGAACCCACTAAGCTAGCTCAAGGATAAAGTTGTATTTGGAGGAGTGAAAAGTTGGCTTGTGTGTATGTGTGTTTTTACAATTCACAAGCTTAAACTTTTCACTCTTCTTCTTATGCTATTTATACAAGTATGATATTTAACTTTAACCTAGAATACAAAAGCATAGAACACAGCAAACATGAATCTTGAAGGATTCAGTTACTGTTTGTCTTTCTATTTATAGTAGGCGGCGAGACTATTTCCTTTGACAGAGAATCGCCGCTTACTATAAATGGAAAGATATGATTTTAGAAGATTGTGACCATGCGTAGACTGGATAAAGACTTGAGGGACTTAGTTTTATCTGGGTAAAACTTTCCCGCTTTATCCAGCTCATTCTTCAGTCTTTAAGGCCTTCAGTCTCTTCCTTCATTTGTCTTCAGTGTTTAACAGTTGGAGAGGAGTCGTAGGGATTCAGTGAGTTATTGTCATCACTCACTGAATCCACCATCTTCTTCTTGACTTAGTCTTCACCCTTTAAGATCCGCCTTGCGGAGTGGAGAGGCTTCTTCTTTGCCTCGTACTAAGTATCCTGAAGATGGCTCACTGAGAGACTATGCGCTCAGTGACCTGATTGTGTTTAACGGATTAAACACTTAGGATATTTTCTATTCAAATCCAAGATTAAGGGGATTGGGTATTTACTGAACCCAACAGTCTCCCCCTATTTGGATATACAAATAGCCTAAGTGTTTGATCAGTGTAAGTGAGCTAATGGCTTCTTCTTACACTGAATGTACTAATGAAAATAATAAGGAACTTTGAGTAGTCTAACAAAACATACATCTTTTATTGATCAGATTACATAATTCCTATCACTAATACAAGAAGATAAATTGATGTCAGTCCAGATGGATACCCAGTGCTTCAAGCTTCACTTTATTGGTGATGAGTGTTTCCCTGTCAGGATGGTCTCTGATCTTAGCATTCAGGTCTTGACAAAACCTGACGTTTGCTGGGGATTGGATCTGAGAGGCCACTGGAATATAGCTGATCATTGCAGCCACTCCAGCCTGATCAATGTCACTCCATCTTTGAAATGCAGGGTTCCCATAGACATCAATGTGGAATAGCCCTCTTTCAGGCTCTTCAATCACTAGACAGTTCACAAAGTTTACACCCTCAGGCAGTTCTCTGTTGCATTCAAGGCCAGGCACTTTGATTTCAGGTTGGAACTCAACTCTTTTCCTTTTACCAGTGGAAGCTTGTGGTTGAGATCCTTGAGGTGCAGTCAAGGCAGGCTGAATTCCCAGTTGGGCTGGTGCATCCCTCAGCCTTTCATATCTTTTACTGAGCATTTTCATCAGATCCTTGACCACCTTATTTTGCTTCTTTCCAATGATCGGACCAAGTTCATCAAGTTCAGTGATCCCAAAGTCACTGAATTTTAAGGGATCATGAACCTCAAAGTGTCTTTTGTCATCCCCTCTGTAAACATTCATAGCCAATGGTTTGGTGTTGGGAATGATTTTGACATCAGTGATTTTTTCAAGAAGCCTTCGGCTGGTCATTGTCCAGTTGTATTCTTTAATTCTGCTTTGCCTAAGAGCTTCAGTTTTATTTCTCTTTTCTTCATACTGAGCTCTCATTGCAGCCATTTGAGCAGCCTGAGCTTCCTTGAACTTCTGTCCTGCCTGACCCTTTTTTGAGCTTGCTTGCATCTATTCCCACATTTTCAGCTTCTTCGGCAATCACTTTGGCCAATGCCTCCTTAGTCTTCTTATCATCCTCAGCTTGTTTCAATTTCCTTTCTTCTTTAGCAAGGTGTTTGGTTAGTTGTTGAGGAGTGAAGAGGTATTCAGTGTCACCGATTTTGTAGGGAATCTTCTCAGGCTCAGTAGTTGTCAGTATGCCTATGCCCTTGTCCTGTCCTGAGGAAGATGATGCAATAATGGGAGGTGTTGTTGTCATGATTGGTGTTAAGACTGTCAGTGTTGTTGTTGTTGCATGAGGTGGAAGTGATGAGATTGGTACTGCTGAGACTGGTGCTGATGATGATGATGTTTGAGCTGCTGAGACTGATGGTGTTTGCTCCCCCTCAGTGTGAAGAGGAGTTTCTTCAGCAATATTCTCCCCCTCAACTGTTGCCGTAGCGTCAGTGAGGGCAAGAGTTGGAGTAGGTGCTGAGGGGGACTGACCAGCTTGACCTTTGAAGGCCTGATAGATTTAAGTCATCATGGCCTTTATTTCTGAAGTATCTGCTTGAAGACCAGTGACCTTTGCATCCAAGTTCGCATGAGATAACTCCAAGGCAGTCATTCGTGGACCAAGATTCCAAGCCATAGAAGACGAGGCCTGAGTCAAGGTAGCTACCTGAGTGTTCAGTGAGTCCATGGTGATCTGAAGAGTCTGAACTGAAGTTTGAAGACCCTGAACATTTGCAGACTTGAGCATCTCTATAAGGTCAGTGAGCCTGGATGAATTTTTTGCATATGCCTCAGTGGCCTCCAGCACTTTGGCATTGAGCGCTGGGTCTTCCTTGACAGCGTCCCTGATTTCATCAATTGTAACCCCAACTGTCTGAAGATGCTTGAGGAACTTAACCATGTGTTCATCCAGGTTGACAAGATGGTGGTACATAAGATCTATGTGCTCGTGAACATTTTCGTTGAAGGTGAGCACATCAGATCTAAGGTCAGCGTAACTGGCAGCAGCTTCAGTGTGTTGATCCCAAAACTGTTCAGTAACCCCAGAAAACAGCTTCCTTGTAGCCCTACTGATCCACTTAACCAGTTGTCTTTCAGTGAGTGGAAGAACATTGTCAAACCTTTTGAATTCATCAGAGCTGGAGGATGAGGCTGAGTCATTGTCTTCAGTTTGAAAAGGTGACTCAGTCTGCTCCTGTGGATCAGGCTAAGGCTCTTGTTCAGTTTGAACCTCAGCGTCCACTTCTTCTCCTAGTGATAAGATTTCTTCATCACTTTCAGCAAGGTCATCATCAGATTTTAGCAACTCAGTAACCTCAGAAACTGTTAACAAGGGAGTGGGAATGGGTTCCATATCAGCGGGTGGTATTGATCCCTCTGAGTCTTTGTCCCCCGTGGACCCCTCGGACACTGGTGGGAGTTTCCCAGCGTCTTCTCGGGAGTCAGGATTGGTTTTGGGTTCCGTATCGGCGGGTTGTTTCTTTCCCTCCGAGTCTTTGTCCCCTAGTGACCCCTGAGACACTGATGGGTTTTTCCTAGTGCCTTTAGCGGAGTCAGTGAGTGTTGTATCCCTATCAGTGGGTTGTTTGATTCCCCCTGAGTCTTTGGAATCGATCAGTGTGCCCTCAGACAAAGACTTGGATTTGTTAATGTCATCATCAGGCACTGTGGAAGGCGCTCCCCTACCAGCGGGTTGTTTGTTTCCCTCTGGATCTTGGGGAGTAGTAGGTGTGACCAAGGGCACTGACTGTGATGTATCAGTGTCCTTCGTTGTCGCAGGGGTGGTTGTTGCCTGGTCAGTGGGTGTCTTTTTGGTCTCAGGCTTTTTGTGCCTCTTAGGCGGTGCTCTTGAAGCCTCAGGGCCCTGAGACTTTGGTTTAGTCTTAGTCCCAGTCTGAGACTTCCCCTTTCTCTTTTTAGGAGCAGGGTTTGGAGACACTGATCCCTCCTGGTTGTTTACAGCAACCATATGGGCCGTCAATTCAATAGGTGTGACAAGGGATGGGTCCTTTTGAAAGTTTGAAGGACTCAGGATGCCAGGTAAATTTCCAAATTTTTCATCCTGAGTATAATTGGCACCCAGTAACGATTGTAAAGCACAAGAGACAAACCTAGGATACGAAATATACTTCGTCCTAGTTTTGCTCTGTAGCTTCGTTACAAGATCACTGTAAATGATCTCCCCTATGTCGACAGTGACCCCATTCATCAGGCAGTATGCCATCATCAACTGAATAGAGTTAACCTGTTCAGTGGATGAGTGGTTCCCGCCGAGGACCTGAATCACAAAAGTGAAAAGGATCCTCCAAGCCACGGGGAATGAACTTTTAGTGACTGGGGTCTTGTCCAAAAATGTTGGATCCAAAACGATTTGTTTTAACCCATCCTTCACTGTAGAAGGTTCAGGATGGGCGACATAAACACCTTTGTTGTAATCTAACCCTGTTGAAGTGCAAAAAGTTTTGTAATCCATGGTGTATTGTTGCCCCCCATTAAGACTGAACCTGATGAGATACTCCCTGAGTGGTCTAAGGTTATTCTCATCAGTAGAAGGTGTCGGGTCAAAGGCTTTAGCAGTTGCCCAAAACTCCCTGAGGTAGTTTGGGTACACCACTGAGGGACATTTTACAAAGGCCGTTTTGAGTGGGCAGTTGAATAAAAATTTTACAATGTCTTTATAGGTTGGGACATTTTCAGGGTATTCAAAATTACCTATGACATTATTTGTTTTGAATTCAACGTTAGTGAGATCCCCTACCCACTGAGAAGCAAACTGGAGAGATTGTGTTCTAGCCATTTCTATTAAAGAAGTTTTTAGGGTTTAAAAAAAACGTTTGGCAAGAACAATCAAAGTGTTTAGATCTCTGTAGTTTGTGATGAAAAACTTTTGTAAATGTTTACAAGGAGGGTTTTCCAAAAGAGGTTTTGAAGGTTTTGAGAACACACAAATATTTCTGGATTTGAGAAAGGATTTTGACAGAGTTTAGTTGCAGAAATTGATTTGTGTGTGTTTTAGTGATTTTGAAGAGGGTATTTATAGAGTAGTGAGAGGGGTGGTTTTTGTATAAGTGTGGATATGTAAAGACCTTTTTTGAGATCGTTTGATATTCCACATTTAATGCCACCTACTACATTACGCAGTAAATTCCCATCTTTCAAGGAAAACAGTTGTAATGCACAGTAAAAGTGCACTTTAGCAGTAATAAAATATCCATGGGATATTTTATGTGAGAGAAGGCATTTAATGCCAAGTGGTGTGAGGTAAATGATGATACTCCTGACAGTAAGACATGTATTCCTATATTAAGTTGGTGGGATTACCAACCTAGGACATTAAAGTAACTAATACTTGGAGCATTTAGTTACTCATTCAATGCTTTCTGTCAGGGACCCTGAGTGAGTCTTACTTATTCAGTGAGGGGTTGATTTTGGATGTTCAAGGAGATGAACCAGTTCACAGAACTCACTGAAATTGGTTTTCAGATGCCTGACTTTCAATGTCAAGCATTCCTAATTCAGCTTTCAGTCTCCTGAAGGTAGGCTCATCCAAAGGTTTGGTGAAGATATCAGCAAGTTGATATTCAGTAAGGATGAAATGAAGTTCTATGTCTCCTTTCATTATGTGATCCCTGATGAAATGATATCTGATATCAATGTGTTTGGTTCTTTGATGAAGGACAGGGTTGTTGGATATTGCAATTGCACTTGTGTTGTCACAGAAGATGGGTACCATTTTGAAATGGATGTCATAGTCACTTAGTTGACTTTTCATCCATAGAACATTGGCACAACATCCTGCAACAACTACATATTCAGCTTCGGCTGAAGACATAGCCACTGATTGCTGCTTTTTAGCACTCCAACAAACCAGTTTTCCTCCAAGGAATTGACAGGACCCTGAGGTGCTTTTTCTGTCCATGTTGCAGCCAGCATAATCAGAATCTGAGTATCCTTTGAGATCAAACCCTGAGCACTTTGGATAATAAAGTCCAAGGCTTGGGGTTCCTTTCAGGTACATGAGTATTCTTTTGGCTGCAGTGAGGTGGGATTCTTTGGGATTGGACTGATATCTAGCTATGAGACAGACTGAGAATTGAATGTCTGGTCTGGAAGCAGTTAGATACATCAAAGAGCCAACAATCCCTCTGAAATGGGTTTGATTAACTGATTTGCCAGTGAGATCAGGTCCAAGATTGTTAGGAGGGACCATTGGTGTCTTCACTGAGGCACAGTCAGATATCTCATATTTCTTCAAGAGATTTCTTGTGTATTTCTCTTGACAGATGGAGATTCCTTTATCAGTCTGCCTGATTTGTAGTCCAAGAAAATAAGTGAGTTCACCCATCATGCTCATTTCAAACTTCTTTGTCATCAGTCTTTCAAACTGTTTGCAAAGAGTGTAGTTAGTAGAGCCAAAGATGATGTCATCAACATATACTTGGACCAGTATGACATCAAGTTTTGTCATGTAGATAAACAATGTGTTGTCTATCTTGCCTCTGACAAACTTGTTTTGAATGAGGAAGGCTGAGAGTGTTTCATACCATGCCCTGGGAGCTTGTTTTAGACCATAAAGGGCTTTATCAAGCTTGCAGACATAGTCAGGGAATTCACTACTCTCAAAGCCTGGTGGTTGTTGAACATAAACTTCTTCCTTGAGTTCACCGTTTAGGAATGCACTTTTTACATCCATTTGATAAACTTTGAAGTTCATGTAGGAGGCATATGCAAGGAAGATCCTGATGGCTTCCATTCATTCAACAGGAGCAAATGTTTCATCATAGTCAATGCCTTCTTGTTGACTGTAACCTTTGGCTACAAGTCTGGCTTTGTTTTTAATGACAGTGCCGTTTTCATCAGTTTTATTTCTGAAAACCCACTTCATTCCTATGACTACTACATCCTGAGGACATTTGATCAAGGTCATGACCTTGTTCTTATCAAACTGTTGCAGTTCTTCTTGCATAGCCTGAACCCAGCTTGGGTATTTTAGAGCCTCTGTGACACTTTTGGGTTCTATTTCTGATAGGTAATCAGCATATAGACATTCATTGGCTGAAGCTGCAGTTAAGTTAGCAGCCATGCTTCTAGTGAGCATGCCTTCAGTGGGTTCACCAATAATGTTTACAAGCTCAATGTCCTGAGTTCTTGTCCACTTACTTTGTGGTCTAGGATCTGAGCTTGAAGAAGCCACTGGTGACATAGAGGTGAGTTCAGGTATTTGAGCCAAAGTATCATCAAGAGCATCTGTTGAGATGTCTTGTTCAGGTTGGGTTTCATGAATCACAGGGTCCTGAACATTTGGTTCAGTGTTACCTATCTCATCAGGGACTGATTGGTTATCAGTGAATTCACTGATGGTTGGTTGTGACAGATTGTGAGGTAAGACATAATATGAGATGTCAGCATTAGCTTGGTATGAGGAATTGATTTCAGTGTTAAACTCATCAGGAGGATATCTTGAAGAGTTATCAATTCCTATCTCCTCAACTGAGGTGTTGGAGAACCTAATGCTTTCGACACTTTCATCAAAGGTGACATGAAAGGTTTCCTCAACTTGTTGTCTCCTTGTGTTAAACACCCTGAAGGCTTTGGAGATCAGTAAGTAACCTAGAAAGTATCCATCATCAACTTTAGCATCAAACTTGCCTAGATGATCCTTGTGATTATGAATAAACACAGGACATCCAAATACATGAAAGTAGCTGATATTAGGAAGTATACCTTTGAATATCTCATATGGGGTATTATTATGTCTTTTGACAATGATTGACCTGTTTTGAGTGTAACAGGCTGTTTTGACTGCTTCAGTCCAGAAATGCTTTGAGAGAGCTGAGCCATTTAACATGGTTCTTGCAGCCTCGATGAGAGTTCTGTTTTTCCTTTCGGCTACCCCATTTTGTTCAGGGGTATAAGGAGATGAGAAATTTTGGGAGATTCCCTTCTCATCACAGAAACTCTCAAGCTCAGCATTTCTAAATTCAGTACCATTGTCATTTCTGATTTGTTTCACTGTAATGTCATTCTGGTTTTCAATGTTCCTGATGAGTGACATTATAGTATTAGCTGCCTGACTCTTTTTGGAAAGAAAGTATACCCAAGTGTACTGATAAGGTTTTAAAAGGTACCATTTTGAGGGGTCGTTTAAGTCCTTATTTGATCACTTTTGTATCCGTTATTGCTTAATATCGTTCCTTTTCACTTTTTAGGTCTCGTGAAGGCAAAATGCTGGAATGGCACTTATTTGGACGAAAAGGCGCAAATATATGAAGAAAATGGCCAAAGTCGAAATCAGACACTCACAGTCGCTGAATGTAGAAGGCGACGGCGTCAGGTTCTATTTGCGACGCCGTCGGAGAATTATTGTGACGGGTCAGAACGCAAAACTCGTGTTTTCAAGAGACGGCGTCTAGTTGTGAAAGAGTAGGCCGTCGCTACTCAGACGGCCTAGATGCGATCCAGACGACGTCAGAAGCTGAAGAGGACGGCGTCACGGACATAAGGTGACGCTGTCGCAAGGTTAACGTGGCCAAGACGAAACCCTAATGGCGGCGACACGACGGCGTCACTAAACATAAGGTGACGCCGTCGCAACTGTAATCTTATATATAGAATCCGAATTTTTCAGTCTTTGTGTGGAGAGTCTTTGGAGTAAAAACCTAAAACCGAACCTAAGGTGTCTTGTACAGTATTTTAGGGTTTTTAACCCTATCTTACACCAAGATAAGTCTTTGCTTCATTAATTCAATTATGTCTTTGATTATTTGTGTGTATGCTTGCATGTTCTCCATGTCCGGCTAATTTATTTGTGTGTTTGCTTAGGAAGTATGAAACTTAATTATTGAATATTGATTGGTTGTTTCTTATCTTAGTTGACTAATGATCTAGTAATGCGATAGGTCATTCGTTGTGTACTTAATGCTTGATTCATTTTTGTGAACCTTAGTGTATGATTACCTGAGTGATTGTAGGCTAAAACATCCGAAGAGTGCCTTAGAGTAGGAGTCTATAATCTCTACGTGGATTTGTAGACAAGACCCTTTGGTAAGTTCAAAGAGTTAGGGAGAAACGCATACCCTACAACTTTAGAAACACAACGCAACTAGGAATAAGACGTGACACTCAACCATCAATAGGAGATAATTAAGGAGTAATACAAACTAAGTAAACACATCTTTAAACTATCATACGAGCACACATTAATTAGACATAGACTCCCACGACCTTAGTTTAGATAATTAGATAATAGTAGAGTAATCGGTAGAAATACCAACCCCCCAAATCCAATACCCGAGATTCGTACCTTTCCATTTTCATAAAATATAAAAAGATAAAAAATAATCTTCCTCAACCTTAACCTTAGCGTAGTAACTCCCTACTAGCATTCCTATTCCCCTAGAGAACGATATCAATACCCGTGGCTTACCCTAATTACTACACTACAACGATTAGGTTCACTGCCTAGGGTGTTATAAAACTTGCTCGAAGAAAAGGAAGTTTCCTTGACCCCGAACGACGCGTGTAGCGTTATCAAGTTTTTGGCGCCGCTGCCGGGGAATAGAATAGCTAGTTAGTAGTCCACCTCGTTTAGGTTTCTTTGCTTGATTCCTATCAAGTAAACTTTTTTCTCATTTTTAGATTTCTCTTAGTCTATCCCCCTTCTTCGTAACCTTTGTTCGTAACCATTTTCATTGACTATTCCGTTAGCCATTATGGAGAACGCGAATCCGCCAAAACTTTCACCTAATCAACGAAATCTACTACATAATCTACCCTTTCCACTCCAAAATGAGATCTTGAAGTTCCAGCAACATCATGATGAATCATTTCCTGAGGCGTGGACTCGAATTAAATATTTATTACAAAAAGTCCTTTGTCATGGTATGGATTTACTGTTTCCACTACAATTCTTTTACACTCGTATCGCCCACGAAACCCAAAGGAGACTTGACTATGTAACGGATGGGGATATTTGGGGACGTGGTGTTCGATTTGCATGGGAAACCTTTGAGATTCACGCCCAATTTAGAAGTGGAACATGGGACCCAAAAAACGAATCTTTAGACCTATTTTCAATTTGGAAACTTCGGTCGGAAAGGTTGTTTAGGAAGGAGATGATTAGAGTTGAGGTACCAAGGTGCATGTCATGGTTAGGCGCTACCACAATACAAAATGAATACATAGGTGATCTTGATAAGATGGAGGATAGAGTAGAAAATCCAACCCCATCGGATAACCCACAAGTCTTACCATCACTTGAGGAACACACATCGCCTATAACTTACCCGGAAGAAGTAGAAGAGACTATAGGAACCCCAATTAGAGAACCTTTGGACCAAACGCCATTAGAGAATGTAGGTTTAGATGCTTGTTGTCATGACCTCTCTCTTAGTCCTAGGGAAGTTCCATATTTTGATGAACCGGAGCCTCACTTAAAAACCTTACCCAATTTTCCGTCTTTAGATGTGAATCTTGGAATTGAATTAGGCCCCAATCCACCCATCAAAATAGATAGTCCGGGTAGTTGCTTGATAAAGGTGGTAGATTCTAGGCCATGTAGAGTAGAAGCCGATATAGGAGTAACCCATGACCTTACACACTTATATCACCCATTCATGGTTGATAACAAGAAACACTATGGGTTTAAACCGGGTTTATTAGGTCAAGATGGATCCTTAACCCGGAATCTTTTGAAGTTGGTAGAAAATGATCCATTCTTAGGAGAGAGATTTGATTCTCTCGCTACACCAATAGACTTAGGTAAGGTTATAATGAATAGAGCATACTCCTTTGAGCATATAAATCACCCATCACCCTCTCCTCACGTAGCAAATTTCCACCCTAAGGGTGTGTATTGCTACTATCACCCGCATTTGAACTTAAGTGTAGGGAAAACTTCCCCTTTATCTGTTAAATAAGGGTAGAGTCAGGCTCGTGACTCGAACAAAAACAAGCGCTTCTTGGGAGGCAACCCATGTGTATTTGATTTTTATTTTCATTTTTGTGTCGTATATCTTTTATTAATTGTTTATTCTCATGTTTGAATTTGTAAAAATGCTTTATTTTGTCTTTAACCTCATCTTAATTACATATAAAGGTATTTTACATAAGGGATAAGTGTAGGGAGGATTACACACGTTTTCAAAAGAAACGTGAACATGAGAATTACAATTATTTAAAAGATATACATGTGTGTTTGTTCGAGTCAAATGCTTGTATCGAGTCATAATGGATGTTTTGCAGAAATTTTTCCAGATTCTAAAGATGTAAATTTTCCAGAATTTTTTTCAGAAAATCGCAGACCAGTTTTTGTCAGGATAACCTGACGGCGTCAGGATTGCAACCTGACGGCGTCAGGAAGGAGTAAAAACATCAAATTACTTTTTCTCGTTTTCTGAGCTACTTATAAATTTTTGGAATTTTCCAGGTCTTAATTTTCTTAGAAATTCTGTAAACATTCATTCCACAAGCATTATATCCTAGTTTAAATCGAGTCTTATATATATTATTACCGCCGATTTTACGCGAAGGTTTCGTTTGTTTTCTTCAAGTGTGCAGGTTTAGTTTGTCAAGAAGAAGTTACATAAGATTGGAAGGAGCTTTTCACGCAATAATTCTTCTTGAAAAGAATTTAACCACCACTTTACACGGATCCTACCGAGCTAATCAGGGGAGTATTAGTTTCTTTCGTTTTTAATTACCTTCTTTTATCATAACTTTGATACTTTCGGGGAACATTGGGGACAATGTTCAGTTTAAGTGTAGGGAGGGAAAATAAAACGGGAACTTTGAAACTATGCTTATCCTTGACTATTTGCTTTGTCCAATTGTGATTGTGTAATAAACCATGAGAAATGTCGGTTAGGGTAATTTTGGCACCAAATTTAAAATTTTTCATGACATATAGGAGTGGGCCATTAGTCTTAACAAAAGCGTCTCATGGATAGGAAGTTATATGACTAGCACAAAAACCCTTACCACCCAAATTCCACCCAAAATGTGAGGATCGCCCTTAGATTAGTAGGAATTAAAGCATTCATCTTTAATGCTTAGAGTGTGAACCGGTAGTATAATAGATTCTAGAACTTGTTTTGTGATGCATTCCGAGATCGCAAGTGAGGCTACACTTGTGTAGTTAGGAATAACTAAATGATAAGAGGCATTAGGATAAACCCTTGTTTGATACCTGTAATATAATTACTTCTTCCACATCGGTTGAGTAATTCCCCCACACCCTTTGCGCTGTACTCATTTTTAGTACACGATACCCCTAGTTAACCCCTCAGAGCCTATCCTTTTCGCGGTTCTCGTGATATTTCGGTTTTTCCGGAATATCAATGAAGAGCATTGTTTACACCCCACCCCCAAATATACACCCAAATCGCCTTAGCCTAACCCTTATGCACTCACTTTTAGTGCAATTATTTGTTATCACCCCAAACCCTTAGTTCAATTATCTAGTTGCTTGCATAAGTTGCTAAGTCGAGTCATATCCTTTGTATACAGTTTTGGGATGATTGGGATTCATGGGAAAAGTTAAAGTTTATAAAATGACGGGAAGGGAGCGTTAATTCAAATTCCCTTTGTTTACGTAATAATGTACCCCAAGTGTTTTGATCTTTTCAAATCGGGTCAAATTAGTGTTAGAATAATAAAAACTCAAGTGTAGGGATGTCCCTGTAAATCCCTAGTATTTTGATGTTATCGTAGAGGATGGTAGAGTAAAAGTGTATGAAAAAAAAAAAAAAAAAAAAAATCGAAAAAAAAAAATAAAAAAAGAGAAAAGAAAAAAAAAATAGAGTGATAAAAAAAAAAAAAAAAAAAAAAAAAAAAAAAAAAAAAAAACGGGCTACCATCCTACATCTATCTTTTAATTTATGTTTGTTTATTTCAGTAATCTAGAGTTTAGAGTGTCGAGTCTTGGCTTAGCAACGCCATTCTTCATATGCAGTTAACATAAAGATTTTTGACTTACCACCACTAAATAGCCTATCCCACCAAACCCTTATTTCCCTACCGTAAGCCTAACATTACAACCCTTTAAAAGACCTCTTTGATAGTCTTTCCTAGGTGCTTACGCCAAAGCGATGGAGGTTTGATCTATTCTCAAGCCTATGGTAATCTATGAACTAGGACCGGTTAATGAGTGTTTATCTTCCATTTCCTATATTGTTATATTTCATTTATACACCTGAGAGAGATGTGAGTATCCAAACACCCCATGTGAGGTGCTAGTATGTAATTTCCGTGCTTGTTATGACTTTTGCGGGGCTTTTATGTGTTGTGGACCGTTTTGAATTAATGCTGAATGACCCCTAACTTATAAATTAATTGGCTAAAAGCACATTTGCTTGAGGACAAGCAAATAACAAGTGTAGGGATATTTGATAAGGTTTTAAAAGGTACCATTTTGAGGGGTCGTTTAAGTCCTTATTTGATCACTTTTGTATCCGTTATTGCTTAATATCGTTCCTTTTCACTTTTTAGGTCTCGTGAAGGCAAAATGCTGGAATGGCACTTATTTGGACGAAAAGGCGCAAATATATGAAGAAAATGGCCAAAGTCGAAATCAGACACTCACAGTCGCTGAATGTAGAAGGCGACGGCGTCAGGTTCTATTTGCGACGCCGTCGGAGAATTATTGTGACGGGTCAGAACGCAAAACTCGTGTTTTCAAAAGACGGCGTCTAGTTGTGAAAGAGTAGGCCGTCGCTACTCAGACGGCCTAGATGCGATCCAGACGACGTCAGAAGCTGAAGAGGACGGCGTCACGGACATAAGGTGACGCCGTCGCAAGGTTAACGTGGCCAAGACGAAACCCTAATGGCGGCGACACGACGGCGTCACTAAACATAAGGTGACGCCGTCGCAACTGTAATCTTATATATAGAATCCGAATTTTTCAGTCTTTGTGTGGAGAGTCTTTGGAGTAAAAACCTAAAACCGAACCTAAGGTGTCTTGTACAGTATTTTAGGGTTTTTAACCCTATCTTACACCAAGATAAGTCTTTGCTTCATTAATTCAATTATGTCTTTGATTATTTGTGTGTATGCTTGCATGTTCTCCATGTCCGGCTAATTTATTTGTGTGTTTGCTTAGGAAGTATGAAACTTAATTATTGAATATTGATTGGTTGTTTCTTATCTTAGTTGACTAATGATCTAGTAATGCGATAGGTCATTCGTTGTGTACTTAATGCTTGATTCATTTTTGTGAACCTTAGAGTATGATTACCTGAGTGATTGTAGGCTAAAACATCCGAAGAGTGCCTTAGAGTAGGAGTCTATAATCTCTACGTGGATTTGTAGACAAGACCCTTTGGTAAGTTCAAAGAGTTAGGGAGAAACGCATACCCTACAACTTTAGAAACACAACGCAACTAGGAATAAGACGTGACACTCAACCATCAATAGGAGATAATTAAGGAGTAATACAAACTAAGTAAACACATCTTTAAACTATCATACGAGCACACATTAATTAGACATAGACTCCCACGACCTTAGTTTAGATAATTAGATAATAGTAGAGTAATCGGTAGAAATACCAACCCCCCAAATCCAATACCCGAGATTCGTACCTTTCCATTTTCATAAAATATAAAAAGATAAAAAATAATCTTCCTCAACCTTAACCTTAGCGTAGTAACTCCCTACTAGCATTCCTATTCCCCTAGAGAACGATATCAATACCCGTGGCTTACCCTAATTACTACACTACAACGATTAGGTTCACTGCCTAGGGTGTTATAAAACTTGCTCGAAGAAAAGGAAGTTTCCTTGACCCCGAACGACGCGTGTAGCGTTATCATGTACCTTGAAAACTCGTCGACAATGACAAGTGTATACTTCTCATGCTGGATTGATCTAGGACTAATTGGTCCAAAGAGATCCATATGCAAGAGGTGAAGGCAGCTTTTGATGGAGAAGTTTTGCTTGGTTTTGAAGGATGCTCTTTGATGTTTGCCTTTTTCACAGGCAGAGCATGGTTTATCTTTTGCAAAAACCAGTGATGGTAAGCCAAGGACCTTGTTTTGTTTTGCCAAGTTGTTGAGGTTTTTAAAGTTTAAGTGTGAGAGTCTCTTGTGCCACAGCCAGTTGATGGTTTCAGTGGCTTTGGGAAAGAGACAAGTTCCATCTTTAGAGAGCGTTGACATGTCTAAGACATAAACATCATCTCTCCTAGGAGCAATCAACACAACTTCCTTGTTGGCATTAAAAATTGTACCTTGTTTGTCATTGAATTGGACAATGTACTTTGCATCACATAGCTGACTGACACTGATGAGATTGTATTTGAGACCGTTGACATAAGCTATTCTAGAGAAAACTATTCCATTGCAGTTTACTGAACCATAACCTTCAGTGGGACATGATGAATTATCACCAAACACTACCTTGGGTCCTGGTTCTTTTACAAACTTGTGCAGATATTCCTTTACACCAGTCATGCTTCTTAAGCATCCACTGTCCAGATGCCAGATAGGCTCCCTGGCATGCCTCTGCACAAGTAGTAAACAACATTAGTTTCTCTTCGTGACCCACTTACTAGTGGGCTTGGGTCTCATGGTCTCTTTGAATTGAGCAATTGATTCATGGTCAGTGGTGGAGTGCAATGAGCTACCACAGGTTTTGCATTTAGAGACTGAGGATGACTCAGTGGATTTTGGTTGTTTTGAACTTCTCCTTGCATGGATGACGATGTCATGCTGAGATGTCTTATGAGCTGTGTTGCCACAAATATCACAACATATGTTCATAAGACAATCACCAGGGCGATGATCATTAAAGCCACAGTGTGGGCAAGGAGGAAAAGGCTTTGCTCTCAGTTTTTGAGCTTTGGATGAAGAAGCATACTGATGACCAACTTTTGTGTAGTTTTCTTGACTGAGAGAACTCACATATTGCAAGTGGTCAGCAGTCCTGTGATCATCCTTTTTTACAGATCATGCAAAAAAGGATTCTATAACAATTGTCAGTGGTATGACTGGTATAGTGGCATAGATCACACTTCTGCTTGTTTTTGGTGGTGGCTTTTGACTTTGAAGAACTAGAGGAAGTTGACTTTTTCTCCTTGATAGGTTCAGGGACCTTTTCAATAGATTCTATTTTGTCAGTTAGCTTCCTCACAAGTTCAGTCAGTTGTTGAATCTGATCAGCTTCAGTGGGGACAGAGGATGTGGAATTTTCAGTGGGGGTGGATTCTTGTTGAGTTGGTTTTGATTGTCTTTTCAAAATGGTTCTACCAAGTCCAGACCTTTCTTTAGGAGAGTGTGGATTGTAATGTAATGGAGTAAGCTCAGAGCTAGGATCAGCACCCTGAAGAGGTTCCAAAGGTGGAAGGGGTACTTGAGATTCATCTTCAGACTCAGAGATGTGTTCAGTACTACTAGACATATCAGGGAGTCCAAGTATGCTCTTTAGAGCTTGACTTTCAGGCTCTAGAATTTTTCCAGAGTCAAAGTTGGGAAGCTTACTCTCAGGATTAAGTCTTTCAATCCAGTCACTGGGCTTGGGAATAGTCAACATACTTGTAATCATGCCACCAGACACAAATGGTTTGGGACTCTGGTCTTTGTTGCGAGAGTCAGTGAGATGGTGTTCACCTATGCCTCTCTTTTTGCTACTGGGGGCACCCACAGCATCAAAGACCTTTGGATTCTTAGCAGTCCAACCTTCAATGATATCTTTTTCCCTTTTTAGTTCATCTTGAAGAGCCTGATTTCTTTTGACTAGTTCAGTGTTTTGAATTTGTAAAGTGACAGCCTCAAGCTTAGCTTGTTTAAACAGAAGTAATTCATCTCTACACTTATTCAATTCAAAACCTAACTTGTTGTACTTAGAAAAAAGATTTAATCGCTGCTCTTCTACAAACTTAAGGTCAACATTGATATGGTTCATATAAGACTGCCAATCAGAGTCATCATCCATAGAAAGTAGAATATTTACCTTCTTCATTGTGATGTTAACCCATTCTCCATTTTTGGCATGATTCTTTCCAACAGCTAGCTTGTCTTCCTCTGAGAGGGCCATCAGTGCGCTGACATGCACCATTTCGTCATCTGATGAGACTGGCTCTTCATCTCAGTCGAAGGTTTCAGCAACAAGACCTTTGTTTTTACCCTGCACAGATTGAACACTTTTTGGTTCTGAGGGACTGGCCTCAAGCAATGCAAGCTTAGCTTTGATTTTTCTGTACTTGGCTTCAAAATCTATTGTTTTGTTCTGGTCAGATTTATTTTGAAAGTTTTGATGAGACTGATAGATTTTAGGTTGAAATTTGGTAAAGCCTGAGGAATGATTTGAGCTTGATGGTCTGTAAGAGGGTTCAGAAATTGTTTTTGAAAAACAGTCCTTTGCAAAATGACCTCTTTTGTGACACTTAAAGCATTCAGTGTCCTCATTTGCTTTAGCCGTTGAAAAACCTTTGTTTCTTTTAATAAACCTTCGAGAGTTTGCAAGGAGTGCTCTTTCCTGAAATTCAACGTTCAGGTCATTTAAGTACTCCTCACATGATCTCTCATCAGGCTCATCATCAGAGTTTTCTTGAAAATCTTGAACCACATTGTTAGAAAAGAAAGCAGTTGACATAGGTGAGGAGGTGGTCAGGGACTTCTTGACATCCTGAGACTTTTTTAAGTCAGGGTATCGTCTGTTGATGAGGTTTTCCTCATAGACAAATTTCCCATAAATTTCAGGAAGATCAAGGTTTTGGATATGATTTGCATTTCTAAGTCCCTGAGAGAAGTTTAACCACTTCTCAGGAAGACAGTTGACAAAACCAACATTAATCTCCTGTTTGGACAACTTAACACCATCATTAGCCAGTTCATTTAAAAGGGTTTTGTAACGGGTGTAAGTTTGAGAGAGTGTTTCTGAGTCCCTAGCCCCGAAGGTATTATACTCAAGTTTCAGGTCCATTATCCTGTTTTCCTTGGTATCTGACGGACCCTCATGGCTATGGACTAGGTCATCCCAGGTTTGTTTAGCTGTATTACAGCTTATAACTGACTCCATTATATCATCAGGGAGACATGATATGATGATACTTTTGAGTCTTTGGTCCTGGTTGACCACTCTCCTTTCATCCTGGGTCCACTGAGCTTCAGGTTTGGGCAAACCTTCAGCAGTCTTTGGGACAAATGGACCTTCATTTATACACTTGATATAATAAGGTTCCATCCCAATCAAATAGCAAAGCATACGCTTTTTCCATTTGTTGAATTTTCCAACTTCAAGTCTAGGGGCAACAGCTGAGAAAGCTCCACCCTTTTTATCGACTAGTTGGGGTACATCAATTTCAGCCATATAGGATCCTAATTTAAAAACTTTTAGAGCGGCCTAAAAATGAGTTTTATAATTAGCCAAGCTCTGATACCACTTGTTGTTCCCTATTCACTATTGTTTAAAACCAATTAAGTACGTAAAACAATATTAACAGTGAATAATGACTGAAATTAACATAAGTAAAACACACGAGGTAATTTTCAACATCATATTCTTATTAGAAATAAATCAAAAGAATACGTTACCCACGTACTTGCGGAATAGTACTTGGGATTGAAATGACAAAGTTTGGGTGACTCCTCTCTAAGCTTAGGCTAAGTCTAAGCACAACTCTTAGAACCCACTGAGCTAGCTCAAGGATAAAGTTGTATTTGGAGGAGTGAAAAGTTGGCTTGTGTGTATGTGTGTTTTTACAATTCACAAGCTTAAACTTTTCACTCTTCTTCTTATGCTATTTATACAAGTATGATATTTAACTTTAACCTAGAAGACAAAAGCATAGAACACAGCAAACATGAATCTTGAAGGATTCAGTTACTGTTTGTCTTTCTATTTATAGTAGGCGGCGAGACTATTTCCTTTGACAAAGAATCGCCGCTTACTATAAATGGAAAGATATGATTTTAGAAGATTGTGACCATGCGTAGGCTGGATAAAGACTTGAGGGACTTAGTTTTATCTGGGTAAAACTTTCCCGCTTTATCCAGCTCATTCTTCAGTCTTTAAGGCCTTCAGTCTCTTCCTTTATTTGTCTTCAGTGTTTAACAGTTGGAGAGGAGTCGTAGGGATTCAGTGAGTTATTGTCATCACTCACTGAATCCACCATCTTCTTCTTGACTTAGTCTTCACCCTTTAAGATCCGCCTTGCGGAGTGGAGAGGCTTCTTCTTTGCCTCGTACTAAGTATCCTGAAGATGGCCCACTGAGAGACTATGCGCTCAGTGACCTGATTGTGTTTAACGGATTAAACACTTAGGATATTTTCTATTCAAATCCAAGATTAAGGGGATTGGGTATTTACTGAACCCAACAACTAGGCCCAAGCAACTCGGCCCTTTAAAAGCTGTACCCGATCCACAATCCACCTAACCCTAATAATCCGATGTTTAAAAGCCCTCACATATCACACACAGCCAAAACTTGAGTAACCCTAATTTGTCTCACCATTTTCTCCGCCCCTCTCACAGAATAATAACAACCCTAAACTCTTTCAACTTAATCCATCCGCCACTCCCTCAGAATACTTCAAAAAAAATCGTCACTACCCATCTACAAATCCGATCAAACCAAATGACATGATACCCTCCCTTGTCATGACCGTTCACCCCATCTTCAGTATAATCATGGAGACCTCGCCACAGAGATGGCTTGAGGAATCACACTCAAATAGGCCACATGGATGGCTTAATATCTGCTCATTTGAGACGTCTTCAAGGTAGGTTTTCAACTTCATAACTAATCCGAAACGAATTAAGGTGAAGGCTTTAACATCCTTGTTAACAGTCTAACCTTATGTATGGATAGTAAACCGATTAAGACATTATGTAAAACGAATCAAGAAGGAGGAATAAAAATTATTTTATTTCCTTTGTATAATGATTCGAATATTATCATGAAGCATAGTCTTCAAATAGAATCGATGATGATCGTTGTTCAACAAAATCTTTACAAGATTGGGAAACGGTTGACACAAATCTGAGATTCGTTGTAGTTTTTTTTTTTTTTTTTTTTTTTTTTTTTTTTTCTCATTTGAGGCATGAGTCATGGTAGATTGATAGTTGTTGGAGTTAGGATAGTTTAAGAAGATGGAGATGGATACGGATTTGTTGTTGGTACTTCACTTGGACTGATGATGGTTGAATAGAACCTGAGGTCGAGTCTTGTGGTATTTGGTTATAGAGTGTAGTGGTCAAAAGGTCAACAACTCGCTTTGGATAGTTAAGTCCATCTATTATCAACTCGTTTTTTATTTCAAACCCATCTTAACTTTTCAACTTGCATAACATTCCAGCAACTCGCATATGGTACGAAGTATCTGGTCATTATAACGACTCACATCCAGGAATACATTATTGATAACGCTACACGCGTCGTTCGGGGTCAAAGGAACTTCCTTTTCGTCGAGCAAGTTTTTCAACACCCTAGGCAGTGAACCTAATCGTTGTAGTGTAGTATTAGGGTAAGCCACGGGTATTGATATCGTTCTCTAGGGGAATAGTGTCGTTAGGCTGAATTGTATGTCGATTTAAGTCTAAAGGTGAGGGATGATTATTTTTGTATTTTTATATTTTATGGAATGGAAAGGTACGAATCTCGGGGTTTGGAAGGGAGGGTGGAATTAGTTGCTAGTCAACTATTCCAAAAGATACTAACTAACTTAGGGATCTACCAGTAACGTGAAGCGTATCTACTTATGATGTATTACTCCTTGCTAGCTATCCAATTCTACCTACTGAATTGTCACGTCCTATTGATGGTTGAATTGTCACGTCCTTATTCCTAGTTGCGTTGTGTGTCTAAAGTTGTAGGGTATGCGTTTCTCCCTAACTCTTTGAACTTACCAAAGGGTCTTGTCTACAAATCCACTTAGAGATTATAGACTCCTACTCTAAGGCGCTCTTCGGATGGTTTAGCCTACAATCACTCAGGTAATCATACTCTAAGGTTCACAAAGATGAATCAAGCATTAAGTACACAACGGATGACCTATCGCATTACTAGATCATTAATCAACTAAGATAAGAATCAACCAATCAAACAAGAGACAGTAGGATGCAAGAATTATAAACTAAACCAATTAGACTTATTGAAGTTGTCACACCCTAATGATGAAGATAGACACAAGCATCACTAAGAAATCAATAAGATCTAATTAATTATATACAAGTTTCACACAATCATAAGCAGACACTAGATGAATTAGCCAAGCATAATTAATGAAGAGCAAGCAACAATTAAGATAATTGAAGACGTACCATAGGATTGGATTAACAAACAAACCAACACACAATGTTTATAGAGTGTTTGGAACCCTTTAAGTTGCTGGAAAAACACCTACCTAAACCCTAGAATCGGACTTAGGGTTTAGGGCTTACAAAAAGTGAAGTTATAATGTTATATTTATAGGCAGATTTTCTGTCGGCAAAGAGCGACGGCGTCACACTTATAGAGTGACGGCGTCACGAACATTTTTTCAGCAAATTGTAGATTTTCTCGTTCCGGTCGCGTGGGCTTTTGAATCACCTAAATCCGAGTGCGTATGCAAAAGTTATGGCCAAAACAATATCAACTACTTCGCGCGCATGTTGTGACTTGATCAGCTTGTGACGGTGTCACCTTATGGTTGTGACGCCGTCCCCTTCAGTCTAGGACGTCGTCTGGATCAAATCTAGGCCGTCTGAGTAGCGACGGCCTACTCTTTTAAAACTGGACGTCGTCACTTGAAAATAAGAGTTTTGGGTTCTGAACCGTCACAAAAATCCTCGGACGGCGTCGCAATTAGCACCTGACGCCGTCGCCTTCTATATTCAGCGACTGTGAGTGTCTCGATTTCGACTTTGGCCATTTTCTTCATATATTCGCGCCTTTCTGTCCAAATAAGTGTCATTCCAGCATTTTGCTTTCACGAGACCTAAAAAGTGAAAAGGAACGATATTAAGCAATAACGGATACAAAAGTGATCAAATAAGGACTTAAACGACCCCTCAAAATGGTACCTTTTAAAACCTTATCAAATATCCCTACACTTGTTATTTGCTTGTCCTCAAGCAAATGTGCTTTTAGCCAATTAATTTATAAGTTAGGGGTCATTCAGCATTAATTCAAAACGGTCCACAACACATATAAGCCCCGCAAAAGTCATAACAAGCACGGAAATTACATACTAGCACCTCACATGGGGTGTTTGGATACTCACATCTCTCTCAGGTGTATAAATGAAATATAACAATATAGGAAATGGAAGATAAACACTCATTAACCGGTCCTAGTACATAGATTACCATAGGCTTGAGAATAGATCAAACCTCCATCGCTTTGGCATAAGCACCTAGGAAAGACTATCAAAGAGGTCTTTAAAGGGTTGTAATGTTAGGCTTACGGTAGGGAAATAAGGGTTTGGTGGGATAGGCTATTTAGTGGTGGTAAGTCAAAAATCTTTATGTTAACTGCATATGAAGAATGGCGTTGCTAAGCCAAAACTCGACACTCTAAACTCTAGATAACTGAAATAAATAAACATAAAATTAAAGGATAGATGTAGGATGGTAGCCCGTATTTTTTTTTTTTTTTTTTTTTTTTTTATCACTCTATTTTTTTTCTTTTCTTTTTTTCTATTTTTTTTTTTCGAATTTTTTTTTTTTTTTTTTTTTTTCATACACTTTTACTCTACCATCCTCTACGATAACATCAAAATACTAGGGATTTACAGGGACATCCCTACACTTGAGTTTTTATTATTCTAACACTAATTTGACCCGATTTGACAAGATCAAAACACTTGGGGTACATTATTACGTAAACAAAGGGAATTTGAATTTAACGTTCCCTTCCCGTCATTTCATAAACTTTAACTTTTCCCATGAATCCCAATCGTCCCAAAACTGTATACAAAGGATATGACTCGACTTAGCAACTTATGCAAGCAACTAGATAATTGAACTAAGGGTTTAGGGTGATAACAAATATTTGCACTAAAAGTGAGTGCATAAGGGGTAGGCTAAGGCGATTTGGGTGTATATTTGGGGGTGGGGTGTAAACAATGTTCTTCATTGATATTCCGGAAAAACCGAAATATCACGAGAACCGCGAAAAGGATAGGCTCTGAGGGGTTAACTAGGGGTATCGTGTACTAAAGATGAGTACAACGCAAAGGGTGTGGGGGAATTACTCAACCGATGTGGAAGAAGTAATTATATTACAGGTATCAAACAAGGGTTATCATAATGCCTCTTATCATTTAGTTATTCCTAACTACACAAGTGTAGCCTCACTTGCGATCTCGGAATGCATCACAAAACAAGTTCTAGAATCTAATATACTACCGGTTCACACTCTAAGCATTAAAGATGAATGCTTTAATTCCTACTAATCTAAGGGCGATCCTCACATTTTGGGTGGAATTTGGGTGGTAAAGGGTTTTGTGCTAGTCATATAACTTCCTATCCATGAGACGCTTTTGTTAAAACTAATGGCCCACTCCTATATGTCATGAAAAATTTTAAATTTGGTGCCAAAATTACCCTAACCGACATTTTCTCATGGTTTATTACAAAAGTGCAATTGGACAAAGCAAATAGTCAAGGATAAGCATAGTTTCAAAGTTCCCGTTTTATTTTCCCTCCCTACACTTAAACTGAACATTGTCCCCAATGTTCCCCGAAAGTATCAAAGTTATGATAATAGAAGGTGATTAAAAACGAAAGAAACTAATACTCCCCTGATTAGCTCGGTAGGATCCGTGTAAAGTGGTGGTTAAATCCTTTTCAAGAAGAATTTATGCGTGAAAAGCTCCTTCCAATCTTATGTAACTTCTTCTTGATAAATTAAACCTGCACACTTGAAGAAAACAAACAACCCAACGCATCAAACCGAACAAAGAAAAATCACAACAAGATGTAATTCCAGACTTAAATAAGATATAATGCTTGTGGAATGGATGTTTACAGAATTTCTGGAAAATTAAGACCTAGAAAATTCCAAAAAATTATAAGTAGCTCAGAAAACGAGAAAAAGTAATCAGTTGTTTTTGCTCCTTCCTGACGCCGTCAGGTTGCAATCCTGACGCCGTCAGGTTATCATGACAGAAACTGGTCTACGATTTTCTGGAAAATTTTTATCTTTAAAATCTGGAAAAATTTCCTGCAAAACATCCATTATGACTCGATACAAGCATTTGACTCGAACAAACACACATATATATCTTTTAATTAATTGAAATTCTCATGTTTACGTTTCTTTTAAAAAACGTGTGTAATCCTCCCTACACTTATCCCTTATGTAAAATACATTTATATGTAATTAAGACGAGGTTAAAGACAAAATAAAGCTTTTTTACAAATTTAAACATGAGAATAAACAATCAATAAAGCATATACGACACACAAATGAAAATGAAAAACAAATACACATGGGTTGCCTCCCAAGAAGCGCTTGTTTTTGTTCGAGTCACGAGCCTGACTCTACCCTTATTTAACGGATAAAGGGGAGGTTTTCCCTACACTTAAGTTTAAGTGCGGGTGATAGTAGCGATACACACCCTTAGGGTGGAAATATGCCACGTGAGGTGAAGGGGGTGTGTGAATGGCTTCCTTCATCCTAAAACTACCCGGACTAAATTGGTTGATGGGTGGGTCGGTTCCTCGTTTATTTAAGGATGGAAGTAAAGATTGAGGTTCCGATTCATCAACACTATGAAATTCCCTAGAACTAAGAGTAAGACTGAGACTACAAGCATTCAAACCTATATTCTCCAGTTGCGTTTGGTTCAAATGTTCTACCTCCATTGGGATTCCTAAAGTCTCTTCTACTACTTCCGGGTAAGTCACGTGCGGTGTGTATGCCTTAAATGATGGTGGAACTTGTGGGATACCTTGTGGGTCTAGACTTTTCACCTTATCCTCAATCACATCTACATCATCTATATGCTCATCATGTGCTATTTCCTTAGGTCGTGATGAAACCAAACTTAGTAATTGATCCAACTTATGGTTTAAATCTTGGTTGCTTTCCATAATATTTTCACAAATTTGGTCAGTTCTCCTAAGGGCCTTACTAACAATAGTTTCTAAACATGGAGGTTGTTCACGAAAGTCTATCCTAGGTGAAGGCTCAAACGAAGCATCGGTTGCACTAGATGAGGTACTTTGTGGGCTTGATGGAATAGTGAAACCCTCAAAAGGTTTATGGAGTTGGTTACTTTCTTCCCACCATCTTGAATAATCCGCTTTAGTAATATCATAATTTCTTATGAAAAAACCTAATCGCAAATATAGTGGATTCGCGTTCTCCATAATGGTGAACGGAAGAGTCAATGGACAAGTTTTACGAACAAAGGCACAAAGAAGGGGGATAGACTACAAGGAAGCTAATAAAAAGAAAAAATCTCACTTGATAGGAATCTTGTGAGTAGACCTAAACGAGATAGAAATCAAGCCTAAACAATAACTATTCCCCGGCAGCGGCGCCAAAAACTTGATAACGCTACACGCGTCGTTCGGGGTCAAAGGAACTTCCTTTTCGTCGAGCAAGTTTTTCAACACCCTAGGCAGTGAACCTAATCGTTGTAGTGTAGTATTAGGGTAAGCCACGGGTATTGATATCGTTCTCTAGGGGAATAGTGTCGTTAGGCTGAATTGTATGTCGATTTAAGTCTAAAGGTGAGGGATGATTATTTTTGTATTTTTATATTTTATGGAATGGAAAGGTACGAATCTCGGGGTTTGGAAGGGAGGGTGGAATTAGTTGCTAGTCAACTATTCCAAAAGATACTAACTAACTTAGGGATCTACCAGTAACGTGAAGCGTATCTACTTCTGATGTATTACTCCTTGCTAGCTATCCAATTCTACCTACTGAATTGTCACGTCCTATTGATGGTTGAATTGTCACGTCCTTATTCCTAGTTGCGTTGTGTGTCTAAAGTTGTAGGGTATGCGTTTCTCCCTAACTCTTTGAACTTACCAAAGGGTCTTGTCTACAAATCCACTTAGAGATTATAGACTCCTACTCTAAGGCGCTCTTCGGATGGTTTAGCCTACAATCACTCAGGTAATCATACTCTAAGGTTCACAAAGATGAATCAAGCATTAAGTACACAACGGATGACCTATCGCATTACTAGATCATTAATCAACTAAGATAAGAATCAACCAATCAAACAAGAGACAGTAGGATGCAAGAATTATAAACTAAACCAATTAGACTTATTGAAGTTGTCACACCCTAATGATGAAGATAGACACAAGCATCACTAAGAAATCAATAAGATCTAATTAATTATATACAAGTTTCACACAATCATAAGCAGACACTAGATGAATTAGCCAAGCATAATTAATGAAGAGCAAGCAACAATTAAGATAATTGAAGACGTACCATAGGATTGGATTAACAAACAAACCAACACACAATGTTTATAGAGTGTTTGGAACCCTTTAAGTTGCTGGAAAAACACCTACCTAAACCCTAGAATCGGACTTAGGGTTTAGGGCTTACAAAAAGTGAAGTTATAATGTTATATTTATAGGCAGATTTTCTGTCGGCAAAGAGCGACGGCGTCACGAACATTTTTTCAGCAAATTGTAGATTTTATCGTTCCGGTCGCGTGGGCTTTTGAATCACCTAAATCCGAGTTCGTATGCAAAAGTTATGGCCAAAACAATATCAACTACTTCGCGCGCATGTTGTGACTTGATCAGCTTGTGACGGCGTCACCTTATGGTTGTGACGCCGTCCCCTTCAGTCTAGGACGTCGTCTGGATCAAATCTAGGCCGTCTGAGTAGCGACGGCCTACTCTTTTAAAACTGGACGTCGTCACTTGAAAATAAGAGTTTTGGGTTCTGAACCGTCACAAAAATCCTCGGACGGCGTCGCAATTAGCACCTGACGCCGTCGCCTTCTATATTCAGCGACTGTGAGTGTCTCGATTTCGACTTTGGCCATTTTCTTCATATATTCGCGCCTTTCTGTCCAAATAAGTGTCATTCCAGCATTTTGCTTTCACGAGACCTAAAAAGTGAAAAGGAATGATATTAAGCAATAACGGATACAAAAGTGATCAAATAAGGACTTAAACGACCCCTCAAAATGGTACCTTTTAAAACCTTATCAATTATTAAGCAACTCGCTAAAGAGCAAGTGCAACACGCATCATACCAACTCGCATTCAATAATGCGAGTTCACAACTCGCTTCATATTTCTATATACTCAACTCGCATTAGATACATTGTATATGGACAGATTTAGCAACTCGCATAGCATATACACTGAATCTGGACACGATGGCAACTCGCATATGGCAAGTCGCTTAGTACGAGTTAACAACTCGCATTTAAGAACATGTCTCAACTCGCATAGATGAAAGACTTAGAAACTGCTTTAAGAAAAACTTCTTTTGACCAGATAATGACCACAAGGACTTTGAAGAATGTCACAAACAGCATTTAAGACAATTTATGTTTGAACCCATATTTTTGACAAATGATGATAGAAACTTTTATACAAACAGTTTGTAAAAACATAATTTGTTAAAAGCTGTTATTAAAAATTGTTAACGAACTGATTGAGCCCATCATACTATCAAAACATCTTAAACAGCAAGCACAACTAAACACCAGATTTGTCAATAGCCTAAACCACAACAAACTGCAGCAAAAAACGCCTAAACCGCACACAAGAACACATTAAACCGCATATAAGACCCACATAAAAAACCATACGAATCAATAAAACAACATAACCTATCTCTGATGCCAATTGTAGGATCTTAATAATATGTTGTTTGGTGATTCGGGTGGTCTAGGATTGTGATTAAACAAGTAAGCCATTTTGATAGATGAAGAGAGTTGAGAGGAGGTTTCTTGAAGAGAGTTGCTTAAGAAAATGAAAGGTTTATTCAAAGAAGCCACACCCCTTCCATGGATGGAAGGGGTATTTATACTTACAAACTACACGACCTCCTATCGGCCTGTGGATCAGGTATACAGTGGGTAAAGACCCGTCCTTCCTCCACGGTGATGCACTATGCTAAACTAGACTAATAACTAACTAATAAAACAGTAAATAACGTAACTAACGCTATGTCTACGAGCTAACTTATGCTAGATAATATTTGGGGTGACTGACACTTTAACATGGAATTTTCTAATTCCTAACAGTTTAGTTCTCCATATGCAAAAATTTATATAGACAACTTAACCAAAACAATTTTTTGCAGCCAAACATTTTAAAGCTGACAAAAAAATCATCAACTTTTTGTTAGTACATATTTACAAGTTCTTAGCTTTTGTTATACTAAAAATGGTACCCATCCCAGTTTAGTACTGGTACACCTGGTTTCAGGGTAGGGATATTATAGTTTAGCTGGGAAAATTTTGAGTCTAGGAAACTAGTAACTACCGCCTTCTCCGATATATTTTCCAGCGAGCTTAAACAGGAAATTAATTACTTTGAAATATCATCTAAAAGATGAGATTCACAAATACAACTCTCCAGTCCCAATATTTAAGAAATGAAATTTATCACATCTGAAATCCATTGCTCACTATCCCATTACACAACAACGAACCTCATCAACAATCAACGTCAACTTCAACGTCAAATGACAATATATCTCTATCTCATCTCCAAATAACAACGAACAATAGAATCGAACAAAATTCACCAGATATCTCAAGTTTTTCAACTCATATGCAATCCTTAAAAGTTTTTATAATTTTGATCAAACCCATCATCGATCTGTAAACAAAAAGCTTACTTGAGACCTTTTGTCATAAGATCTTAGCCGAGGGAACAAGATTCGAAAATTTTGATTTGTGTTTGTGGTTTGAGATTTACAGGAAAAAAAGGGTTAAAGGTTTTGTTTTGATAGGTTTGTTGGAGCATATCAATTGTGTTTATGAAGTGATAATGGTTGGATATTTTAGATGTGTGGTAATGGTGAGTGTGGAAATTGTGCCTTAATGGTCACTAGTCAAAAGTAAGGATAAAATTTTTTTTATTAATCAATATTGAACAGTGAGCTTCAATCACGGCAATTCCTATCCGGGTAGAAAACAGGTAAAACCTGCATAGGTGAAATTCATAAATATGACGTAAAAATGTTTTTAAATAGGTGGATACTCATCCGGTCATATTGGTAATAATAACACAAAACAAGAAGTTACACTTGTTTATTTGTTAATAAGAACATGACGTTACCTATATTTGTAAAGTTTTGGAAGTTCGTTTGCAATATATGGACTTAACCCAATTTTTAATTATAATTTAATTCATAAACTTTATCCGTACCTTTACTCCATCACTTTTTATTTTCTTTTGCATCATCATAATGGAAAATCGTTCTACGACTAAAAAATATAGAGAACTTGAAATAAATATTTTGTTGTCGCTGCTTTACAGGGGTAATAGACTATTATGTATAAACCCCTTATAAAAGTATACTTAACATGAGATATATTTAACGTAAAAAATTTGAGTGAACCTGAATAGAAAACCGAGTAAACACAACGAAAAAGATACAATATTTTGGAATATTTTCAGAAATGATCATTGATGTATCAAAATTATCTCAAGCTAAACGAATTACAATCAAAACATGTACTAATGATTCAAATTCTACGTTTCTTATTGCAAAAAAAAATTATAAATACGCTTAGTGAAAACGTATAATGACTCAATTTAAATATTTAAGTAAATAAGGCACAAAGTTGAATTACAAACACATGATAAATGCACCTCAATCTTCACCTGAACTATTACTACTGCACTACCACTAAATCATCGATAAAACTAACTAGAACCACTAATAATGTTACACCCATATTCCGGAATTACCAATAAGTCCCACCGTGGTTGAATGTGGTTTAAGGACTTGACAGGATTGACTAGTCAACCCGATAGTCAAACTAATAATTAATACATATTGTGTTATAGTTATAGAAAGTATGGGGACCTAAGTTGCTATATTATAAACTAGTTATAGAAGTATAGTGTGGCCACATTATAAAGAATGGAACTTGGGGACCATTTGGGCCAAAGGGACCAAGTTGCCCTCAACAAGAGTCTGGATAATTCTATTATCTTCATTCATTTTCCAGAAATAAAATGTGTAAGTATGTGTGTCGAGAAATAAGAATGGAGGGAAAAATAGGGATTGGTCTTGTAGGCCAATTGGTGATGAATTAAGAGTGTTTTCCCTAATGTGAAGTCATAGAGAAGATCCTTGCAAGGTGAGTAATACTTAATTGCTGAGTTAATTGTGATTTGAAAGTTAGGGTTCTTATACCGATGCAGGTTTTCTGACCAGGTTTTAATATTTATAATGTCTCGTTTACCTATGGTCCACCTTATGCGCTCACGGTCAGTGTACCCGATCGTGTGTAGTGTAGTAATCAGTAAAACCGAGGTCGTCCCAAGAGCTATGTGAGTGGATCTATATTAAGTCTAGGTGTCACTGGTTTTAATTGTTTTAAGGATTGAAATGATTAAATAACTAGAAACAAGAAATAAAAACAAGAAAATAAGATAATGGTTGTAATCAATAGGGTAAAGTGTGTTAACCTAGTTACTCATCCTATCATGTAATGTTCATGTCTTACTACTTCCAATTGATTCAAGTGGGGTTTAAGTCACTAGGACAGCATTTGGTCAGTTCGTCCTAACCTATCAGCAAAGGCTTCCACCGAAGATCAAGCTACTACCCTTGAAAGTCTAGTTGTTTTTAGTCCCCTAAGCCAAGTCATTAAGTTCCTATGCATTCAAGATTCGTAACAATGAGTGCCCGGGCGCTAGCATCTTAGACACTCATCCCTAACTTCTTAAGTTCATCCAAACGGCAGGTGATCATTTGGTCAGTTCGCACAAGCGAGGAAGGGTCGTCATTTGGTCAATTCTTACCCTCCCCAACTCAACCTAACTACTTAGGGTCGGTTGGTCAATTCTCCTACGCAACTAGATACTACCGCCATTCAAAACTACCGAAGCGAGGGTAGCTACCAACGAACTATGCATGCATACACTAGAAATAATTATACGGAAGCATGTAAACGTAAACAATTAAGGAATCATAAATAGGCTAGCACCAAAGGTGCTTAGCTGATCATATTAAATGAAACCAAAGATTCGATGTTTAACATAATGGAATACATGAATCGAAAGTAAAAGATAAAATAATCGCTAAAGCTTATCGTTAGGGAGTGATTTCTCCCTTGGTGATGGCTCCGTATGCTCTTCAAGATCTGCCTTTGGACCCCTCTTGACGTTCTCTGTTTTTTGGTGTGAAGTGAATGATGTAAAATGCATAAATTAGGGCTTGTATTTATCGGCACGATTTAGTTACGGCGTAACTTGAGTTGAGAGTTACGCCGTAACCTCAATAATTCCACAATTATGCTCTCGGTAAGCTGGTTACGGCATAACACATGGGATGGGTTACGTCGTATCTTAAGTACAAGTTACATTTGGTAAGATTACGCCGTAATCATTGGAAAGAGTTACGGCATATCTGATTGCGGCGTGGAACTTTCCTTGACCTAATTGGTTACGGCGTAATCCTTAGTTGGGAGTTACGTCATAATTGATGCCGAGTTGGTCTTCTGAGTCAACGCGCTAGCTACGTCGTAATATGAGAGATCGAGTTACGCCGTAGCTTCTTCACAGTAGGCATACTATCATAAATCTCTAAGAAAATCTCTAAATCCGCGTCTCATTAGCTCCAATGCTCGTAATTTACCTGAAAGTGAAATATAAAGGAAAACAAGCGTAAATCCATATAAATGATATAAAATACAAGCATTATTGGCGGAAATTGTCACTTAATATTCAGGATTATTTGATGTTATCAAATATCCCCCCACTTGAACTCTACTTGCCCTCAAGTAGACCATATTAGAAAATTTTCTAAAAAGATATCTCCCATTACTTGGAAAATATAAGTTTAAAAATCCCTTATGCTATAATAATTCAAAGCCGAACACCTCACGAAATGGGAACGAACACTCAAATTCTCTCAACTAGTCTAAGTGTCAATTTCATTACAGTTAAATATCTTATGCTTACAATTAAATATCTTATGCTTATATTCAAAATCACTTAATCACTCCTACAACCCGTTTCATTACAGTTAAATATCTTAAGCTTATATTCAAAATCAGTTAATCACTCCTACAACCTGTTTCATTGCAGTTAAATATCTTATGCTTATATTCAAAATCATTTAATCACTCCTACAACCCGTTTTATTTTAGGTGTTTACCATCTCCTACAACCCGTTTCATTATAGTTTAATATCTTACGCTTATATTCTAATAAGTAATGCACGGAAGTGGTTATTCCAATAAGCAATCCAATACACACCCTATAAAAAGTTTCAATAAGAAATCTGAAATAGCACCCAAATGTAATTAATTTAATAAGCAATCTAATACAACCCATATAAGCAATTATTCTAATAAGTAATGTGAGACAACCCCAATAAGCTGTTTCTATAAGAAATCCCAAACAACCTCTAAAAAATTATTTATTCTAAAAAGCAATCCTATATAGTCTCTATAAGAAGTTTCATAAGCAATCCTAAAAAGACCATAAAAGTGGTTAGTATAATAAGCAATCTTAAACAAACCATATAATATACGATAGCGTAATGATAGTTCCCTATCTTTTAGTTTCTAAAAATACACAATAAATGATCATACAAAAATATTTAGAAAGTAGTACTACTCATTTTTCATATGGTGATATAAAATTGATTACCTAACTAAACCTATAATTAATGAAAATCTATTTATCTTTACTCAAATAAATAGCTTATAACTTTCAAAAATAAAGAGAGACCTAACCATCCTATAATGTATTTTCAACAAATTATAGGTTGATTTGTGAGTTGATAAAAAGGCTTTTCATTGGTTGCCAAAAAACATTTTGTAATCACCAATGTTGATCATTTTAGTAAACTCACCAACCAACCAACTTAAAATTGGTTGCGTACAAAAAAAATCTTAAAAAATATTATCTTTGGATTTATGGCACGTACATGTAGAAGCGATTGAAGTATATAACTTTATGTAATGATTTCATCAATCCAAATTATTAATCACAAATATTTGATTTGTTGGAATCATTTACCATAGCTTTTATTATATACCATGCTTAAAGATGTGAAAGTATTGTAAACATGATAAAGTCATTGATATCCAAGTTTTTATAAAGTATTTATCTTTGGAAGACCAAATTTAACTTTGCTTATGTATCCTGCTTCATTTCTTTGTCACGTATTAATCATCATTCACCATGTAAACATACCACGCGTTTCAACAGTCGAATCGATTTGATAAATCCATTGCTTGTGAAGCATTCTACAACCCTTTTCCATGGGAGACCAACACACAAGTCTTAATAAAAAAATTACTTTCACTAGTACAAAAACGGGATTTGGTCACGCATGGTCGAAATGGAACAGCCACACATTCGCATATTTGTGTGGCTGAAGGTACGAAAATTGACAACATGTACTAATTAGTCACACATGAAAATTTTAATTGTGTGACCATTAGAACTGTATCGCCACACAATTAAACGTTGTGTGGCTAAAGGTATCTGGTGATTTTGTTTCAGATCATTTAGCCACATATGAATTTGGAACGCGTGACAAATACAAGTAACCTTGATGCGTTAGTCACATGAAGTAATTTTTTGTGTGTCTAAATCATAGAGTCAAGTTTTGTCACACATTATTTAAGGGTGACTGATATGTTTTGCCAACTCTTTAGCCACATCTGAAATTGGAACAAGTGACAAATGAAAAGTAAGGTTGAAGCATTAGTCACGATATACATATAAACAGTGACAAATATATGTCACACACTTGAACACTGTGACCAAAAGCCATATATGGTCACACTAAATGTTTTGTCACACATTCGTTAAGTGTAGCCAAAATCCAGTACATATGTTCACGTAAGTTAATATGTGTGTTTAAGGTTTAGTTTGTGTTAGCTTGCCGAAAGCTAATCTATAAAGTCACATTTGCTACTAACACCGTGACCAAATGCCATATATGGTCACACTAAACGTTTTGTCACACATATTATTCAAGTGTAGCCAAAATCCAGTACATATGGTCACGTAACTTAATATGTGGCCATTGGATGATGAATAGTCACTCAAAATACACGTTTCCTCACTTGAAACACCATATGGTCACACTTATTAACACGTTTAGCCACTTTATGGTTAATTGTATGTGACTAAATACCCAAAACAAACATGCTTTGTGTGACTAAATGTTAGAAAAGGCCACACAAACATAAATTTCATGTGGCCATTGGATGATCAATAGTCACACAAAAGACACCTTTCTTCACTTGAAACACCATATGGTCACACTTATTAACACTTTTAGCCACTTTATGATTAATTGTATGTGACTAAATACCCAAAACAAACAGGCTTTGTGTGACTAAATGTTACAAAAGGCCACACAAACATAAAATCCAAGTGGCCATTGGATGATCAATAGTCACACAAAAGACATATTTCTTCACCTTAAACACCATATGGTCACACTTATTAACACTTTTAGCCACTTTATGCTTAATTGTATGTGACTAAATAACCAAAAGAAACATGCTTTGTGTGACTAAATGTTAGAAATGGCCACACAAAAAGAAATTTGATGTGGCCATTGGATTATCAATAGTCACACAAAAAACTATTATGTTTTTCATAAACAGAACTAACTACGAATACTAAATAGACTTATCTTATTTCTGCCAGACTTAACCTTGTACTGGCAGCCTTAACCACTAAAACTAACCTACCAGACTTAACTTTGTACTGGCAGCTTTAACCACTAAAGTTTTCTGTTTATAAGTAGACCACAACACAAAATATATATATTTTTTTTGGGTGCAAAGATGAACTTGTATTAATCAAGGAAACTTTGTAAAATGAAAAAATCAACACACACTGATATGGACAAGTTCCATATCAAGTTGCATACTAGGCAACTCTATTCAATATCTGATATATCTGTTCTTATAAGTCTGATAATAAAAACAAACTGCCCATATCATACAACCATGGACAGATGACAACCAACACAAAACCATCACAAAGAACACCTTTTAATGCACCAGTATGAACCATACACTTCCAGATAGGGGCTATACCAAGTAGTTTACATTCCATCTCATGAATGGCTTCAACTACTTGGGAACACACACCCTAAATGAAGCCAACAAAATCCTACACAATCCTAAAATCTGTTTATAAACGTGTCTACCAATAACAACTGATAACGCCTGGAATTACGTTTTAGCACATGCTAAATACTGGAATTATAACTGGATTACGGGAAGACACCGAAGCTTGGTCGTCGATGACAAAGTCAACAAGATTGAATCTGACCATTTTGTTTCGTTCCCACTGACACTCCTCAACAATCTCTCTCCATATGGCGTTTATGGTAACGTGGTTCTTGCTTCTAGGCCTATCGCTGTGGTGTTGCAGATTCACGTTCACATAAAACTCCATGTCTTCCCGGTATCTCAGCAATGCGTTATGGTACTTCCACATGTGATTTCGCTTCGTAAACTTATGTGGTATGTTCTGCATTAAAAAGAACAATGTAGTATGCTAATCAAAAGTATGTCCATGTGTTGAAGTATATATTAGTTTTTGCGAAAGCAGATTATAATGACTGAAATGGTCCGATTTGTATCATTACTTACCAAACGACTCCTGTCCGTGACATATGCAAGGATGGGCGCGTAAAAACAATCCCTTTCACTTTCATGCTCTGAACATTCGTTCCATGCACATATGTGTTTCATACGCTCATCTGCAATTGGAATTTAATAAAAACGGTAATTAATAATTTAAAAGCTATTATATGGAAAGGTTTATTTTTAAAATAAAGTCATAGATTATGTCTACACTTTGATTAACATACCTTCATCTACGGGGTTTCTCATGAACGGTCTTGTACGATTCAGCTCCATACGTTGCACAAGTTCAGAACGCATCATCAGTCCATTTTCAGCAAATGGCATCAGGGAAACAGTATTGTTTAGGAGATTTGTGAAAACAACTCTTGTGCCAGCAAACAGGTTTTCATCGTGAACCAATACATTCCATCCGTGCCCACCAAACTCATGCACGTGTCTGTTTTCCTCCAGTATTTCAATTTGACGGTGAGTGATAGCTGCTACGGGCACTCCAGCAACAAGAACGTCAAATTGGTTATTGTCAGTATCGTCCCGGAAATTGCAAGGAATGACCTACGTAATAGTTTAGTTTAAAGAAAACATTAGCGGGTCAAACAATTAAAATAATCCCCATTTTCAACAAACTTATACAATGTATTGATTAACATTTTTTTCTTACCAGAGGTTGTGCAGGATATTCATCCAACGTAACCAGGCACCTACGTTGTCTGTAACCTAGAAGAGGCAGATCGTATCCAGGGCATTCGTGGCCTGCATCGTTGTACCCTGTTACATAATAACAGTCTTCTTCCTGACGAATGAAATGGAATGTGGCCACATTGATGTATTGGCTTTGATCAATAAAAGCTTGCCACTCGGACCCTTGCAAAGTAATGCGACCACGAACCAATTTCCAGTAAACCTTATGTTTGGTTCCCCTATTGTGGATTAGGTATATCCAGCGCTTCTTGGGGTACAGTGTTTCAGTAAACAAAGCAGGAAGCATCTTAAATTTAAAAAGTAAGCACGTATATCAATTTGATGGTTACATCGATAAATTTATAACCTTAAGTAAGCATTTTAAGTACAACTTACCTGCAATGTCCTAATGTTTGTGCGGTTTGCCTCCACCAACAATTGGATGCTCATTCTATTTTAAAACCACAATCGTCTTAATGGTCAATAAGGTTATATCATATGCATAACATTCAACTAATACAAGTCTTAGATGATCAATACATCTTTATCATTAAGGTGTCAAACAAAATATGATTGAAGATGTATTACTACATATTTAACTATGTTTCAAAAACCAATAATCATATAGTCCTTTTAGAGTAAAAATCTGTATTTTTTTACGTTTATTCATCTTACCCAATACGTTTGTTAAAATCTAGTAAGAAATCCATAATCTACCCAACATACCATACGCCATTGCTTCATCCAATGTTTAAACCTAAGCTCAGATAATTAATTACATAAGGTGTAGTGCTTTACCAAATCATATAAAAGCTATACTAACCTAGATTAAACATATGTTTACAAGTTGTCTAATTAGCTATTTAACAAATAGCTGCTACGTTTTTCCACAATCCACATATATCCATGATTTTTTTTATTCAAATCATCCTATATTTACATGTCACACAATATTCTAAAGAATCAAATCGCATATAGTTCTAATAAAACGGCTGTTACTTTATGATCAAAGGATACTATATTCTTTAGGATATGTTAAACATTGCTGAAAAATTACCAAACATGCATTTGTATCCATCAACATATCAGAAACATGCATATCAATCACTTTACATTTGCAGTTCATGGTTAAAAAAACAAAAGAAAAAAAAAAAAAAAAACAATGTGTAACATTACCTGATGATGCGGTTGTTGTGTTGAAGAAGATAGACTTGAATATTTTGCTAAGACTATGTGATTAAGTGTAGCCGTAATATGTCACGGTTCTCAAAACTGCAATGATTACAATTAATTAAGGGAAGGATTTTTTGTTTTATTTTTTTAGCTTGTATTATGGGAGCATTGCATATATACCCACTAAAACTCAAAAAGTTTCATATTTCTCCATAATACAATTTTTTAATGCATGATGTACAATGCAACTTAAGCATGTTTTGGGTATATATGCAAATATGTAAATTTTACACAACAATTACGTACCAAAACGGTACATTTGAAAAAGTACGCAACTATTTTATGACCTAAACCCTTGATTAAATACATACAAAATATTTGGTAGAATCACCTTAAAAATTAAGTACCTTAACTTACAAATAAATAATATTACATTAACATACACGATATCGTAACTTCTCGCAAATAAATACATATGTCGAATACAATATTGGTTAATCGAATATACAATGTAGCTATTGAATCACTGCCAGTGCATCAACATTTGCAATGTTTTTGTACGATGTTTCCCGTCCTTGAATGTCACGTTCACTGTGATGATAAAAAACCTGTGGAATCCAAGTAACAAAAAAAGTTATACGTTGTAATAAAGTATATAATTGTAGGTACTTTTTAAATAAGAAACATACTATTCAATAACTTAGCACTACCAGTATTAACTTAGCACTGACAGTATTAACTTAGCACTGCCAGTATTAACTTCTTCCAGCCCATTCTTATTCGATGTCAAATTCCAGCCCATTCTACTACGACTATATACACAGATGCTTAACATCTTCGAGCCAATCATGATTCATTGGGACGGGTGTATGATAGGGACCAATGATTATATATAGCTTCTAACAGAAACTATATATACACGTGACGCCAACGGACGCCAGCCACAATGAAACATGATTGACCTGAAGAAATTTACCAACTTCATTAAAGTACAAGGTTGTGATAATATTATGCATATAAAATAAAACGGTCACAAACATGCGACATAATCGTCTATACATTGCTATAAACCAGGTCAAGATATGGGCAATCTCAAGTTTAAAACTACCCGTCATAATTGATCAAAGCGTTGATGGTCATGGTAAGCTTAACACAGCCTCTATCAAAGTAAGACACCTATGTTATAAGCAAGCAAGTGGAGACAGCTTAGTACTTTGAGCGTCCACTCGAAATCCCATTGCCATGTCTATGAAATGGCTGCAAAGATTTGCACCAAATTCAATAACTTAGCACTACCAGTATTAACTTAGCACTGACAGTATTAACTTAGCACTGCCAGTATTAACTTCTTCCAGCCCATTCTTATTCGATGTCAAATTCCAGCCCATTCTACTACGACTATATACACAGATGCTTAACATCTTCGAGCCAATCATGATTCATTGGGACGGGTGTATGATAGGGACCAATGATTATATATAGCTTCTAACAGAAACTATATATACACGTGACGCCAACGGACGCCAGCCATAATGAAACATGATTGACCTGAAGAAATTTACCAACTTCATTAAAGTACAAGGTTGTGATAATATTATGCATATAAAATAAAACGGTCACAAACATGCGACGTAATCGTCTATACATTGCTATAAACCAGGTCAAGATATGGGCAATCTCAAGTTTAAAACTACCCGTCATAATTGATCAAAGCGTTGATGGTCATGGTAAGCTTAACACAGCCTCTATCAAAGTAAGACACCTATGTTATAAGCAAGCAAGTGGAGACAGCTTAGTACTTTGAGCGTCCACTCGAAATCCCATTGCCATGTCTATGAAATGGCTGCAAAGATTTGCACCAAACCTATTGCTATGACAGTGACATAGGAATGGGTTTTCGAGGGGAAGCTCAAAGTACGAAAGGTGTGCCGAATAAATAATTATCGATTCTACAAAAAGTTAATTTTACAGAGATGAAAAGACAAAAAGCCTATCCAGCGATGAAAAGACTTTTAAGTGCAATGGTTAAAATTTTAATGTTGAAACTAGGGAATAAGATCTTGTATACAGGCAACCCATCTACCATACAGTCAAAAAAATATTGACTCATTTTTTGCACATAATAGTGAGGCTCAGATCTGTATAAATCAATAGTTTCAAAAACATCAGTATCACATCATTTGCATGATTTAATAAGATACTTGTCATCACAGCCTCATACACACTGACACCTCATAATTATAGTTTTGCTAGATTGTTAAAAAAAAGTTAAGGAACAATATGATATAGTTGCGGATTCAAACGGAAGTTGAACATACCAATGTGGCCGCGTTACTTTGTAGATGTGTATGGAATTTCAACTTAGTGAACCCTTCTGAATCCCCCTACAGTACCTTTTGTCGTTTCAACTCCCTTTGAGCAAAGGCCTGCACCAGGCGATTTGCTTGATTGTTGAAAAAACAAAAGGCACTGTTTGGGAATTTAGAATGGGTAACTATGCTGAAATTCCCTACTCATCTACAAAGTAACGTGGCCACCTTGGTACGTTCAACTTCCCTTTGAATCCGCAACTATATCATATTGATCCTTAACTTTTTTTAACAATCTAGCAAAAGTCTATAACAAGTATATCAGACTCATATAAACTTCCAAACTGAGTGTGCAGTGTGATATGCATTAGCAAGGCTCAGATCTGTGAAAAGGTTGGATAAATACCGGAACATCAGGATATAACCGCCATGGCTGCAAAATAATGTAATAAAATTGCCATGCCAACATACGGTAAATCACATCATTTGCATATCAAATAAGATAATCGTCATCACAGCCTTTTGCATATCATCACAGCCTCTATCAAAGTAAGACACTTATGAACAAAATAGAGTTTATACATGCAAAGGAAATGGTCAAAAAAGTTAAATGTCAATATGTTATAAGCAAGCAAGTGGAGACAGCTTAGTACTTTGAACGTCCACTTGAAATCCCATTGCCATGTCTACGAAATGGCTGCAAAGATTTGCACCAAACCTGTTGCTATGACAGTGACATAGGAATGGGTTTTCGAGGGGAAGCTCAAAGTACCAAGTGTAAATAATTATCGATTCTACGAAAGTGTATGTGTTGAATGGGATAATGAAGGAGTGTGGCCTGCCATGAACAATACACACTATATCATTATCGCAATCAACACACCTCATAAAAAAGAAACACAATCAAACCCTTTCTGAGATCCCCTACTGGTCCTTTTGTCGTTTCAACTCCCTTTGTGCAATTGCCTGCACCAGGCAAATCGCTAGATTGTTGAAAAAACAAAAGGAACAGTATGGGAACTCAGAAAGGGTTTGATTGTGTATTTAAGATCATAAAAAAAGTGTTTTCCTAAAAAAGAAGCATAGTTAACCCTTCTGAGTCCCCATACATTAACATTTAACTATGCTTTTTATATTTACTAAACTGCATACCTTATTGACTATTATGCGATCACAACAACAACAACAACAAACAAAAGGCAATAGCGTAGTGCGAAAGGATAGAGAAAGAATACGACGAAACCAAAAGGCAATAGCGTAGTAAAAAGAAAGCAAGCAAACAAGCAAACAGGGCATACAGGAAAAAGAAACACGCACAAGCAGGCCGTAAATACGCCAATAGCAAAGCGCAACAGACATAAAACCAAAAAGCCCAGGCACACCAAAAGCAGGCCAACCTAAGGGAGCAACAACAGAGCAACGCAAACCACGCACGGGGCCTAAGACTACGGCAAAACAAAACACGCAAGGAGGCAAAAGGGGACACCTACCCGCAAATCTCATTCTTCGCGTCTACTAATCTCATTCTTCGTGTCTCATTCTTCACGTACCCATACTGCATGTATAACACGTAATCGTTATTACCTCAACTAATGATCCATAAATCATCAAACAACTACTTTTCCTATGCAAATGACTAATACCATGACTAACATCCTAAACTAACATAACACAATATCATCTATAAATCAATAAACATCCTAAACTAACAAACTAGCATTAAATTATAACATTTATACCTGAGATATTAGGCTCAATAGGAAGAGAATCAAGCCCTTTATAATAGCCCTCAAGAGTATTTCATTGACTAACATTTATTTTCATTGATTTTGTGTTTGATTGAAAACCCTAAATCTGCTATTAATTATAATCTAACTGTGTGTTTTGACCGAGTGTAAGAGAGATAAATGTGTGAAATACTGAAAGTCAAACACACACTACTTGACCATTTTCTAATAAAAGTAAATAAATAAATAAAACTAACTTATTTCTTCAAGTTAATAAAGCATTAAAACCTAAAATTAACCATTGTACTGATCATTGATCATTGATCATTTACATATAATTACTTATATAAACAAAGTAGCAGTTAATAGCAAGCATCCATACAACCATCAACTATACATCATCAAAACACAAAAAAAACTTCCAAAGCTTCCTATGCTCCATCTTCAGACTCATCAGCTTCATCCAAATCTTCCAAGAACTCCTCCTTCTCCGACAGACTCCGACGACATAGCACCAAAAGCTGAGCCAGCAAATCAATCTTCCTTCGATCCTTCAACTGTATCTCACGAAGGGCATACTCACCAGTTGCTGCAACAGCATTGAAACGAGTAAACAAACTACCAGCCTCATCGATTGTCTGTTCTTTTTTGGCAACAGTTTCCCTCAGAATGCTGCTCTCTTCTCCCATCCGCTCGATCAACTTTTTCTCCTCTGCTATGTCTTGCAATATCAACAACCTGAAAGCATCGCTGAGCTTGCCGGATTCAGTGGCGGCTTTCATTTCATCGATATTAGGTGTGGAAGACATTTTGTGTGTTTAGGGTAAAATTATTGATAGTTGTGTTTTAAGAGTAAAATGATTGATACTTAGTGTGTTGATTTTATGGTTAGGTAAGTATACATAATTACAATGTACCTCACAATTTGCACAAATAATCACAAAAAAACACTTAAGAGGCATCGGAAAATTTATTTTGGGTGTTACTGTAGCCCCTTCATATTCTTCCATGCATAAATGTGATATGCAATAGTTCAAGAAAAAAGAAAAGAAAAAAGTGATATGCAGGAGGAGTATTTAGGAAGATATCTAATATTGCAATTTAAACCCTTCATTTTTTCATTGGATCTAAACCAGCCCCTATATAGTAGGGGTGTTCACGGGGGGTTCGGCTCGATTCGTTTAGAGATTTTAACTATCGATCACGGGGCGGGTAGTTCATTCTACTATCCAAAACCGAACCGTACTAGGCGGGTAACCGGACATGCGGGTATCCGAAATGAGCGGTTACCCGCGGTTCGGGTCACGGTTAACCATTCAAAAAAATTAATCGAATCGAATCGGGCGAACAATAACATAAATTATAACGTAATATGTCATTTTAGTAAAATTAAATAACACTAAAGATATTAGAATAATAGTAATGTTGTTGTGTCGCAATAGCAACATTCAAATTACCATATCTAACAAAATAAGTAATACTACTTATTTGACGTTTATAGATTACGATCACATTAATGATATGTAATCCTTGGACGTTAGTAAATGATCAAATTAGATAAGTAAAAATGCATTATGAACCGTGATAAGCGGGTTTTTCGGTTTCGGGTTTTCTCGATTTCAGTTTCTTCGGTTATCGGTTTTTAGCAGTTATCGGATTTGCTCAAATTCTTAAAATTTATGTCAACTGCAATACATCGACCAAAATCAAAGTTAGTCATCTTTACAATGTAGCACATTGACAAAAATCAAAGTTAGTCATCACTACAACTTTGGCAAACAATGAATTCGGTGGTTATTAATTTGCGAACCATGCAAATTTGCATAACAAAACCCACGTAAACATTACCCGACAAGGTTACAACAACATTACGCAACAAGAATTGCTGACACAATAGGATGCTGACACATGATAACATCAATTGCAATACCTTACATGTAACTACTTGCATACAATATTACGTAAATTGCTTACACAATAGGATGCTCACACATATGTTTAGCCATACTATATGAGTTAGGGGTTGTTTACTTTTTTGAAAACTTTTTTCGCCCGTGTATACACGTTTATACACACATTCATACGTTTATACACGTTTTTGTCTGTTTTAATACGTTTTCGTACGTCTTTGTCCCCTTTAATCTGTTTTTATACGTTTCCGGTTTTGTTTACAGTTTTTCGTCCGTGTTTACACGTTTTCGCTAGTTTTTTCATGTTTCCGTCCGTTTGAATAAGTTTTAGTCTGTTTTACATACTAACGTACATTTTCAAACGTTTCATACATTTTCATATGTTTTACATATGTACGTTTTCGTCCGTTTTCATCCGATTTACGCCGTTCTCATCCGTTTTTACCCATTTTCGTATGTTTATAAGAATTTTTCAACCGTTTTCAAAGGTTTTCTTACACTTTTACACAGATTCGTACGTTTATACAAGTTTTCGTCTGTTTTAATACGTTTTGGTCCGTTTTCTTACGTCTTTGTCCCTTTTAATCGGTTTTTATACGTTCCCGTTTGTGTTTACAGGTTTTCGTCCGTGTTTGCACGTTTTAGCTAGTTTTTTCATCTTTTAGTCCGTTTGTATAACTTTTTACACACATTCGGCCGATTGCATCTGTTTTGCACGTTTTCGTCCCATTTACCCCGTTTTCATTCGTTTTTACCCATTTTCATATGTTTTTAAGAATTTTTCAACCGTTTTCAAAGGTTTTCTTACACTTTTACACAGATTCGTAAGTTCTAAACACGTTTTCTTCTGTTTTAATACGTTATGGTCCGTTTTCTTACGTTTATACACGTTTTTGTCTGTTTTAATACGTTTTCGTACGTCTTTGTCCCCTTTAATCTGTTTTTATACGTTTCCGGTTTTGTTTACAGTTTTTCGTCCGTGTTTACACGTTTTCGCTAGTTTTTTCATGTTTCCGTCCGTTTGAATAAGTTTTAGTCTGTTTTACATACTAACGTACATTTTCAAACGTTTCATACATTTTCATATGTTTTACATATGTTTTCGTCCGTTTTTCGTCCGATTTACCCCGTTCTCATCCGTTTTTACCCATTTTCGTATGTTTATAAGAATTTTTCAACCGTTTTCAAAGGTTTTCTTACACTTTTACACAGATTCGTACGTTTATACAAGTTTTCGTCTGTTTTAATACGTTTTGGTCCGTTTTCTTACGTCTTTGTCCCTTTTAATCGGTTTTTATACGTTCCCGTTTGTGTTTACAGGTTTTCGTCCGTGTTTGCACGTTTTAGCTAGTTTTTTCATCTTTTAGTCCGTTTGTATAACTTTTTACACACATTCGGCCGATTGCATCTTTTTTGCACGTTTTCGTCCCATTTACCCCGTTTTCATTCGTTTTTACCCATTTTCGTATGTTTTTAAGAATTTTTCAACCGTTTTCAAAGGTTTTCTTACACTTTTACACAGATTCGTAAGTTCTAAACACGTTTTCTTCTGTTTTAATACGTTATGGTCCGTTTTCTTACGTTTATACACGTTTTTGTCTGTTTTAATACGTTTTCGTACGTCTTTGTCCCCCATATGTGTCAACCCAATAATCAAGCTTAATTTCGGGTCAACCCAAGAAGCGAACTTAATTCATAATCGGTTTTCGGTTCGCTTTGGTTTAATTATAGTTCGGTTCGTTTCGGTTTTCGTATTGACAAAAATAAAAATATAACAGATTTAACGAAACAAAACCCGATAACCGAACGGATCAACACCCCTAATTTATAGTCATATTTTAAAAGAAGGAGGACTTAGTTTGCCGTTTTTAAACATTAGGTCCTTAGAGATTGGTGGATCTTAGGGATGACAGGGAGGCTGCGAGGTCTAAGCTGCAGGGGTTGAATGATCTCATTACTCAATCTTAGGAGGAAATCGATACCAAGGAAGAACAAATTCAGGCGATGAATGGTTGAAGGGTTTCTCGCTATGGAATGGGATGTTTTCTTTGCTCTAGTGTCATCTGTTTATGTCTAATGTCTAATGTCTAATGTCTTGGTTTAAAGGGATGGTATGTAGATATATTAACAATGGAATATGTATGGATCTTTTGATGGTTTATCCATACGAATGCTAATATTATGTTTGTTAAAATATGTAATGTGTTTGCTAGTTTGTTTCATCTTTTTTTTCATGTTGTTTTGAATTTAGGAATTGGTTGTGGTGTTAAAGTTCATATTCGCACTAGTATAATGTATTATTGTAGGATTAGGATGTTCAATTTTTAGATTGTTGTCAATTTTTTTATGACTGATTATGAAGTTTAGAACTGGAGGCGTTTGTTCATGACAATTATTTTTGATTGAACCACTATATTGGGTGTTTTTGTTGTTGTTTCTGCTTTAAGTTAATTGCATTTACATGTTTTCTTGATTTTTTTTTACTACTTGAGGATGTTAGAGCTTATCTAATTGCTTATAAATAACTTATTTATAGCCTTAAAGTAAGGTCTTAGGGCTGTTTGATGTATCAGCAGTTCTTGGTTTGATTTGCCTATTTTTGTGCTTAATTGTTTATCTGGAACTGCTTATTAGTTATAGTTGCTTAATTAGTTGCTTTAAGTCCATTTTTAGCTTTTGATTGTTCATTTGTATGCGCCATGTGGTGATTTTAGTGTATATGCAGTTATATGTGTTTTTGACACAGCTGGTTTGAAGTAATATGAGTGTTTGGGACTGTGGGTAAGCACCATTTCTGTCAGGGGTGTTTTTGGTTTAAAAAATTGTTTGATTTGGAGCCACATTTTAAAATTATCAAAGTTGGAGCCAAATTTTAGCCAAAATTTTTAAAATTACTTTGGAAATTATGGTTTCCTTAATTGAAAAACTGCCCCATCATTAGCCCTATTTTTACTCCAATAAATCAGCCTTCAAGCAAAACAACCAGAACTTCAATTTTTACACCATTATTTACCAATTAAGTTTACTAATTTTCTTTAACACATTACTTCTGACGAATCATGTCAACGCAAATCACTTATCCGGATGATTTGGTTTATTTTGATCGTGAAATTGAAAACACTTTAGAATATGAATCAGAGACGTATTCAGATGAGGGTGAGGATGCTGGAAACAACCATTCAAATGCGAATGTTGTTAAGAGGGGCATAACTAGGTTAGCTAAGTTTCGCAGGGAATATGGAAAAACAGACGGAATAAAGGTCAGTGTAACCTTCGATGCACTGGATAGGTTATCAGGAAAAAACAGAGCATTGTTTTCAAGTTTTTTGGGTGATTTGGTTCGTGAGCATATAGGTGTCAGGATTCGAACCTGGAGAAAGGTTGATTCAGAAGCAAGAGATAAAATGTGGGATGAAATCACGGTACACATATACTTTTTTTTAACTAGTAGTGGCTTGGCTGTCGTAGATACAAGGTGTTAAAAAGTTTATCTCTGCATTTACAGTATGTGCAACTAATTAACAACAATTTGTTAATCTTTGCAGCGATATTTTGATGTTGACTTGACGGTCAGAAAGCTGATAATGAATCGTCTTGGTCAACTTCTAAGGAATTTCAGAATGAAATTGATACAAAACTACATATTGCCCAACCAAAATACCCTTTCAAAACTAAATGAAGTCCCGGCAAAGTATAGTGCAATTATAAAAGCCGAAGATTGGGTTAATTTTGTAAACTACACAGCCAGCGAGGAATACAAGGTGTTAATTATTCATTTTTATTCAAGTTCAAATATCTTTCACCTTTTCATATGTTTCCATATGTATTAGTTGTATACTATCAGCATTACTACATCTAAACGCCGTATGATTTTGTGTTGCAAGGTGAGATCAGCAAAAGCTAAAGTGTCGCGTTCCAAGTCTGTTTATGATCATACAATGGGACGAGGTGGATACGCCCGTGTGATAGAAAAAATGGTAACAGTAAACATTTGCACATTTACATTTGCATTTAATAGCATCATAGTTTCGTTTATATTCGTTTATCTTACATTTGTATGTATTTGATGTGTATAAGATCGAGAGTAAAGAAATTGAACCAGATGAAGAACCACCGCGTGGTACGCTGTGGTTGAAAGGAAGGGTGAAAAAAGACGGAGAATATCACGATGAAGATATCAGATCAGTAGGAGAAAAATTTGTAAGTTTGACTGCAAATTTTATTATTATGTTTGTTTAGTTATAAGTTAATACTGCTACTGTATTACTTAAAACTGTTAGTTATAAGTTAATACAGGTAGTGTTTTAGTTAATACTTTTAGTTAATACTGCTACTGTATTACTTAAAACTGTTATTTATAAGTTAATACAGGTAGTGTTTTAGTTAATACTTTTAGTTACAAGTTAATACTGGTAGAATTAAATAACCTATTTCCCATATTGTGTGTGCAGAAAGAAACGGACGACAAGATCAAACAAGGAATCTTGAAGCTTGATCATGGCACTGATGCCATGACAGTTGTATTAGGTAAGGAAAAGGGAGGATATGCGAGAGGAGTGGGAGGTGGAGTAACCTACAAGAGGTATTTTGATCTGCCTCGAATCAGACAAGCATCTGATGAAAGAGTGGTGTTACTTCAAAGTGAACTTGCTGATGAGAGGCGCCAACGTCAAGAAAAAGAGGCGGTAATACAGGATTTGATGAAACAATTGGCTGCACAAAGGGGGCAGTTGCAGTCAACTTCAACTCCATTGACAGAAACGGAAGTAAGACATAAGAAAGTAACATTCCATCTTTTTTTTACCCTTTTAAATACTGCTTCAGTCTTCTTAAACAATTTATATTTCAGGTGTCTCCGGTGAACATTAATCTTTTAAATAGCAGTGCTGATGAGGATGCCGGAACACGTGTTGCTGGACGTGAGAAAGTTGCGAGCATTAAGAAGTCTAATGGACTTGCAACTTTGGAAAAGGAAATTCAAATAAGTGTAAGTAATAAATCACCCCCCCTGGGATTTTTGAATTCTACATACATTATTTATTTACCGTGTATTATACATATAGGAAACTGTTAAATCTGTCGCACCTAAGAAATCGACTAGATCAAAAGGAAAGGATTCTTCACGTCAACTTTCTGGATCACAAGAACAGGAGTCTCCATTAACAGTACTACCACAAGTATGTATTTAAACATTTTCATATGTTCTTTAGTTTAATTAAAATTAATTACTGATACATATATACATGCAACAAATTATCTTTTTAGGTAATTAAGTGCAGACTGTGGCACTTAAAGAAATCAACTATTATTGCGGAGGGTACCGTGTACAAAACTGATGGAAAACAAATGCTTCATAACAGACCACTCCCAAAGGATTGCTACAGAGTATCTATTGAAAAATCTTTAGTGGATGCAGCGTGCATACCGGATGTAGGAAGTAACGGTCTCAAAACAGTTAAGGATGCAGTAGGTGGTTTTTATGCATGGCCAAAGGATCAAGTGGTTTTCGATGAAAAGGTACATAGATGCATGTGTTTTATAAACCTACATATATCATTCTTCATATTTAATTCAGTGTTTGATACCCCGGCTTTTGTTTCCTACAGGTAACACCACCAAGTACCATAAAACTGATTGGTGAGAACAGAACTGCACCTAAATTAAATATGAAGCGCTACGTCTCTAGTCATACCATGCAAAAGGAAGCTAAGAAGATCAAGAGTCAGAAGTCGTTAAATTATTGAGAATATTATTATGTACGACATTACAATTTTATATACATTCCAATTTTATTGTATTTGAATATATTTTGAATATATTTTTATATATTAGAATTTGTTTTGATATATATTGATTTCTTATATGTGACTAAAAGATTCATATAGTCACAATTATTAACACTTTTTGGTCACAGTTTGCTTAATTCGATGCGTGACTAAATGTTAGAAAGCGCCACACAAACATAAAATTAATGTGGCCATTGGATGAGCAATAGTCACACAAAACACACATTTCTTCACTTAAACCACCATATGGTCACACTTATTAACACTTTTGGCCACTTTATGCTTAATTTGTATGTGACTAAATACCCAAAAGAAACATGCTTTGTGTGACTAAATGTTAGAAAAGGCCACACAAACATAAAATTCATGTGGCCATTGGATGATCAATAGTCACACAAAACACACATTTCTTCACTTAAAACACCATATGGTCACACTTATTAACACTTTTAGCCACTTTATGGTTAATTGCATGTGACTAAATACCCAAAAGAAACATGCTTTGCGTGACTAAATGTTAGAAAAGGCCACACAAACATAAAATTCATGTGGCCATTGGATGAGCAATAGTCACACAAAACACACATTTCTTCACTTAAAAGACCATATGGTCACACTTATTAACACTTTTGGCCACTTTATGATTAATTGGATGTGACTAAATACCCAAAAGAAACGTGCTTTGTGTGACTAAATGTTAGAAAAGGCCACACAAACATAAAATTCATGTGGCCATTGGATGATCAATAGTCACACAAAACACACATTTCTTCACTTGAAACACCATATGGTCACACTTATTAACACTTTTGGCCACTTTATGATTAATTGAATGTGACTAAATACCCAAAAGAAACATGCTTTGTGTGACTAAATGTTAGAAAAGGCCACACAAACATAAAATTCAAGTGGCCATTGGATGATCAATAGTCACACAAAACACACATTTCTTCACTTAAAACACCATATGGTCACACTTATTAACACTTTTAGCCACTTTATGGTTAATTGCATGTGACTAAATACCCAAAAGAAACATGCTTTGTGTGACTAAATGTTAGAAAAGGCCACACAAACATAAATTTCATGTGGCCATTGGATGAGCAATAGTCACACAAAACACACATTTCTTCACTTAAAACACCATATGGTCACACTTATTAACACTTTTGGCCACTTTATGATTAATTGGATGTGACTAAATACCCAAAAGAAACGTGCTTTGTGTGACTAAATGTTAGAAAAGGCCACACAAACATAAAATTCAAGTGGCCATTGGATGATCAATAGTCACACAAAACACACATTTCTTCACTTAAAACACCATATGGTCACACTTATTAACACTTTTAGCCACTTTATGGTTAATTGTATGTGACTAAATACCCAAAACAAACATGATTTGTGTGACTAAATGTTAGAAAAGGCCACACACACATAAAATTCATGTGGCCATTGGATGATCAATAGTCACACAAAAGACACCTTTCTTCACTTGAAACACCATATGGTCACACTTATTAACACTTTTAGCCACTTTATGATTAATTGTATGTGACTAAATACCCAAAACAAACATGCTTTGTGTGACTAAATGTTAGAAAAGGCCACACAAACATAAAATTCAAGTGGCCATTAGATGATCAATAGTCACACATAAGACATATTTCTTCACCTTAAACAACATATGGTCACACTTATTAACACTTTTTGCCACTTTATGCTTAATTGTATGTGACTAAATACCCAAAACAAACATGCTTTGTGTGACTATACAGTGTTTATGGTCACTAATACGGATTAATCCAACAAAATTTGTACCTAATTAGTCACACATGTTACGGTTTTGGTTACTCTTTTGCAATAGAGACTAAAAAAAAGTCAAACACGTGACCATAGGGTACCTATGGTCGCGCGACCTTTAGTCACACACGGCCGAAAAAACATGTGTGACTATATGTATATCGTCACACATATTCGGTGTGGCCAAATCCACTTTTTGTTCTAGTGTTTGTACCATTAAACACAAAAAGCTTTCAAACAAATGCGAATAGGATGGTTATGAACATTAGCCTTGTGAACAATGGGTCGTTGGTGCTTATAAACATAGGCTTTTAGTTGATGATGGATTTAGGTTGCTGAAGAAAAATGACTTTCGGTTGTTGATCAAAAGTGGCTTTGGATTACTGATGAAAAATGGCTCTCGGTTGCTGATAAATGGCTTTGGGTGTTGTGAGCTGGTTTTTTTTCTTATGTATGATATCAGTCAAATATCACATAATAATGTTACAATAATGCTTTCTAATTATATAAAACAACAAATAATACATTTATAAAGGAATTGGTTTTAAAATAGCAAAATTCATACGTTCAACCTAACGGATAGCTATAGAGAAACAACAAAACACCGTCATTAGAAACATGTCGTGTTATGAATCATTGAATCATTGCATGATTCAAATCTGAAGAGATGTTGAAACTAAGTTTTTTTTAATCAACTTTTGAGCGCACATAGCAACTCGTTTAAGTATTTCAATAGTATTAGATTAAAAAAGTCAAGTGCGTCCTAAGATAAATGGTTGTTAGAGCTGTTGCATAGGCCATCTAGTTAATCTTATCCTTCTAATACTGCTGCAGCCCCCCATACCAGAACCTACAACAATGGTACAATTCAAGATTAGTATAACTCAATTTAGCACCATCAGACTTAATTCATACACCATCAAAATTAATTCATACACCATCAATATAGCACATATACCATACTCGGTAGTCACTTGGTACAACATCGATATAGCAAGTCACCAATATGCGGTGTACTGTGTAATACTAACTTATACCTATGAATTACATCACATTATCAAATGGACTATATAGAAGCAAAATAGTCCGTAACCAAAAAAAAGTTCATTATTATAAAGTTTTTAAGTTTAAGTGATATAAATTTAACATAAATAATGGATACTCTCTCTTTCCTTTATAATGTATGATCCCTTAGCTTGTCAATAATTGCATACCTCACTCCTGATGTACCAAAATCTATCTCTAGATATAACTTTTCACCAATTTTAACATCTGTGATTGAACTTGCTTTACATTCCCTTCTTCTTTTATTAATGAATTAAATACTTAAATGTTTAATCGCTATGATATAAAATGAATAGTCTAATCATTTCCAAACCTGCTGAGCTCGCTTCTATTTAGCGTCCTTATAAACTACTGAAAGGGCATATCTACCCATCAAAATCCTCCTTTTTACCTGAAACATATATAGATATTAGTTTTATTTATTAAATAACACAACTATGGTACGGTCATGACCAAGCTTATTAGACTCATGTTAAAAACCAACGATTTTTGTTACTGTAATAGAGCTAATTACAAACTAATTGTCATTATACACATCTAACTTTACAAATAGAGTATATATACCTTGAAAAAATTGAAAAAATTGAAGAACTCGTGCCAATGCCATCAAAATTCAGCCACCTACATAAAGGAACAACAAAAGTATAAGAATTCAACAATTTATCGATATGATAGAGGACAAAAAGCCGCCAGCAAGCAGCAGCATCAAGATGCAAGCACACCAGAAGCAAGCTGCCATACCAACAACAGCAAGCAGTGTTTGGAAAACAATTGGCCGTCTATTTATTTTCAAGTAAAAAAGTAAACTGTGGGTGTTTGGGATTGCTTAGTTAATATGATTCTTGTACAATGATAAGCATGTTCCAACCTGTTTAGTTTTAAGGGCTTTTTACGCTGATACAAAAGGGTAAATGAGTTGTCCCACCCTTCTTGGTCCTTCATGTAGATTCCCTTAAACAACATGCACAAGGTTCTTGAGCAATAAATAACAGACTTTAAACATATAAAGCAATGTCCGAGTGAATTATACCTTTGGTACCCGGAACGCAGTTTTACATAAGAAAAATAGGTCGGGTTCTATCAAAGTTTCCTGTATCTTGAAACATCAGAACAGAAGTGAAACTCATTGCAGTTAATTCCTTTAGGTTTTTCTCCAAAAGGGTACCTAAAAACTCACTTCCTGACGCCAAAAAACACATTGTTTTTTGGGTTTTTGCCCAAAAGGGTACTTAGAGAATCAAGGAATGAATGTGCAAATCAACTTTTTTAGCATAGTAGCACCTATGTTGATAAAACTTGTTATTGATGGTTTTTCTCTCTTGAAATTGATCCTCCATTAAGAACCATGTTGTAGATTCTTAAAACTGAGATCTAAATATATATTATTAGAAAACCTATTATAAATAGCGGTAACTTATGAATGATTAAAATGGACATCATATCAAACCTAGCCAGAAGGACAATGGGTGGCGGCATGATGTCTCTTAGATGACATTGTATCTGAACGCACCATGATTATACAGTCATTCTTTTCCACGCATCATACCTTCAAGGTTTTAGAGCAAACTATAATAATTAAAGATACCTATATGAACATCTGAACATGATATTATGCCATATGCTAACATGCTTTGTGCTCCTTAATATCACTTGTGCAAATCATCACAGTAACAAATATTTCCTGGACTTAAAGAGTAATATTTTCAGAAAAAAATCTTATTTGCGGACCAACAAATCGCAGAATCACACATTGGGATATAATTTATGTGCATTTTAAATTCATAAAATAGTCATATACTATTGAAATATATATTAGTCAACAGTGGGTGCTATATTGTCCTAGTTAATCCAGCAAGCAAATCTGCATTTTGTAACATTTTTCAGTTTGGTACTTAAACAAATTAAAGGGGGTGTTTTGCATTGCGCTTAAAGTCGTCAATAATTAGTTCCAGGTTTATCTACTGTGAACTTGACATCAACTACATCTCAAATATGTTAAGGTTTTCTCACCAAATAATATAACTTTTAGTTACAATACGCCTAACCAAATAATCAAAAGTTTCATTGTTATGTCAGAAACAACCAATTGTAATGATTTAAACTTGTGATACGATAAAACCAAATAAAGACCAGGTCATGTACATCGAGTTGTGAAAACAGGTACATGTTTTGCATTCCTTGAGATGTTTGGATATAGGTTAGCCCAAAAATTTTACCACATTCACCCGGTACTTGTTTGCATTCCTTAACCTTTCTTAGCACATTATGGATCTAAATAGAGACCAAGCTCTGTTCATTCTGTCACCAAATACAGGAGTACAATTTCAGTACATCAGCATCATCGAAAGTCAATTCTATGCAAAGTAATCTACACACATTATGGGTCTACACACATCCACCGTTTGCTTTATTAGTTTTCTTTAATTAAAAGTCGATTTAATTACATAGCCAATGCCCAAAAAAATTGAGTTTTTACCTTTAAATACCAAACTTAATAATATTGTGTTGTCTCAGTTCCACAAATTAAATGGATGACACCAGCATCTCATATCAAGTTCCTACAAAAAGAAAAAACAATTGGTGTTAACTGCTAAAATCGCCATCGCAACAACCTGAAAAAGAAACACAAAATGGAAAAAACACCCAAATCATATAAATATAAATTAAATAACACAATTCTTTGAAAGTGATAAAAAAAACCCTAAATACTAAAATTAAATGGGTACATACCGGTGTTCAATGTCAAAGCATATGCAGATCAACAAATACACAATTCTTCGAAAGTGATATAAAAGTAAAGCTCTAATTTTTCAAAATCCTATAAAGAAGTGTAGAGTAATTTTGAAACTGATAAAGAAGAGTGTGTGTAGAGGAAGAATCAATTGACAATAATTGTTGAAATTAAACGTTGAATCGAAATATGGTGTTAATTATGAAGAAGCGTATAGAAGAAATATGAGTAGAAGAAACTGAATTAGGTTTTGAATAAGAAATAATTGCGCAGTTGCCATTCTATAGGTTTTTTTTCTGAATAACAAATAATTGAATCAGAACAAAATTAAAGTGACAACATATAAAAAACATGTACAAATTATGCAGAGTATGTGATTCGGTCTCGATTTTTCATACTCGGCTGCATCCTGGATTTGAATTACTGGGTTAACATCATAAACATAAAAAAATCAGTAATAACACAAACCAAATCAATTGAATACAATTAAAACTTACAATCAATTATTGAGTTGTTAAGGTTGATGATAATCCTTGAATCAAAGATATATAGAAAAATTCGTAGGTTATTTTGGATGTTTTTATAATGCATTGAATTTGATTGGTGAATTGAAACTAAAAATTGAATAAATGATTTACAACAGAGAAGCTTATAGAGAAAGATTGGTGAATTGTGGGTATGATTTGAATTGATTTGTTTAGACATTTAATGTTATTTAATCATTTCCAAAAATAACTGATAGAGGAGCGTACAAAATAAGAATACATTGAATCGGGTCATCAAAAAACTCTTTTAGAGGGTATGCAGTAGAGTGTTGTAAATTGGTGTTATATAAGGCAGGTGTTTTAATAATAAAATGTAATGCACTGCTTTAAAGTGCTTGTACAAAACCTTGTTTTATTAGATAAAATAGATATGTATAACAACTAGTGTTTACATGTACTTATATATACTTGGTATATATATTGTAATGGGTAAAAATCTAAGTACTTGACCCATTGACTAGATACATTGAATGTAGTTGGGTAAAATCCAAAGTTCATGACCCATACCCATGGAACATGATCCATAACCCATGACCCATTGCATGACATCATGCATGAAGTCATGATGGGTATTATCCATAACCCATGGAGCTAACCCGTGACTCATTGACTAGATGCATTGCATCTTCTAGATATATTGTATCTATTTGGATACCCATGATCCAAAGTCCATAACCCATGACCCATGATCCATGACCCATAACCCATTTAGGAGGAGCATCTAGCGAATCCTCAGGAATACACTGGACGGATCCCTCAAGCAAAGGATCCGTGAGATCCGAGAGATAGTAGTTGATTTTTGCCTATAAATAGTGAGCCATTTCTTCATTGTAACTCACCTCTTTCACACGCATTCTCTCTTAGTGTTGTAAACTCTCTAACCTCAGATCCAAAGGATCTTTCTATGTAGTTTTGTGTTTGTGTGATTCTTTAGGTTCCTCTTAAAGGCGAGATCACCACCTCTTGAAGTTGAGCAAGCTCAAGTCCATGGGTTGCCAAGCTTCATCATCATCAAGACTACTGATGTTATCTTGTTGATAGTTCTTTCTTCTCTATTTAGAAGTGTTGTGTTGAAGACATAGGTGAAAGATGTCTAAAGGGTCAAGTCGAAGGCATTAGTGAAAGATGCCGAAGATCCGTGTTGAAGACATTAGTGAAAGGTGACAAATGTTCGTGTCAAAGGCATTAGTGAATGGTGCCTAAGGGTCGTGTCAAAGGCATTAGTGAAAGGTGCCTAGGGTGTACATTCGATATGGTGCATCGATGTACAAGATAGATTAGTTTGGGTCAAAGGATATTGATATCCTTGTTGATGTTGTAATAAGGAGTGAATCTCCTTTGGGATAGGTGTTGTGTAGTGTTGGGTAGTAGTTCCTCCTTTGTAATGGAACTCGGTATCTAGCCTTGTACCGGATAAAGTGTAGGCGACGTTGTGATAGGTTTGGTTCTACCTCATGGAAGAACCCGGTGTCTAGCCTTGTACCGGAAAAAGAGTAGGCGATGTTGTGAAGGCTTCTCCGCCACAAGGAGTTTGTGTTGTGTAGTGATTACGAACTCTCGAGTAGGTGACTCGGGGAGTGGAGTAGGGCAAGAAAGGTGTCCTTGTGGCCGAACCACTATAAATACTCGCGTTGTGGTTTTGTGCTTCTTACTCTTTATCTTTGCTTTACTTGTTTATATGCTTATCTATCAATATCCAACACACACATTTAATAGATTGACATAAGTTGATCTAAATAGTTTAAAATGAAGTTTTAATTGGTAAAACTATTCAACCCCCTTCTAGTTTTCCACACTATCAGCAAAGGCTTCCACCGGAGATCAAGCTACTACCCTTGAAAGTCCAGTTGTTTTTAGTCCCCTAAGCCAAGTCATTAACTTCCTCTACATGCAAGATTCGTAACAATGAGTACCCGAGAGCTAGCATCTTAAATGCTCATCCCTAACTTCTTAAGTTCATCCAAACGGCAGGTGATCATTTGGTCAGTTCGCACAAGCGAGGAAGGGTCGTCAGTTGGTCAATTCTTACCCTCCCCAACTCAACCTAACTACTTAGGGTCAGTTGGTCAATTCTCCTAAGCAACTAGATACTACCGCCATTCAAAACTACCGAAGCTAGGGTAGTTACCAACGAACTATTCATGCATACACTAGAAAAAATTATACGGAAGCATGTAACTGTAAACAAAGCAATTAAGGAATCATAACTAGGCTAGCACCAAAGGTGCTTAGCCGATCATATTAAATGAAACCAAAGCTTCAATGTTTAACATAATGGAATACATGAATCGAAAGTAAAAGATAAAATAATCGCTAAAGCTTATCGTTAGGGAGTGATTTCTCCCTTGGAGATGGCTCCGTATGCTCTTCAAGATCTGCCTTTGGACCCCTCTTGACGTTCTCTGCTTTTTGGTGTGAAGTGAATGATGTAAAATGTAGAAATTAGGGCTTGTATTTATAGGCATGATCTAGTTACGGTGTAACTTGAGTTGAGAGTTACGCTGTAACCTCAATAATTCCACAATTATGCTCTCGATAAGCTGGTTACGACATAACACATGGGATGGGTTACGCCGTATCTTTAGTACAGGTTACATTTGGTATGATTAAGCCGTAATCATTGGAAGGAGTTACGGCGTATCTGATGGTGGCGTGGAACATTCCTTAACCTAATTGGTTACGGCGTAATCCTTAGTTGGGAGTTACGCCGTAATTGATGCTGATTTGGTCTTCTGAGTTAACGTGCTAGCTACGGCGTAATGTGATAGATGGAGTTACGCCGTAGCTTCTTCACAGTAGGCATACTATCATAAATCTCTAAGAAAATCTCCAAATCCACGTCTCATTTGCTCCAATGCTCGTAATTTACCTGAAAGTGAAATATAAAGGAAAAAAAGTATAAATCCATATAAATGATATAAAATATGAGCATTATCAGGAGAAATTGACACTTAATATTCAGGACTATTTGATGTTATCATATACCCAAATTGGGGGTTTTGGGTAATTGTGTTTGTAAACACTAATTGAGATGTTATAGAGTAATTGGGTGAAACCCCTTTTGATTAAATTGAAATAAATGAATAAATTGGATATGATCATGTTATGATCATAAGGTTTGATTTAAAAGAGTTATAGTAATCTTGGGGGAATCTTAGTATGAGTAAAAGTTAGATAATTTATGGGTCAGATCATCACATAATCAATAGATGATTATGTGGAAAACTAGAAGGGGAGGTTGAATAGTTTTGCCGATTTTATTTTAAGTTTCAAAAATTTATATTCGATCTTATGTGAATTCGTGTGTATGGATAGATAATATAAATCAATAAGTAAATTAAATAATGAAAGCAAGTAAAGTAAATGATAAAGAGTAGCGACACGAGTGATTTATAATGGTTCGGCTACAAAGACACCTTCCTTGCCCTACTCCACTCCCTGAGTTCCCCACTCGAGAGTTCAAGCACTATGTCAACAAGATCCTTCAACACGGCGGAGAAGCCTCACAATATCGCTTACACTTTTTCAGGTAGAAATCTAAATACCGAGTCCTTAGCACGGCGGACCAAACCAACACAACTATTACACAACAACTATGTGAAATATGAAATACAAGATCTTGCTACAGAAATCTTATGGAAGAACAAATCAATCAAGGACCCTTTGCTTGGATGACTTGTAGTTTATCGTGATCTCGCCTTTGAGAAGGACCTATATGAGAATCACAACAAAAGAAAGAAAAGCTACTAGATTGATCAAGTGATCAGAGGTTAGAAGAGTGAGATAATATATGAGAGATTTTAAGAAGAAGGGTGAGTAACAATGAAGAATGGCTCACTATTTATAGGTAAAAAAGCTTACTGTAGCCCGGTTCCAGCGGATCCCTCACTTGGGGGATCCATCAAGTGCAATCCTAGGGATCTGGCAAACTGGGTTGTACCAGTCCGGATTTTGGGTTGCAAACCGGGTTATGGGTTATGGGTATGAGCCATGGGTACCCAACAAGATACAATGTATCTAGACAATGGGTCATAGGTCTTGGGTCATGGGTTATGGACATTGGGTCATGGGTCATGGATAATACCAAATATGATTTCATGCATGATGTAATGCAATGGGTCATGGGTTATAGATTAGCTCCATGGTATGGGTCATGGGTCTTGGATATTACCCATCCTATTACAGCAAATGAATTATTACAACTTTTTATGTGAATGACCAAATGTATATACTTTACAAAAATAACATGTATTTTTATAATTTTACTTATGATAACTTTATATTTGTTATCAACAAAACATAACGAGATCGCTAAATATGAATAAACGTTTTTACGATTTATTTGTTTTAACAATCTCCGCCTTTTTGTTGATCACAAAACATAATGTTATGATGAGTAAAACTTAAGATTAGATGTATGTTTTGAAAGCATATGTAAGTTTTACTTCTTCTCCCCATTTTTGTCGAAACAAAAAGTTATCCTAACAAAAAAATAAAGTGTGGAAAAAATAAGTATGATCCACAAAGCATTAGCTCCCCCTTGACGGTAGCTCCCTCTAGAATTGGGCGTCAAGTGAGAAAATATAATACTTACAAAAAAATGTTAGTAGTAACATTTAATATAATCTTGTATAGGGCGAGGAACAAGATGGAGAGCCAAAGTATGTAAACAAAGCCATGTAATAAAATATCAAAGTGTAGTGGTATATATGTCACATACAAAATGTAAAACTAAGAACAAAGATTGTTCTTTAAAATGACTCAAAAGAAAAAAATTAGAGAAAATAATATTATCATTCCTTCTATGCTTGCATATGGGTTAATTATGGAAGTCTTGGTGAGTGATAATGTTTATGCGAGCAAGCATGTGGTTGAGTATGAATCGCATCTCATCCCTTATTTCCATTGCAAGTTCCCTAGTGGATTGACAATGTTCGCAATAAATATGGTGAGGGTAGTGTTGGTGGATGGTTTCCGGGTAGGTTTGATTTGTGGAGGGCGGAATATATGGTGGAAATGTTGGAAGATATGGATCAAAGTCCATGATGTTGGTGAGTGGTGGTGGATAAGAACCTAGATATTCTTGTAAGATAATGGGAGATAGAGGTGGTGATGTTTCAAGCCCTTTGTAGAGTGTGTTTGGAGATGTTGGGGGTGTTGAAAAAAACCAGTTCTTTTGGGTTTAAGTTTGAAGCTAGTTGGTTAGTTTTTTGATGGTTGAAGTGGATCGGGTGGTGGAGTGGACACAGGTAGTGGAATTTTATTTGGAATCTTAAGGAGTTCCACTAGAGTGATTTGAGTGGTAAGTAGAGACTCGGTAGGTGAATGTGGTGATGAGCTTGTGGGAGATAATGGAGGTGCAACAATATAGTCATTTGGTGGAGAGTTAGTAGTTGGTGATGGGCTTTTTGACAAAGGTTTAGCTAAGCAACAAGGTCGGATGGTAATCCATGCGGTTCTCCTAGATTTGGTTGGTGGTGGCACTACGGAAGGTGGTAGGATGAAGTTTTGGATTTCTTGAAAAGGATTGTTTTTACTAGATGGTTCATCAATGTTTGAGCATATTTTGGATGACATGATGATGATTGTTTGTGAGACTAAGAGTGATGAATATGCAAGCATTTTGGAATCTTATTTATAGAGCAAATAATGTATTGCAATGAATGCTAAAACCAAAATGTGGACTATAATCTAATGATTAGATATGAATTTAAGGCATGTGATCATGAGAACACAAGCATTAAGTAACATATTCATTAATGAAAAAGCTAAAATGTTGAAAATATGAAAGTTTTTAGCCAAAGTGGAAAAAATAGGAGAAAATTTTTTCTTTTGTGGCACGGTTCCTACGGATCCGACCCTTTAGGGATCCGTCCAGCGTAAAAGTTGGGATCCGTGGAACTGGTGTTCTCAGGCAGCTCAAATGTTTTCTTTTGAAAACAATGGTGCCTAGTGTGTGCCTATATGCAAACCATTTGGAGTTGCGGTTATCTCGACTCCTAAAAAGAAGAAAAATAAACAAAGAAGTGAAAAAGCATATATAATTATGTGAGATAACCCGAGTGCTCCTTAATTCATTTTTAAATGAATGTACCCGAAAACACAAATTAGTTATGTATTCCCTTTAGCATTCAAAAGACATGAGATGCAAGGAAAAAGGTTTTTACTTTGTATTAAGAATGAAAGAAAAAGTTTGTCCTACATGTGAGAGTCATTTTAGAAAAATGATACGGGGAGGAGTATCTTTTAGAAAGAATTTCGAAAAATTTCTTGTATAGAAAGAAGAAAAGAAAATTTATCTTGAGTTTTGAAAATCCCCATATTGTTTGTGAGTTGTGTGTGAAATAGAAATCCTGGAGTCAGAAAAGAAGGTAAGGCAAACATTTACGTACCTTGTAGAATGAAAATATTTCACGACGATTGTTCCATGAGACCGAGACCAAGACGAAGCAAGTTGAATTGTTCCCGCTTCAATGGTTTGGTGAGAACGTCAGCTATGTTGCCTTCGGATGATACTTTCTCAATAGAAATGTTCCCCTTTTGAACATTGTCTCTTAAGAAGTGATGACGGATTTCTATATACTTGGTACGAGAGTGCAACACCGGATTTTTGCTTAAGTCAATAGCATCTGTGTTGTCACATAAAACGTCTATGTCACTTAGATGGATATCGTAGTCAACTAACACTTGTTTCATCCATAGTGCTTGTTGGCATGCTTTGCCGGCGGAGACATAATCGGCTTCAGTTGTTGATATGGCCAATGCCGTTTGCTTCTTTGGGAATCAAGATGTTAAACAACACCACATAAAAATACATACACCACTTGTACTTTTTCGGTCAACATAATCACCTGCATGGTCAGAATCTGTATATAAAATAGTTTCTACCCCCGTCCCCTTAGGATACTATAATCCCAATTGAGTAGTACCCTTAGTATATCTAAATATTCTTTTGACGGCTTCTAGGTGTGAAGTTTTAGGGTCTTCTTAAAACCTAGCAAATAGACATACACTAAACATGATATCCGACCGACTAGCCGTAAGGTAGAGAAGACTACCAATCATGCCACGGTATTTGGTGTTATCAACGGATTCACCGTCTTCATCTTTGGTAAGTTTAGTATCGGATGACATTGGTGTTCTTATAGGTTTAGACTCTTCTAATCCGAATTTCAAAGCACTTCTTTTATGTATTTGGATTGATTAAAGAAGATACCATCCTCTAGTTGTTTGATTTGTAGACCAAGAAAGAAACTTAATTCTCCCATTATACTCATTTCGAACTCATCAAGCATGATTTTTGAGAAATCATCACACATGTCTTGACAAGTCGATCCAAATATAATATCGTCTACGTATATTTGAACAATAGTTATATGTGATTCCCTTTTCTTTGTGAAAAGTGTATTGTCAATTAACCACATGGTATAGTCATTTTTGATTAAAAATGATTTGAATCTATCATACCGAGCTTTTGGGGCTTGTTTAAGACTGTAGAGAGCTTTCTTTAGTTTGTACACGTGATTAGGTTTTTCGAAATCGATAAATCCCGGAGGTTGAGCTACATAAACTTCTTCATTAATAAAACCATTTTGAAAAGCACTTTTAACATCCATTTAAAAAATCTTAAGATCATGAGCACAAGCATAATCAAGAAGTATTCTTATAGACTCTAATCTAGCTACGGGAGCATAGGTCTCATCAGAGTCTATGCCTTCTTGTTGGTTATACCCTTGGGCAATAAGTCTAGCTTTATTTCTAGACACGACACCGTTTGCATCTAACTTGTTTTTATATACCCATTTTGTTCCGATTATGGTTTGGTTTTTAGGTTGAGGGACAAGTGTCCAAACATTGTTAGAAACAAATTGATTTAACTCTTCTTGCATAGCCATTACCAAACTTTCATCTTTTATGGCTTCTTGAGTGTTTCTAGGTTCTATGGTTGAGACAAAACAAAATAAACTACTTTGGTTTTGAACTTGAGATCTCAAGGTTCTTTCATTTAACTTTTCTATAACCTTTTCTACGGGATGATCTTTAGACTCTTTAATATTGATAATTTCATTGTTTAATGGTTCATCTTCTTTATTTATACTTTCCTTGATTTCTATGGATTCACTTTCGATTAACTCGTCATCGACAAGAGGTAGGGTAGCTTTAGGTGGACTTTCATCAAAATTTACGTTTAAGGATTCTTCAACCTTCATGGTTTCTTTATTTAGTATTACGTGTGCTTTACTATTAGGTGAGTATCCTAAGAAGATACCTTCAGTTGATTTAGGGTCAAATTTAGTTAGATAATCTTTAGTATTAAGTAAGAAACATTTACTACCAAAGACTCTAAAGTGTTCTAACGTAGGCTTTTTGCCTCACAATAACTCGTATGGAGTTTTTCCTAAAAATTATCTAATTAGGACTCGGTTTAGTATACAAGTTGATGTGTCGACGGCATTGCACCAAAATTTTTGAGGAATTGATTGCTCATTAATCATGGTGCGACTCATTTCTTGTAGGGTTCTATTTTTCCTTTCAACTACCCCATTTGATTGAGGAGTGCGAGGAGCCGAGAAATTGTGAGTAATACCATTAGCATCACAAAAAACTCCAAATTGTACTTCATTATCAAATTCCCTACCATGACCCGTTCTAATTGACACAATAGGACTTCCTAGTTGTCTTTGGATTTTCTTACTTAATATTTCAAAGTAATTGAATGTTTCGGTTTTATTCTTTAAAAATTTAGTCCATGTATACCTAGAGTAATCATCCACTATAACCAAAGTATAGAAGTTACCTCCGTAACTTTGAATAGCGGATGGACCAAATAAATCTATATGTAGTAATTCTAGACACTTAATTTTAGAAACCATATTTTTAGCTTTATGACTAGCATGGGCTTGCTTTCCTATGTTACAAGCATCACAAAAATGATGTTCGTATTTTAATTTCGGCAGGTCTCTTACTAGTTCTTTGGATGATAGCGATTGAAGAAGTCGCATATTGGTGTGACCCAATCTTCATTGCCATAGGGTCGAAGTATCATCCATAGAGGTAAGACAAAGTTTTTCTTTTGGTTCATTTCCGATTTTTAATGACATAGACTCCATATTTTCTAATGCCTCTACCTATAGTAATACCATTTTTCAATATTTTACTACCGGTTTCACTAAAAAGTACGTTGCACTTTTTATCACAGATTTGTCTTATACTTAGTAGATTGAAGTTTAGGTTTTCTACGTGACAAACATCATTAACGGTTAAGGATTTGTGAGAGATTGTACCTTTACCGATGATTTTTCTCTTGCTATTTCCAAACACCACATTTCCTCCATTGAAGGATTCGTATGTGGAAAACAAATCTTTGTTACCGGTCATATGCCTCGTGTACCCGCTATCCTTGATCCATTCATCCGGATCTAAGTCAACCTGTAGGCCCACCTAAGAAAACAATTAACTCAAAAGTTTGGTCCCCATTTGTTCATGGGTCCATTGGTGTTATACATTTCATTCATGTGAGGCATAAATGAAAAAGGTGAGAAAGCATTCCAAGGTGTAAAGTTTTGAAATGGAAAACCATTTTGTGCATTAGGATTCCATCCCATTTGAGGGTTACTTATCGGATAAACATTATTTGGTCTTCTTATAAATGTGTTTGGTTTAGAAAACGATGGATCTTTGTTTTTCATAAAACTTTGATTTTGTTTTAGTGGAGGTGGTTGTTTGACATTTCTAACGATAACATGGGTTGGTTTTTTCTTGTTAACAATAACAAAGTCGGTTCTAGATGATGTAGTTGCATTATTTCTACTATTTGCTGGTACAGACCCACAGATCCCTGGATTTACACTAGACGGTTCCTTTTTCAAGGGATGTGGGATCCGTGACTACGGTATCCTGTTTTTCAATTGCTTTAACAAATTGTGTTTCTTTAATCTCAGTAGTTGACGCAATGTGTTCCTGAACACCTAAACCCTTTTGATTTTTTCCCGTTTTAACATTATCAAGTATTTTATCAAGAGTATTAGTACTTATTCAAGCAATCTTGGAATCAAGATGATCAACTAACGTTTGAAGTTGAACACAAAGCTCACATTCACTATCTACTTCGTTTCCCTTTTCTAAACGTTTTAATTTATCTTTTAGCTCAAGAAATTCCTTTTCTAAACGTTCATTTTTGTCTTTCAAAATCTTATTTTTGTTAATTACTTTTAGACTAATTTTGTAAAGTTTATCATATTCACGATGTAATGATTCATCATCTAACGATGAGCTACTATAATAAAGAGATTCGGGACATACCTCGTTTGAGTCTTTTTCCATGAGACAAATTTCTTCGTTCTCCTCCTCACTCATTCCCCACGAACCACTTACGAACGCCTTTTGTTCGTCACGTTTGGGACACTCACTAATGAAGTGATTAGGATCCCCACATTTAAAACATGTGTGTTCTTCCTTTACTTTATTGTCGTCTTTGCCCTTTTTGGAACCCCTTCTTGTCGTCATATGGTTGCTTGACATATCTCCCTTTTCTCCGAAAGAACTTCTTGAAATCCCGTACCGCCATTACATACTCTTCATCATTACTTTCCGAAGATGAGGTTTCTTCATCGCTTGAGACCTTCTTGGCTTTCAAGCAAGAGATTTATGCTTCTATTTCTTTTCTTTTGAGGCTTCGGAGTCTTTAGCGAGGACGAGCTCATAGACCTTTAGGTTGCCTATGAGTTCATCAAGAGTGAGGATTGATAAGTCTTTGGATTCTTCGATGGCCGTCACCTTCGGTCTCCACTTTGATGGAAGCGCCCTTAGAAATCTCCTGACATTATTACGACTAGAAAAAGACTCATCAAGTGCTTGTAAAGAGGTAATAATAGTATTAAAGTTAGCAAAAGAATTATCTATACTATCCTCATCCGATATTTAAAATTGTTCATATTGTTGAACAAATAAATCAATTTTGTTATTTTTAACTTGTTGATTTTCTTGGTGTGTTACAACTAAAGAATTCCAAATTTCTTTAGAGGTTTTAAGCATAGAGATTCTTTCAAATTCCTTTTTAGGTAAGGCATTGTATAAAACCATTTTTTGAAAGCTTTTTCTTTTGGTCGTCGGTGAGACGATCGTGAGAGATGTTTACTTCGTTGCTGGTTTTATCATCTTTTGAAGTAGCTTGAAAATCACCTTCAACAATAATATACCAAAGATCAATATCTTTTGATTTTACATAAGTTTCAAAGTTATTTTTCCAATAAATAAAACCATTAGTTTCAAGTAGTGGAGGTCGTTGCATAGATTTCCCTTCTTTATAATTTTCAAAACTCATTGTGATCGAAAAGTTTTTAAAATACAATTTACTTTAAAACTTTTGTAAACCTTGCTCTTGATGCCAATTGTGGAAAACTAGAAGGGGGGGTTGAATAGTTTTGCCGATTTTATTTTACGTTTCAAAGATTTAGATTCGATCTTATGTAAATTCGTGTGGATGGATAGATAATATAAATCAATAAGTAAAGTAAATAATGAAAGCAAGTAAAGTAAAGGATAGAGAGTAGCGACACAAGTGATTTATAGTGGTTCGGCTACAAGGACACCTTCCTTGCCCTACTCCACTCCCCGAGTTCCCCACTCGAGAGTTCAAGCACTATGTCAACAAGCTCCTTCAACACGGCGGAGAAGCCTCACAACGTTGCTTACAATTTTTCCGATACAAAGCTAAATAACGAGTCCTTAGCACGGCGGACCAAACCAACACAACTATTACACAACAACTATGTGAAATATGAAATACAAGATCTTGCTACAGAAATCTTGTGGATGAACAAATCAATCAAGGTCCCTTTGCTTGGATGACTTGTAGTGTATCGTGATCTCGCCTTTGAGAAGGACCTATATGAGAATCACAACAAAAGAAAGAAGAACTACTAGATTGATCAAGTGATCAGAGGTTAGAAGAGTGAGATAATATATGAGAGAGTTGTAAGAAGAAGTGTGAGTAACAATGAAGAAATGGCTTACTATTTATAGGCACAAAAGCTTACTATAGCCCGGTTCTGGCGGATCCCTCACTTGGGGGATCCATCCAGTGCATTCCTAGGGATACGGAAAATTGGGTTGTACTAGTCTAGATTTTGGGTTGCAAATCGGGTTATGGGTTATGGGTATGAGCTATGGGTACCCAACAAGATACAATGTATCTAGACAATGGGTCATGGGTCTTAGGTCATGGGTTATGGACATTGGGTCATGGGCCATGGATAATACTCAACATGATTTCATGCATGATGTCATGCAATGGGTCATGGGTTATGGATTAGCTCCATGGGTATGGGTCATGGGTCTTGGATATTACCCATCCTATTACATAAACTATTACAACAAATGAATTATTACAACTTTTTATGTGAATGACCAAATTTATATACTTTACAAAAATAACATGTATTCTTATAATTTTACTTATGGTAACTTTGTATTTGTTATCAACAAAACACAACGAGATCACTAAATATGAATAAACGTTTTTACGGTTTATTTGTATTAACAGGTTATGTGATGATTAAAGGTTGTTTATGTAAGCCAAATGGTTATGTAAACCATGGCTATAGTTAGTTAATGATGTTTTAAGTGTATTTTGATTATGTATTTAAGGGTGTTACCTTGGATGATGGTGATTGATTATGGCTAATGAAAGATGATGGTAATTGTGTATGGCTTAGCATGGATTGCTAAGGTAAGTAATCCGATTATTACATGCTTAATGTGGATATTATTATATGATGTGCAAATGATTGTTATAATAAAGATTGGTTATAGTTAAGTTAAGGAATTATTGGACTTATATGAGATTTGATGATGGTTATAGAGTTAATTTCCTAAAGAAGTATTAAGGTATGTGTTATTGCCCTATGTGCTAATTGTGCTATGTTTTGTGTGTTAGCAATACTTATGTGAATTATATGATGATAAAAGCATTACTATGTTTTAGTCGATTACTTACTAAGCGTTTCGCTTACGTTATAGTTGACTACATTTTGTAGGTTCTTGTACATGGAAGTGCTATGGCTTGGATTGGATGTTGGATCATGGTTTGATCATAGAAGTTTGGTAATATATGATATTAGGAGCTAGGTAGACACCGAACTTGTGTGATGAGTTTGTACCCCCGTGAGTCTTTTATAGTTTGGTAAATATATCGTCAATCGACAAGTACATGTCATAGTCGTTATAGTATTTTGATTGGTCAAATTGGATGTTATAGTCAATTTAAAGGGTGTTTGGATTAAAGTGTATTTCTACCAATTTTGGGTTGAATGGGTCAAATAAGTGTTAAGCACATCAAGAATGGTTTAGTTACAGTTTGTAAGGTCTTTGGTTATTTTGTAAATGTTAAAGTGTTTGAATTGGTTGAAATGGGTCAAGAATTGTTGTGCAGTTTTGCTGTCAAAATGTGCAGGTCTGTAGTCCTGATGACGTCGCAGTTTTGTGGTGACGACGTCCTACCCAGATGAGACGACGTCGGGTAAAACCTTCTGAGTCGTCGCGTGTTAAATCTCAAAACGTGTTTTGAGTTATAGTTAAAGGGTGAAGACGTCGCAGCTTATAAGGCGACGACGTCAACCCGTATTGCAGCAACAAATGATGTTTTGTTATAGTCTTGTGCCATTGTTTTAAAAAGTAATTGAGTATATGCTATAATAAGAATTGTCAAAGGTCAAATGTGATAGTTTTTGTCATTCATTGAAGAGTTTAATAAGAAAAAGTAATAGTCAAACGTTTCCGTGTCAAAGTTTTGAAAATCGAGTAATTTCGGTTAAACCGGGAATCGGGGCGTAACAGATAATATGCTAGCCTATCAGCGTACTAGTTTGTTTATAAAAAACATAAAAAATGCGTCCACACAAAAAAAGGCTACCTTTTTTTTTTGGAAAGGATGATAATGTTATAGAAGGAAAGCTCTAAGATAGAGCAAAAGCGGGAATATACAACAAGGATAAAACAAAAGAAGCAGAAAAAAAAACCCAAAAAGAAACCAATGCCAAACACAAAATCAAAATAATTATTGAGAAAAACTACAACTAAGGTTGAACGGTCAAGGAGCAATGTCTTGAAATCCAACAGCTTTATACAAGAGGTGAGAGGATCAACAAGTAGATATCCAAAGTTTCGACAATCGTTGAATGGTGGGAAAAATCTCTTCATCTTTACACGAATGAGCCAAGTCCAAAGGAGCAATCACCACCTTATTCCGTCACTTCCAAATGGCTCAAATAACACATTGGAACACCCGATGCAAAACTTTATTAAGAACATTACAACCAAGATTACCCACTTTACCTAAAGCAATGTTCAAAATAGAGAAAGAAAGGAACAAGATTGGGGAATCGAGGTTCCACCAACTCCAAAACTTTCTCCATATTGGCAAAACACGAGGACATCTAATTAGGCAGTGATCAGTCAATTCCGAATCTATCTTACAAAACGGGAAAACAATAGAAGGAATGTCGATACATATCACGACCAGATTATACTAAGTGGCCAATCTATCAATAGAAACCCTCCAAACACAAATATTAACCTTCTGCGGGATCCAATAGTTCCAATTATGATGTAATCCGAGGTTACAATCAGCAATGATTTTGTCTGGAATAATATTACAAGTCTTCACCTTAAACTTACCTGATGTATCCCCAGACCAACACCGTGAGTCATCTCATCAAGATAGGCTGCTAAGAGTAGAAATAAGCGAATCTAGATCATCTAGAGCTCTTCCACAGGGTGAAAATCTGCAGGACGAGAGCCTCTTGAAACACCATCAACCATACCCCATCTATTACATATTCTAAAATTCGGAACATAGTCAAGAGCATAGAGTCTTGGATATCGATCCATGAGCCGCTAGCCATCAGACTACCAATCATCCTTCCAGAAAGAACTTATACCATTAGATATATTAAAAGAGCACGAGTTCTTGAAATGGGGATCAATATCATTAATGCTAGAAATGGACTTGATAATATCACATCAAGTATCATGACCCCCATTCTTAGTCAAGAATAAATCAAGACCACCAAGTATCGTGGCCTCACTCCAAATATCATTCTCTTCTGTAAGAAATCTCCACTTCCATTTATTAAGAAAACTCATATATTTTGCAAGCAAGTTGCCAACGCCTAAACCACCCATTTTGTGACTATTTTAAAATGCTATTCCACTTGACCCAAGTAATACTTCTTTGGTTCTCTTTAAAACCCTACAAAAACAGACTTCGTAAAGATTCCAAGAGATTTACAACCTTCAAAGGAGATTTGAATAATGAAAGAAAATAAACATAAATGCTACCAATAATCAATTTTGCAAGAGTGAGACGCCCTCCAATTGAAAGGGATCGAGCTTCCCAAGCCGAAAGCCTATCTCTAACCCAATTTTTCACCTCACCCAACCATCAGTAAAGTGCATTTTTTTTACACATGGGCAAACAAAGGTCATAAAAGGAATATAATCATAGGCACACATAACAAGGAGGCCACAAATTCTACTTCCATAAATATCGACACCAATCCCGAAAATCTTACTTTTAGCAAGGTTAACCTTAAGGCTTGATGCTTCCTCAAAGCACTTAAGTATAACGATTAAGTTTCTAGCATTTGATCTGGAATATTTTTCGAAAAGGAGAGGGGTCGTCTGCATATTGAAGGAGGGATACATTAGCAACCTCATCAGCAAAAGAAACACCCTTAAAGAGACCTTTATTGCAAGATTCAATGATGGAAACTTGGAGGACCTCGACAACTAAAAGGAAAAGGAAAGGGGAGAGCGGGTCCCCTTGTCGAAGACCCCTTTCCATCTTACATTCTTGGGATGGAGAACTGTTAATTAAACCGAAATTGAGGCTGAAGAGAAGCAAGACTTAATCCATCACCTCCATTTAACTCCAAAACCCTTTTGTGACATTACATCTTGAAGGAATCCCCAATTAACACCATCAAAAGATTTTCCAAATCGACCTTAAAAAGAAGATTATGACCTTCCAACTTGGCCATACGAATAATTTCATCGGTAATCAAACACCCATCAAGTATTTGTCTTCCCGCAAGGAAGGCCGCTTAATTAGGTCCAATGATATACGAACTTACACAAATTGACGCAAACAAAATAGTCACACAAATGACGCAATCATATTTTGTCAAAAATTATACACCGTTGTACACGGAAATTTGTAAAACCATAAAACATTTTTTATTGCTATTTCATTGCTTAAATGCAATAAGGGCCCGTTTGTTTTATAAGTGAGGTTGGATTAGGATTTTGATTCGGTATAAGATTTGGATTTGAGGTAGGTTTAAGAAAAAGAAATGAGCAAATTACCAAAACGAACCATTTCCACTACTCATTTACGAATATGAACCTCGCCTGTATTGTTTACCAAAATGAACTTTTCGACTGAGCGAGAAAACATGGCCTGGGCGAGAGGCTAGGCGAGATTGCGTGGTCGTGGGCGAGTGTCTGGGCGAGGAAAAGAGGCTAGGCGAGATTGCTGGGTTGGGCGAGAGGCTAGGCGTGAATGGAGGCGAGGGTTTGGGCGTGAATGGAGTTTGGGCGTGGAGGCTAGGCGTGTGAATGGAGTTTGGGTGTGGACTGTGGAGGCTAGGCGTGAATGTTCAAGAATTAGGTGATTTTGCATTGACTTGAAGCCTCAGTACCAAGTTTGCTTAGATGTGGTGTTGCATACTAACCAATGTTTGGATTTTTGTTGTGACTCTTTGAAGGTTCAAGAATTAGGTACGTAATTTGCTTTGACTTTAAGCCTCGAAAAAAAGATTTGCTTATGAAAGATATGAAGGTTGTTTTTCTCATTTATGGATTGTTAACATGCATAGAAATTCTGAACCAAAGTGGTTAGATTGGATCTGTGATGCAAAAGATGGTCGTAAAATGTTGTAATATATGTTTTCCAGCTTCTTGCTATATTCTTACTTATGAAATGCTCTTCCCTATTTGTAACCATAATATCATGTTCCTTCTAAATGATATTTCTGATCTTGGTAATGCCTCCATATTTATTTTCTGACTTTGTTTCTCTATCTAGCTAGGGTTGTTTCTCTATCTAGCATGTGGGGTAATGAAACATGATAGGGACATGTTGATAGGGACATGTTTTGGTCATTTTGGTAAAACACCTGAAAAAAGTTCACTCTCGTAATATGAGTGTGAATATGGATTATTTTGGTAATTTGGTTAAAAGAAATTGTATTTATTTAAATATATTTTATAATAAATTTGAAATAAAATATATTATTGAAGTTATAAAATAACAAAAGTTATTCACATATATAGAGAGACATATAAATAAGACCCACAAAGTAGATGAATCAAGTTAAATCCCCCCTAAATGACCATCTATCAATTTTGATTCCATCTATCATTCTTTCTTTTAAAAGAATGAAACAAACAACTAACTAATGTTACATCAATACAAAACCTATTCCAAAGTCTCGAAACAAACAGGCTCTAAAAAATACCTAACATCAAAATTCAGAAAAACAAATATAATCACGGGAGTAGATCAAAATAGTAGTGATTCAAAAGTGGCAATTTAAAATTAGTACACACACAGATCGTCAGGACTCATCACGTTCAACAAACACAATTAATAACTCACTCTGTACTTAAACAAATACGGAGTAAATAAACAAACAATTTTCCATACCAAATCAAGCAAGCACATCTCAATTTAAGAGCCCTATTAATATTTACAAATCAAGATTCATTTTCCCCCAAATATAAACGTACCCAGTTGAATCTTTTTATTCTTTTAGATCTCATTTTAAGGTATCACTTTACTTGCATTATTGGTTTTCTTTATAAAGTTTCAATCTTTATTTATAATAGTATTTTTATTTTTTATTTTATTTTCAGGTTGCTTATTTGCTGTTAAAGAACCAAGATTTTGTATAATAAGTAGTGGGTTTTGTTTGGTTTAGGTTAATAGCCATTTAATTTATAGCTTATTAGGGTTTCAAGAAATTGATTAGGGTTTGGTTAATTTTGTAAAATTAAGCTTTTTTACTAATGGGTATTTGTTAGGATTAGTTTTTATAAAAACCCCTTTTTGTGGATTGTGAATTAATGACTTCAATGTCTGAAAAACGCGTGTTTTCGTCTCGGTTGCTTTCGTGTTTGGTTGCTGTTTCTATGTTCTTTTTGATCCTTTCGTGTTCGCTTTTGTTCCGAGCTGGTGATAGTAGTTTAGTGCCTAAGTCGATATATAATCTGATTGTTGTTGACAGTGGGTCAGTTGAACCAAAGTCGAGTTCTTGTAAAGAGTTCTGTTCTGAGTCTGAGCCTGTTGAAGGGGTTGCGTCTTGTGATCCGAGTCGGGCTGTGTTGAAAGTGTTTATGTATGATTTGCCTCCTGAGTTTCACTTCGGGTTATTAGGTTGGAAGGGAAACCCGAACCAAATATGGCCTAAAGTTGGGAACTTTAGTGATGTACCTAGATACCCGGGTGGTTTAAACTTGCAACACAGTATAGAGTATTGGCTCACACTGGATCTTTTATCGTCGCTCACTCCGAATGTTGCTAGAGCTTGCTCTGCTGTTCTTGTACATAATTCGAGTCAAGCGGATGTTGTTTTTGTTCCGTTTTTCTCATCTTTGAGTTACAATAGGCATTCTAAGATTGAAGGGGATGAGACGAAGAGTACTAATGATATTTTGCAAGAGAGATTGGTGGAATATCTGAATAGTCGGGATGAATGGAAAAGATCCGGAGGGAAGGATCATGTGATCATGGCCCACCATCCAAATAGTATGTTAATTGCTAGATGGAAGTTGGGTTCAGCTATGTTTATTCTTGCGGATTTTGGTCGATATTCAGATCAGATTGCAAATGTTGATAAAGATGTGATTGCTCCTTATAAACACGTAGTTAGAAGTATTGATCCTAAAAATTCACCCCCTTTTGAAGAACGGCCCACGTTGGTGTATTTTCAAGGAGCAATTTATCGGAAAGATGTGAGTTATATTCTCCCATCATTCACATTTTTTTTGTAGATTTTATATGAATAGGGTGTCTGGCAATGTGTTTTGAAAGCATTTATCTGATTATTCGTGTTTTAAAGTTGCATATAACAAGATTTTAGTGTATGTGTATTGTGAAACTGGTTCTGATTGTCTGGTTAATTTGGGCTCAAATTATCAGTTTAGGAGTAGTTACAACAAAAGCGATTCATATTATTTATTATTTGTAGGCCATTTTAGAGGATGTTTATATTGCTAATTCAACTGCTTATTTGCATATTTTACTTACTTCTTAAGCAGATAAGCAGTGTTAAGTGCCTGGATACAACTACCTATTTGCTTATATCACTCTAGAATAAGCATTTAAAAGTAAACAATTTGGTACTTGCTTATTAATGGGTTAATCATTCCAAAATAAACAATCCCAAACACCCTTACATGTAAATCCCTGAGTAATCCGGATTTGCCAAACACTCAAACAATTGATTATGTGATTATAATGACTTCAATAGAATAAGCACAATCAAACACCATCTCTTAATCCCTCTTAATATCTAATTATGTATTATATTTTTCTTAAAAAATATTTATGTGCATTTCTGAGCAGGGTGGAGTGATTCGTCAAGAGTTATACTACTTGATGAAAGATGAAGAAGACGTGCATTTCACATTTGGAAGTGCGGTTGGAGGTGGGATCCGCAAGGCATCCACAGGGATGACAGCCTCAAAGTTCTGCCTCAACATTGCAGGAGACACGCCTTCCTCTAATCGTCTTTTTGATGCAATTGTTAGTCACTGTGTTCCCGTTATTATCAGTGATGAAATCGAGCTTCCATATGAAGACGCTCTTGATTACTCCAAATTTTCCATATTTGTTCGTTCATCAGACGCATGCAAAGACGGGTACCTTTTGAAGCTTCTAAGAGGGATCAAGAAAGAAAAGTGGACCGAAATGTGGGAAAATCTTAAACAAGTTGCACCACATTTTGAGTATCAGTATCCTTCGAGGCCTGGTGATGCTGTTGACATGATATGGAAGGCAGTTTCAAGAAAGGTATCAACAATAAATTATAAGGCTCATAGGAGGAATAGATACAATATGTCAAAAAAATTCTTAAATGTTCATTAATAGTATGTTTTGCCCCTTTGGAGAGGGATATATAGATTATAGTAATGTACCATATTTTTGAAAGCATATGAAATTAAGTAATTTGAGGCCTTTGTTTTGCTCATATGATAGAAAGACTTACATTAAAAGCTATTGATATTTGTGTATATGTATGTCTTCCATCTTGGATTTGCATTTTGATGAAAGATATGTTAAGGGAGTCTTGGTTGCTGCAGATGCAACTATGCAAGAAGGCCAAATAAAGTAAAAACAGTCTTTTTTTTGTTTCTTTTCTCATATTGTCCATTTGTTCCTTCTTGTGCTTTTCTTTTATTGTCCCAAATATACAGAACTTTTAGGGAGGTTAAAATGGGTAAAAACAGTTGCAGGATGGGGGGTAAGATGTTTATGCAGTAAATGATCCAATGTATAGTGGATGAAAATGAAATGCTCAATCATGTCCAATATGAAGTGTAAAGTGTCCTATGATGAAGATGATTAAATATATGGTTAATTAAAATAACCGGGGTCAATTTTTTATTTTATTTATTTATTTATTTTTTAGAGAAATAAAACGGGTCAAACAGATCAAATCACAATGATTAGCCTAAAGGGTCCATTAATTCGTCTGTTTAGATGTTGATCACATGAACGCGACATAGGTTATACAGTTGTGTTTGTGCATGTGGTCTTGGTTTGACTAGTTATGTGTACTTCAATTGCTGGTCTGCAGTTCCCTACTTTGTGAAACTGTGTTTAAGTGGTATTGGGTTCACATGTTTCTGCATATTCTATATAGTCTTGAATGTGAGTCAGCTGGTGTTGTGTCCAAATGGTATGGGGTCTGTTTTGCTGTTGATCACAAAATTCAAGTCAACTGGTATTGAGTTCTAGTAGAAAGTCAACCACTTTTAACTTCGATACAAAGAAAACACATGTTGTACCAAGTATTGTATCCTTAGACACTTGTGATGCATTTTATGAAGCAATTGATGTAAAACAAATGCCATAACTCATGTATTCCCGATGTGTTAGCAACTCAAAGTAAATCACCATAATAATGTAATTTTAGACTACAGAATAATAATAAGTTACAGACGGCAGCAAACTAAGTAGTAGTTTAATTATTTTGATTCAAAACAACAAATTAGATGCGGTAGATGGAGAAGAAAAGGAACTAGTAATAGGCCATATAACATCCTATGAAATGATCTTTTGAACAGTTGAGATTTACGAATAATTTTGTACGGTGGATAGTGTACATAGGTGGTAAAATGTGCGGGTTGGGCGGGCAACGGGCCAAATGGGTTCGGGACTTAATGGGAACGGGTCAAACGAGCAAAGTTGAAATATGGGTCAAACAGGCACGTGCAAAACCAAACCAATAAAACCAATACTCTCTCTTTCTCAAAATTATTGTTAGGAGACAAAAATCACATAGTTTTATAAAAGTGGGGTCACTTTAATTTTCAACCGCTCAAATTGAATATTCCCTCACGAAATTCTTTAGTTTTTACTTAAAAAAGAAAGTAGACAATTATTTTGAAACATCAAAAAAATAAAATAAAATATGAACTATAATTTTGAGAATTGAGATGGAGGGAGTATAAGTTTGGCGTGAATATAATATTTAGAAGTCCCGTGTTATATATGTGTGACCCCATAGTCCCGCGTCTCGCAGTTTAGCGTCAATATAAGTTTACATTAATACTTAGAACACAAAACCAACAAAAAGAACCAAGAGAGAAAACTATAAGTAAAAAAGTAACAAAAAAAGAAAGAAAAAAAAGGTTAAAAGACGTTAACACAGTGTTCTCAAGATTTAAAACAAAGGACAAGAAAAAGAGGAAAGGGAACAGAAATGAAAAAGTACATGAAGTGTTAGTTAGCGAAGAATTAGGTTGGCGCGCATTGCGGCGGAGCCAACTAAAGTCTGATATTCGATCTGAATTATTTTCGGTATCTGACGAGTTATGGCGGAGCCATTTTGTAATATGTTAGTTGGCGGTAATAATATTAGTTCATGTATTTTAGATGATAACTAATAATATGTTGATGTTAATACTTTTTTTTTCATAGTATATGCAAGATATTTTGTTTTAAAAATTCGCTCATCAGTGTATCGAAGTTTAATGTTTTATGTTGGTACAATTGTATCGGATGAACATTTTGACCGTAGCGCGTGGTGCCTACAGTAAATGTTCTATTAATGTAGCCGTAGCGCGTGGTGCCTTTGAAACTGCATGTGTAAATATTTGATAATCTAAATATGATATTTATTTTTAATAATTAAAAAAAAAAAATAGAAACATGAATATTAAAGAAGTCGAGGCATTTTATTGACCATCTTCACTATATCTATCATCTAAGTGCAATATACATAGACATATAACGTATACGATAAGACTTATGTATATATAATATATACAAAAAACAATCCCTCAATTGATGAATAAAAGATACGACCGAACAGAAATATAAACAAAGGCATAAATGATATACTAAAAACAGTTCGGTATTGCAAAATAGACAGTTCCACAAAAAAAATACCCACTTTACATCTAACATACCGTTCTAAAAAACGCAACTTCACAACATATCCTACTACAATTATCACGTACAAATGATTATACCCCGAATTTATTCTAATAAACCTGATTTAATCGAATTTGCGTTCCTATTGTAGTTGTTCTAATAAACCTGATTTAATCGAATTTGCGTTCATATTGTAGCAACACATCCATCCTCGTCCGAGTTATCATCACCATTTCTTTCCATCTCTAAATTTTTGTATACTTCCTCTAACTGGCTATCCGAAACTTCAAAAGCATCAGTTTCTTTTTCCTCTCCTTTGCGTTTTCGCTCAGCGTTTGAACCAACATTTACACGGCGCTTTTTGGTTGGTCTCCCTCTTTCTCTTCCGCTTTTGCTGCCTCTTTTTGAAGCAGATGCTTGCCGTTTGACTGCTGATGTGTGTGATCTAAGCTTTAAATATTTAGTATACCGAATCCTTTAGACTTTCACCACACTCACGGCAATGTACCAGTTCGTATAGTATAGTGAGTTAGCAAGACCGATTCGTTCGCAAGGAGCGAAAAGATCCTATATATCTAGTAGTTTTTAAGTTGTCATTGCGTTTTAAATCCGCCGATTATGTTTTTAATTCTAATTAACTAAGAAACTGAAAATAAAATAAAATAAAATAAAATACGATAGTTATGTGAAGAGAAGGTGAAGAGATAAAGGCATGCTTGCCTTGCTAATCCCCTAATTTCACCAATGACCTGGTTCTAGTGCAATGTTTATCTAGTGTGCTTTGGTGAATCTAAGGTAGAGGAGGTCGAGTACGGTCGCTTCCTATCCTAACTTCTTCCTAAAAGATGGGCACGCCTTTCGGTCTTGCTACCCTAACTAATGATCTGAGCATTAAGTCATCAACTGATCTATGTAACCTACGTATTGTATGGATGCCAAACCACTTAGTTTTCTTGATAAAGGAGAGAGCGCCCTTTCAGGTCCAATAACGCTAGTATCGCCACTAAATCTTAAACCATATTGTCTACCACTTTTAACCAGGTGAGCGCCTTTCAGTCCTACCTCGACAATTAACATAAGTGCCAATAGTATTATTAATGATTCATATGGGTATCTATGATCTCATTGTCATATTATGTTGGTACGATATTTTTGTGTAAAACCATGAAATATATGAACAAGAGTTTGAGCAAATGAAAATAACCGATGTTCATTAGAAATAAGAGCATGTTTAAACAATCTTGACATGAGTCAACTAATAATACCCATTTGTACATTATGATTGTATTAGTCTCACTTAGAGGTTAAGGTGAAGGCTTTACGAGGGATAGTTGTGGAATACTATCTCTGGTAATGACAAATGTTACTCTTCAAGTTATGAAGAGAAAGATCCCACTTAGAAGAGGAGGAAGTTTCTAGTGGTGGAATCGATTGCTTATCACTACTACTAACCTCCCTTTATATACTAGGGAGATACACTGTTAGTAGTTACAATAGAACAATGATATCTAACCTAGAAGCAAACTCGAAGTAAGGTACACGTGCAAACGTGTAGCTAGGGTTGCTTTACTATGCTGACACCTCTTGCAAGTTGCTTTCCATGATCTCAATGAGTCCTTATCTTCCCAAGGGTTTTCCCGCTTTTGACTTATCTCAAATTATTCCCGCCTAAGCATGTCTGAGAACTTCAGCCAGATCCTTTCGACATACTTTGGCAAGTATCTTTAAGTATACTCTAAGTGTGTCTAATAGATGTAATTGATCAGGTTGAATGGTGCTTCTGGATGGCTTAAGTTGATAAGTCTTTCAGAGTCCTAGAGACATTTGTCAGTCCTCTAAGACTTTGGTTGTTTGTATTCTTCTTGTACTTTGTTGGCTGACTCCGCATTGGTTTACAAAGTATTCATTCTGTTTAGTCTTAGAATTTCACAAAGCTATACTGTACTCCCCAAGTAGTATACAACATATCTGAGTTGTTTACACTCTGATATGTGAAGAAACTCAGAGAGTTCTTTTGGTCAGACCCGCTGTTCTTTATAACAACATTTGATTATATCAAATAGTCTTGGACTTTAACTCTTCTGAGGTTTGCTCGTTGAGGTGTATACCTTTGCGAGATAGCTGATAGTGATCAGCAGTGCTGATCCTTTGTCAGGGAGTAAATTTGCTCATGGTTTACAATTTGACTTTATCAGAGAATGAATTGTTTCTCTGATTTAATCAGCTACTTCACTTAGGCTGATTTAATGCTTCAAATACTTGTGAGGGATAATTTGGTCAAAACTTAACCCTAAAAATCTCCCCCTATTTGTACATAAAATTAGCCTAAGTTTTATCAGAAGTAAGTGAGTATAACGGCTTCTTCTTACATTCTGAATTACAACCAAGAATGAAAGCATAAACATCTAATTTTTAAGTCGGTCTAAGTTTATCAGAGGTAAGTGAGCATAATGGCTTCTTCTTACACTCTGATTTACAACCAAGTATACATATACATCTGATTTTAAGGTGGTTTAATTTTATCAGTGGTAAGTGAGTATAATGGCTTCTTCTTACACTCTGATTTACAACCAAGTATTTACATGTATAACTATAAACAGATGTCTGATTCTTCAGAGGTTTTCTGATGCTTGGCTTATCCTTAAGTTCTTTCTTGGATGTAGGTTTCCAAGTAATTAAACTTCTTCTCGAAAGGAAGCCGGACAATTCTTGATTTGAACCATTTCTTCCATTTGAGGACTGTGTCTTTTTAGTCTTTGATTTTGTAAATTTCAGTGACCAATGGAAGGTTTGGTTAAGAGGTATGAGTCCGTTAGTAGTTTTTACTAAGGTCCAGGTTCTCAGGTGTCAAGTATGACTTTGGAATCAGTTTGAGGAATTTGGTTCAGAGGTAGGGTTTGTGTTTGAGTGTAAAGTTGATAATAGTGACTAGTATACTATTTTAGACAACTTTATTTCCAGACATAGTTGATGAAGGTATCATATCATCTTCCTTCTCTTATTTCATATGGCTTCTGATTCTCTTCAATCCCTGACAGCTATCAGTGACTCAGGTTGAGGTATCATCTGTGCTGATAGTACCTTCTTATCCTTGGTCAATTCTGCGTTGATATCCCCGAGTTTTATAACTCATACCATTTGTGTCGCTGAAATAAAACAGAATTAGGATTCTTTACTTTCCAGGTTTAAGCAAACCTTTCAAATTCAAGCATTGCTAAGTCTTTTTTATGTTAAGCGACTTTAAAATAGGCTATTCTAAGTAAAACAGAGACTATTTGATCAACCTTTATAGCCAACAGTCTCTTACCATTTAAAATTTGGAATAGCCTAAGTTGAATAGTTGTAAGTGAGCATGTTTGCTTCATCTTACAACTATGTTACAACAAAGAATAAGAATGAAGACAACGAGGCTCGATTATTTATTGTTGGTGTCTTCAGGTGAGGTTTCTGAACGATCAGGGGCGGGCTTGATTTACTAACGCCCCCTGATGAACTTGATGCACATTCCCTGAAGACATCTCCTCATCCACGGTTGCTCCCTTCTTCAATTTACATTTGTTGCTCTAATTTGCACTCATGCTTTATGATTCGTTCTCTCCCTTGGTAGCTCCCGAGAGTAACCGTAACTATACTTATAGCTTGTATGTCTTAATACAAATATTTTTACAAGAGCTTTTAATCAGAAGTTTTCAAGATGAAAAAATTTACTCAGTCACTTATGACCATAGGTTCATGCAAGGAAGTTGTACTTTGAAGTGTTGTTAAGTGGAGATGAAGAGGAAGCATTTGGAGCTTTTTGTTAAATAAAGGAGTGTGTAGTGATGAGTGTGTAAATACTCATCATTTTTGGTCAAATCTGAACTGCAAAACGTTTAAAAATGCTCAGAAATGCATCAAAATACTGAAAATATTCCAAAATTGCATTTTATATGTTTCAGATGCAAAATGTTTAAAATCAGATGAAAAATGAGCTAAGTTTGCATAATTGGCAGTTTCAGTCCCCCAAGTTTCAAAAGTTGTCAGAAATAGTCCCTGAGCACTTAATTTCAAAAGTAAAATCACCAAAGGTCCTTTTAAAATCATAACTTGTCAGAATTAGTCCTTTGGTGAAAAATATCAAAAGTTTTGAGAAATTACAAAATTGGTCCTTCAAGTTTAAAAATTGGCAAAAATGGCCCTTGGAAAATTGAAAATGTCAAGTTTGGTCCTTATACTATTGGGGCTTGTCACTTTTAGTCCCTTGGAACAACCTTTCAGATTTGGCAGCCTAGGTCCCTTGAATTTCAGAAATTACACAAATAGTCCTTGAATATTAAACCTTTACAACCCTTGGCCTTGTCAAAACCAAATTGGACCCCTGCCTTAAACCTTGTGACCCCCTGTCAAATACATTTTGGACCCCCCTTTTTATATTAAAACCCAGTCAAACCCTTTTGACTTTGCTTTTCCCTCCAAGTCACGGGGACACCATCTTCATCATCACACTAGCCTGCAAAACCCAGACATCCATCCCCCCAGCTCACCTTTCACCCCTTATCACTCCACCTCTCCTAACACTCCAAAATACATTGATTACTTCCCTCCCCAAGCACTCAATCTCTCCCCACTGTCAAAATACACTTTCCCGCCAAAATATGATCCTATGGCTGAGATCAACTTAACTCATCCAATGGTCCTAAAAGGAGGTGGGATTAGCTCAGAGAGAGAAAAGATGCAGAGTTGGTGTATAAAAGAGGAGGAAGAAAGAGAAGAGGAGAGTAGTTAGTTTTTAAAAGTTTTCCTTTATGTCGTTTTTCTTAATAAATGTCTTAGTTTAAATCAAAGCTTGTAATTTCAGTTTCTATGTATTAAACATTAGTTGTAAAATCATTATAATGCACTTTCAAGTTCAACTCTAAGTTCTTTTATGATTCCAAATTTTCATGTTACTGTTGCAAAGTCCAAGTTCAAACTCTTGTATTAAAGCTTCTTTTAGCTTAATTTTAAGTTCAAACAAGTTTTCTCAAGCTTATTATAGCTTTTGATAAGCTTGTCAATCAATTCCAAACAATTTGGGTCCATGGTCAACGGAAGTCAAACTGAGCTAGGAATGGGAATGGTGATGATATTTGGTTGATGCAGAGGTTGATTGGGGTTGAAATAGACTAGGTTAGAATAGGTTTGGTTCTGGTTTTGGTCTGCAAAACAAGTTGGACACCTGTGAGTGAGTATCTCAGTTTCATTTTCTATCCATTTTGCTTATTATGCTTGTATCTGTTTCTGTGGTTTAGGTTGGTTTTAACTTGTTTATTTAGTGTTAATTAAAGTATTTAAACTAAGTTTGATAATTAATATTAGCTAGATAAGTGATTAGATCAGTTTTACTTACAAAACAGTTGATTAAATGGTGTTTGGATTTACTGCTAAACCTGTCTTTAAGGTTAGTTCAGTGCTTAAGATCTGTTGTTTCATGCTTGTTAAACTCATATATACTCATATCTGTCTTCATTTTGCACTTGCAAAGGCACAAAGTCAAAATTTCATTAATCTGTCTCTATATGCTCATCTGTTGAAGTTTTTGCAAATCAAAATCTTGTTTGATGTTTAAATTACTTAGAAATAGATTGCAGTAGTCTTATTTCATCTATTAACATCATAATCTGTCCACCATTTTGAATCAAATCTCATATAAGTCAACAAACCACATCTGCTCAAAAGTCAAAGTGGTGAATTCCAGTTTTTAGCCAAACTAGGATGATTTTTCATAGCCTCATTTCTGGGTCAAATCAAGTAAAATCATGGGTTATTAAACTACAGTAGGTCTATTTTCTTATTATCATTTTTGTATAATTTTGTCAAATTTTTATAAGCTCTAAAATTGCTGTTCAAAATGGGCACAAATGCCCTGTGCATTGACTCAGTCAATACTGAGTCTGCACAGGGTTTGTGCAGCCCTTGCACCAAGCTCATCAGAGCTCTTCCAAGGCTCATCTCTGGTTTAGACATAGCTAGCCAGGTCTAGATTAGGTTCCAGCTTTTTGTTTTTAATTCCAGCTTATCTCAGTGCTTAATTTTAATCCACAAAGTAGTTGCTTAAATATGTTTTTGCACATTTGGCTCAAATAGCCAAATCTGTGTGGTTTGCATTTCAGTGGTCTTAGATAGTTGCAATAAGTTGTTTTTAAGTGTTTTTAGCATATTATAGCTTCTGTGTTGGATTGGTGCTCTTTTGGTCCTTTTAGCTTATTCTAAGTGCTTATTCATAAGCTCTTGTAACTGCAGCCTCAATTTCCTTCACACAACCCCCTGTTTTTATATTTTTTTCTAGATTCTAAATAATGTTTTAGACTTTTCTTGAATTTTTCAGATTTTTCTAAGTCAGTTTGCTATTTTTCCCTATTTTAATTAGTTTTTAGGCCTTTTTAATTAGCATTTAATACAATTAATTCAGAAAAGTTTCAAAAAAATAATTTTTCATTTTTCTTAAGTTAAGATAAATATAAAAAGTCAAAAAATTATTTTTCCAGATTTTTCTTAGTTAAATTTGTATTTTTAAGCAATTTAATTAGTTTTTAATAGTTTTTAATTCCTAGAAAATACAAAAATAATAATAAAAATACAAAAATAGTTTTGAAAATTCTCTTTTGTTATTTTAGATTTTTCCAAGTCAAAATTTTATTTTTCTAGCTTTATTTCATATTTTCTTGTATTTTAGGTTATTATTTAATAGTTAAAAATAGTTTTTAATTAATAATAATTAGATAAATAGTTTTAAAAATAATTTTCTTTTTCTAAAAATTTTCTTTTATCATTAGGATTGTAAAAATATCATTTTCATATTTTTAGGATTAATATTGTGTAAGTTTCACATTTTCATTTGTACGTTACGTAGTTTTTAAATTAAGTTTTATAAAAGAAAAATCAAAAACATCATTTTGCAAATAGTGATAGCGTTTATTTAATATTTTTTATCTTTTTAATTCTCTTTAATTTGCATTTAAGCCTTTGTAATTATAGGCTATTTCTGTAGTTATAATATCATCAATCCTCTTTTCCGTTCAAATCTCTCGATCACTATTCGTTTGGTGATTCATTGCATAGCTCGCTGGGACATAACGACCCGGGGAAACACTATACTCTCCTGATCTTCATTGCATTGGTGTCTGAGCTGTCTGGCTTTTATTACGGTTGACCATTCACAAGTGGTTAGCTTGTGTGATAAAACCTGACCGTTTGGGAGCAGATCAAATTTTTGGCGCCGCTGCCGGGGAGCTGTGCTGATAATCTTACGTTTAGCAAATTAGTAATTTGAATATTCACTCCTTGTTCATACCATCTATATGTATTTATATTTTCTTATAAAATCCAAAAACATCTTAAAAATCAAAAACCCAAAAAGATTTTCATTCTTTGTTTTCACAAAATGTTTTTCAAAAAATACCAAAAATATTCCTCTTTACCATCTTACCCTTTTTGATTCTTTATCCCTTTACCCTCTATCCATTTGATTCTAAACTTCTATTCTCATGGAATCTCTCGACTGCGACGAATTCTAGGACGAAGTTGAAAAACTTCAGACTTTATCACAAATGTCAAGAATTCGTGTTGTTCGTGATGATCCATTAATTCTGCGTAGGGAAATGGAACGAGAAACCGGGGTGACAAAGGACCAAGTACTTTCCTCTAATAATGGAGGTGCTAAATACGTCCAACCTACGGTTATCCAAAGATCTAACCCCTCAATTGCTCCTAAGCCGTCTAAAACTGATCCTAAACTTTCACGATTTACGGTTAAAAGCAAACATGCAGAATTTAGATCGGTGACTAGCAAGAATGACTTGCCTAATCTTCACGTTTCTCAAGAACCAGAACCAGAACCAGAGACCATAACGGAAGTGGTGGAAATTGCTAGCTCTCAGAGCACACCACTTGTCCCACCTCCGGATTTTTCAAAATGTTCTTCGAGACTTGATAGTCATTCGGATCACCATGTTGGTTTTGTTGATTCTTTGAATAAACCGATTCTTTCTCATAACTCTCAAATGAAATCGTTTATTCCTTGTGTCGGTTGTGGTGAGCCTCTTTTTGGTTCACCCTGTCGTTGGTGTACGTGTGTACAATGTGGTAATGATATTCATAACGGGAGTTGTTTGTTTTGTGGTTCGAGGAATTCATTTGATTATGATCCTAATCCGAACTCATTTAACGACCCCTCAAACTTTTCCAATTACCCACCACAGCCCGACTTATCTTCATATAATCAACATAATTGCTGTGAATTTTGTGGAGGTCCTCACCAAGGATTTGAGTGTCAATCCGGAAACACGTTTGTCTATGAACAGTTTTCCAGTGATGCTCAGAACTTTGGTTATGACCAATATCCATATAATTCACCAGTCCAGACTTAACAGTTTTACTGTTGTGAGTCCTGTGGAGGTCCCCACTTCAGCTCTGATTGTCAAATAGGGAATCCATTTCCTTGTAACAATCATGACTCTTATAGGTTTGACAATTTCCAACCTCCACAGCACCATACGGTTCAAACTTCACCTGAGCCGTTGTCTCAAGAAATCTCCCAAAATTTTGAAACCGCAATGAAAACACTTGATGATATGATTAGTAACTTTAAGAATCAAGTGAGTGGTGAGAAAACCATGGGAGAATTGCTTGCCGAAGAACGAGAGGCCCGCCAATCTAGGGAAGAATTATTAGTCCTAGAACACGCAGCTCTAAGGCGTTCCCAATTTCTTAAGGCAACTCTATATGACGATGACGAGGAGAGTTTTTATCCTTTTAAAGATAATATTTCTCAACTCCCTCAGTCAGTTGATATCCCAGCAGTTGAGATTCCATCTCAAACAACTGCTATCACACCCGAAGCTCCCACTCACTCTCTGAACATGGGGGACGAGCATCTTGACACTGTTCCTGAAAAGGAATCGGACGAATTCATAAAGTCTAGTGTTGAGGACCTTTTCCCAATCCCGAGAGAGTCACAGGGAACTTTTGATCATATGTGTGATTCTCTTTCCCCTCTTGAGTGTTCAAAAGATCATTTTGAAACTTTCTCCAATTGTAGCGAAGATTGTGCTTCCTATGGAAACATCGAGTATGTTGAGGCATCACTCCCACAGTCTGATCCTCTTCTTGAGGAGTTCACCGATGAACTCACTCACATCAATCCACTTTCATCAGAAAGTAACGATGTTCTCTTTGATTTCGAAGCCGATCTGGGAGAGATTGAAAGTCTCCCGTATAATGATCGTTCACTCACTTCTTATCCCAACAGTCCAATAGAGAATATTGATCACTTTGTTCCTGAAGCATTCAAAACAACTCTCACTAATCCTCTATTTGAATTCGACTCTGAATTCACTTTAATTTCTGAGAATCCACTCTTTGATACTCAGACCGAGGATAGTGATGAGTCCACAATGGAACAAGAGTTCACAATTTCACTTCATGTGAATGATTCTCTTCATGAAGAGTTCTCCGGTGAACTCTCTCATGACATATCTCCTCCGGAACATGATCATTTCTATTTTGATCTTGAGGATGATATTGGTTCGGAGGAAGGTGTACTCTATCATACGAGTTTGCTTATTAATGATACTACCCTCACCCTTCCTCCCGATATGTCTACATTTGAGGATGAAGAATGGATCTTGATTGTTATCAAAATCTTTCTTCCTTTCCTCAAATATCTTGTGATTTCTCTTCATCTTCACTCCTTCGGGAATGAAGACACTATCTTTGACCCCGGCATTTTCATTTATCATTTTTGAGCCGGTTCTATGTATATCTCATCGGTGTGGAACTTTCACGTGCTTCAAATGTTTGTCCAAACATCTTGAATGAAAGTCCGATGGAGATTGTCTCTTCCACTTACTTCCCCATGAACAAATTAATTCGGGGTCGAGTCAAGCTAGCGACTCGGTAATCAAAAACAGTAGCTAAACATGGGTTTTCACCCGTGTGTACCACCCTAGTGTGGGGGAGTTGCCCCACATGTTGTATATATAAGTTTACCAAAAAAAAAAAAAAAAAAAATCTTTCAAAATAATGGCCGTAGTATTTCCCTTTCACGTTCTCAGTTTCGGCATAACAGCCGGTACTTTGAATATTGAGGGCAATATTCATTTCTAAGTGTGGGGGGGAATTCTCACGAATTTTATCATATAATTATACCACCCAATTCCCCCATTTTTGGCCAATTTTTTTTTTGAAGTAAGTGTTTTTGCACTTACTCAATTGGTTATCAGTCCGCCATGTCTAATAAACAAAAGGATTGGCTAATCCAGGAGCAAACGGCTCTTGGTAAAGATATCTCAAATCCGTTGACGGCTTGCAATTTGCCCAAAATTGTATGGTATTCAGCTCACCATATCCTTAAAAGTGAAGAGTTGGCTAGCCCGCAAGTTTATGGCTTGTGGTAAAGGCAGTGGAAAACCATAATTGGTAATCAGCTCACCAAAGATAATATTGATAATTTATCTAAGAGTTGGCTAGTCCAGAAGCAAACGGCTTCTGGTAAAGACAAATCAAAACCGTTGAAAGCTGGTGGTTTGCTCAAAATCACATGGTTATCGGTGTACCATAGTTCTTACTTGAACTGAAACATTTGGCTACTCCAGAAGTAATGGCTTTTGGTAAAGAGATTCAAATCCATTAAGTTTTTCTCAAAAGATTGCTAGGGACTAGCAATAGTTTAGTGTGGGGGATTGATGAGTGTGTAAATACTCATCATTTTTGGTCAAATCTGAACTGCAAAACGTTTAAAAATGCTCAGAAATGCATCAAAATACTGAAAATATGCCAAAAATGCATTTTATATGTTTCAGATGCAAAATGTTTAAAATCAGATGAAAAATGAGCTAAGTTTGCATAATTGGCAGTTTCAGTCCCCCAAGTTTTAAAAGTTGTCAGAAATAGTCCCTGAGCACTTAATTTCAAAAGTAAAATCACCAAAGGTCCTTTTAAAATCATAACTTGTCAGAATTAGTCCTTTGGTGAAAAATATCAAAAGTTTTGAGAAATTACAAAATTGGTCCTTCAAGTTTAAAAATTGGCAAAAATGGCCCTTGGAAAATTGAAAATGTCAAGTTTGGTCCTTATACTATTGGGGCTTGTCACTTTTAGTCCCTTGGAACAACCTTTCAGATTTGGCAGCCTAGGTCCCTTGAATTTCAGAAATTACACAAATAGTCCTTGAATATTAAACCTTTACAACCCTTGGCCTTGTCAAAACCAAATTGGACCCCTGCCTTAAACCTTGTGACCCCCTGTCAAATACATTTTGGACCCCCCTTTTTATATTAAAACCCAGTCAAACCCTTTTGACTTTGCTTTTCCCTCCAAGTCACGGGGACACCATCTTCATCATCACACTAGCCTGCAAAACCCAGACATCCATCCCCCCAGCTCACCTTTCACCCCTTATCACTCCACCTCTCCTAACACTCCAAAATACATTGATTACTTCCCTCCCCAAGCACTCAATCTCTCCCCACTGTCAAAATACACTTTCCCGCCAAAATATGATCCTATGGCTGAGATCAACTTAACTCATCCAATGGTCCTAAAAGGAGGTGGGATTAGCTCAGAGAGAGAAAAGATGCAGAGTTGGTGTATAAAAGAGGAGGAAGAAAGAGAAGAGGAGAGTAGTTAGTTTTTAAAAGTTTTCCTTTATGTCGTTTTTCTTAATAAATGTCTTAGTTTAAATCAAAGCTTGTAATTTCAGTTTCTATGTATTAAACATTAGTTGTAAAATCATTATAATGCACTTTCAAGTTCAACTCCAAGTTCTTTTATGATTCCAAATTTTCATGTTACTGTTGCAAAGTCCAAGTTCAAACTCTTGTATTAAAGCTTCTTTTAGCTTAATTTTAAGTTCAAACAAGTTTTCTCAAGCTTATTATAGCTTTTGATAAGCTTGTCAATCAATTCCAAACAATTTGGGTCCATGGTCAACGGAAGTCAAACTGAGCTAGGAATGGGAATGGTGATGATATTTGGTTGATGCAGAGGTTGATTGGGGTTGAAATAGACTAGGTTAGAATAGGTTTGGTTCTGGTTTTGGTCTGCAAAACAAGTTGGACACCTGTGAGTGAGTATCTCAGTTTCATTTTCTATCCATTTTGCTTATTATGCTTGTATCTGTTTCTGTGGTTTAGGTTGGTTTTAACTTGTTTATTTAGTGTTAATTAAAGTATTTAAACTAAGTTTGATAATTAATATTAGCTAGATAAGTGATTAGATCAGTTTTACTTACAAAACAGTTGATTAAATGGTGTTTGGATTTACTGCTAAACCTGTCTTTAAGGTTAGTTCAGTGCTTAAGATCTGTTGTTTCATGCTTGTTAAACTCATATATACTCATATCTGTCTTCATTTTGCACTTGCAAAGGCACAAAGTCAAAATTTCATTAATCTGTCTCTATATGCTCATCTGTTGAAGTTTTTGCAAATCAAAATCTTGTTTGATGTTTAAATTACTTAGAAATAGATTGCAGTAGTCTTATTTCATCTATTAACATCATAATCTGTCCACCATTTTGAATCAAATCTCATATAAGTCAACAAACCACATCTGCTCAAAAGTCAAAGTGGTGAATTCCAGTTTTTAGCCAAACTAGGATGATTTTTCATAGCCTCATTTCTGGGTCAAATCAAGTAAAATCATGGGTTATTAAACTACAGTAGGTCTATTTTCTTATTATCATTTTTGTATAATTTTGTCAAATTTTTATAAGCTCTAAAATTGCTGTTCAAAATGGGCACAAATGCCCTGTGCATTGACTCAGTCAATACTGAGTCTGCACAGGGTTTGTGCAGCCCTTGCACCAAGCTCATCAGAGCTCTTCCAAGGCTCATCTCTGGTTTAGACATAGCTAGCCAGGTCTAGATTAGGTTCCAGCTTTTTGTTTTTAATTCCAGCTTATCTCAGTGCTTAATTTTAATCCACAAAGTAGTTGCTTAAATATGTTTTTGCACATTTGGCTCAAATAGCCAAATCTGTGTGGTTTGCATTTCAGTGGTCTTAGATAGTTGCAATAAGTTGTTTTTAAGTGTTTTTAGCATATTATAGCTTCTGTGTTGGATTGGTGCTCTTTTGGTCCTTTTAGCTTATTCTAAGTGCTTATTCATAAGCTCTTGTAACTGCAGCCTCAATTTCCTTCACACAACCCCCTGTTTTTATATTTTTTTCTAGATTCTAAATAATGTTTTAGACTTTTCTTGAATTTTTCAGATTTTTCTAAGTCAGTTTGCTATTTTTCCCTATTTTAATTAGTTTTTAGGCCTTTTTAATTAGCATTTAATACAATTAATTCAGAAAAGTTTCAAAAAAATAATTTTTCATTTTTCTTAAGTTAAGATAAATATAAAAAGTCAAAAAATTATTTTTCCAGATTTTTCTTAGTTAAATTTGTATTTTTAAGCAATTTAATTAGTTTTTAATAGTTTTTAATTCCTAGAAAATACAAAAATAATAAGAAAAATACAAAAATAGTTTTGAAAATTCTCTTTTGTTATTTTAGATTTTTCCAAGTCAAAATTTTATTTTTCTAGCTTTATTTCATATTTTCTTGTATTTTAGGTTATTATTTAATAGTTAAAAATAGTTTTTAATTAATAATAATTAGATAAATAGTTTTAAAAATAATTTTCTTTTTCTAAAAATTTTCTTTTATCATTAGGATTGTAAAAATATTATTTTCATATTTTTAGGATTAATATTGTGTAAGTTTCACATTTTCATTTGTACGTTACGTAGTTTTTAAATTAAGTTTTATAAAAGAAAAATCAAAAACATCATTTTGCTAATAGTGATAGCGTTTATTTAATATTTTTTATCTTTTTAATTCTCTTTAATTTGCATTTAAGCCTTTGTAATTATAGGCTATTTCTGTAGTTATAATATCATCAATCCTCTTTTCCGTTCAAATCTCTCGATCACTATTCGTTTGGTGATTCATTGCATAGCTCGCCGGGACATAACGACCCGGGGAAACACTATACTCTCCTGATCTTCATTGCATTTGTTTCTGAACTGTTTTAAGTTTCTTACGGTCGGCCATTCACAAGTGGCAGGCTTGTGTGAGAAAACTTGACGGTTCGGGACAGATCAGTAGCGACTCAATCGTATATACAATAGGTGAAAAGAAGATACAGGGAGAGCTGATTTGACGGGTTCTTTGTTGAGGATCGGGTTTTAATGGTATATGCCAATGTTCCAACCTATTTGGTATTATTAGCAGTCATTCAAGAATGGATCTAGATCATGGGAGTGATCCACCGGCTCTGATACCACTTATTGGTCCGATATTTTTGGGTAAAACCATGAAACGTATGAATAAGAGTTTGAGCAAATGAAAATAACCGATGTTCATTATAAATAAGAGCATGTTTACACAATCTTGACCTGAGTAAACTAATAATGCCCATTTGTACATTACGACTGTATTAGTCTCACTTAGAGGTTAAGGTGAAGGCTTTACGAGGGGTAGTTGCGGAATAGTATCCCTAGGAATGACAAATGTTACTCTTCAAGTTATGAAGAGGAATATCCCATTTAGAAGAGCAGCAAGTTTCTAGTGGTGGAATCGATTGCTTATCACTACTACTAACCTCCCTTTTTATACTAGGGAGATACATTGTTAGTAGTTACAAGAGACTAATGATATCTAAACTAGAAGAAAACTGGAAGTAAGGTACATGTGCAAACGTGTGGCTAGGGTTGCTTTACTTTGCTGACACCTCATGCAAGTTGCTTTCCCTGCTCTCGATGGGTCTTTATCTTCCCAAGGGTTTTCTCGCTTTTGCCTTATTGATAACATCAAATAGTCCTGAATATTAAGTGTCAATTTCCCCCGATAATGCTCGTTATTTATATCATTTATATGTGTGGAAAACTAGAAGGGGGGGGGGTTGAATAGTTTTGCTGATTTTAAGTTAGTTTTAAAAACTTTAGATTCGTTAATATGTGAGATCTTATGGATGTAGAGAAAGTATAGATATAATGATAAATCAAGTAAATAAAGTAAAGAAAAGGGATAGAAATTACACAACCGATGTATAGTGGTTCGGCTACAAGGACACCTTCCTTGCCCTACTCCACTCCCCGAGTCACCTACTCGAGAGTTCAAGCACTATGTCAACAAACTCCTTCACTTGGCGGAGAAGCCTTCACAACGTTGCTTACACCTTTTTCCGGTACAAAGCTAGATACCGAGTCCGTAACACGGTGGACCAAACCAACACGACTTGAAATATCAAATACAAGATATTTGCTACAGAAATCTTGCGGAGTGACAAATCAATCAAGGACCCCTTGCTTGGATGACTTGTAGAATGCTCGTGATCTCGCCTTAGAGAAGGACCTATATGAGAATCACAATAGAAAGAAAGAAGAACAACTCTCTACATCAAGTGATCTATATGTTAGAAGAGAATGAGAGTGTTTGAGAGATTTAGTAAGAAGAGGGGTGAGTTAGAATGAAGAAGTGACTCTCTATTTATAGGCAATTTCTTCCAGTGTTCCCCGAATCCCACGGATCCCCCCCACTTGGGATCCGTCTAGTGTAATCCTAGGGATCCGTGGGACGCTCCTCTTTGCCCATGGGTTTTTTGGTTATGGGTCATGGGTTATGGGTTAGTCCATGGGTTTTCCTTAGATTCAATGTATCTAAAGTATACATTGTATCTAGCCAACTTGGGTATGGGTTATGATCCATGGGTTATGGTCCATGGGTTGTGGTTTTTACCCATCCTAATAAACTATTACAACAAATGATTAATTACAACATTTTTGTATTAAATAGCTATATGTAAATGCTTTACAAAAATAACATGTATCCTTATAATTGTACTTAAGATAACATTATATTTGTTATCAACAAAACACAAAGAGATCGCAAAATATTAATAAACATTTTTACGGTTTATTTGTATTAACAATCTCCCCCTTTTTGTTGATGACAAAACATAATGTTATGATGAGTAAAACTTAAGAATAGATGTATGTTTTGAAAGCCCCTAAGTTTTACTTCTTCTCCCCCTTTTTGTCAAAACAAAAAGTTAACCCTTCGAAGAAATAACAGTGTGGAAAAATTAGTCCACGTATTGCTTACTCCCCCTTGACGGTAGCTCCCCCTTGTTTGGGGCGTCAAGTGAAGAAAAAAAATAAAAAATGACAAGGGGCGTCAAGTGAAGAAAAAAAATAAAAAATCCTACAAAGAGAAAGGTTAGTAACATGCTTATGTAATCTTGTGATTGACGAGAATCAAGATTGGGAGCCAAGGTATGTAAACAAGGCCTTGTAATAAAACAACAAAGTGTAGTGGTATTTATGCCACCTACAAGCATGTAAAAATAAGAACAAGACTTGTTCTTGAAAAGGACTTCACAATAAAAAGTACTAAAAATAGAAAATAGTAGTAATGATTTCTTCCATGCTTGCATAAGGTTATGGATGGAGGTTTGGATGAGTAATGGTATTGATGCGATCAAGGATGAGGTTGAGTATGAATCGCATTTCTTCCATAACTTCTATTGCAATTTACCTAGTGGATTGACAATGTTCACAATGTAAGTGATGTGGGTAATGAGTACGGAAATCTTCCGGGTTGTTTTGATTTGTGAGTTGCGGAAGTTGTGGTGGAAAAATAGGAAAATACGGATCAAATTCCGGAATGATTGGAAGTGGTGGTGGAAAAGAACCTAGATGTTCTTGTAGTTTAATGGGAGCTAAAGGTGGTGATGTTTCAAGATCAATGAATATTGTGTTTGGAGAAGTTGGAGGTGTCAAAAAGGCTAATTCTTTTTGCTTTGGTTGTTGAGATCTTGTTGGAGTCGTAAGGAGTTCCAAAAGAGTGATTTTAGGTGGTGAGTGATTTGGTGATGAAGTTGGTGTACTCGTTGGTGATGAAGGAGGTGCTATAATAGAAGCATCTTGTGGTGAGTTAGTTGATGGTGATGAGCCATATGATGATGGTTTTCCTAAGCAACAAGATCGGATGTTAATCCGTGCGGATATCCTAGAGTTTGATTTTGGTATTTTGGAAGGTGGAAGTACAAAGGTTTGGGTTTCATGAAGATGATTGTTTGTACTAGGTGATTCATCTAAAGAGTTTGTGAATGACGTGGTGTAATTTGTTTGTGAAGATGAGATGGATTATGCAAGCATTTTGGGAATTCTATATATAGAAAAACAAAGCATTGTAATGAATGCTTGACCCAAAATGTGGATTAAAATCTGATGATTAGATATGAATTTAAGGCATGTGATCATGAGAACACAAGCATTAAAGAGCATACTCCAAAAAAATAAAACAAATGTGGATCTTTCATCCAAAGTGAGAAAAATAGAAGGTAAAAACAGCTTCTGTCTCACGGATCCCACGGATCCTTCCCTTGAGGGATCCGTCCAGCATAAAGGCTGGGATCCGTGGGTCTGGTGATTCAGGCAACACAAAATTTTCCTTTTGGAAACATTTTTGCCTAGTGTGTGCCTATATGCAAACTATTTGGAGTTGCGGTTATCTCGACTCCTAAGAAGAAAAGAAAAATAAACTTGAAATGAAAAAGCATACTATTATGTGAGATAACCCGAAAAACACATACTTAGTACTTTGAGTACGTAATTTTGTGTTACCAATGCTCCTAATTCATTGTGGCTTAAATGAATGTACCCGAAAACACATATTAGTTATGTGTCCCCTTTAGCATTCAAAAGACATGAGATGCAATGAAAACGGGTTTTTACGTTGTATTAATAATGAAAAAGCGATTTGTCCTAGACGTGAGAAATTGCTTTTGTGAAATTGATACGGTAAGGAGTACCATTTTAGAAAGCATTTTGAAATACAAACGTTTTATCCTTTTGAAAGAAGGATGTGTATGTAACTCGTACTTATTTTGAAAGAAAATAAGAAAATTATAAGAAAGAAAAAAAAACTTATCTTGGGTTATGAAAATTCCCGTATTGTTTGTGATTTGTGCGTGAAATAGATATCCTAGACTCAGAAAGAAGAAGGCAAGTGTTTACATACCTTGTAGAGTCAAATAAATTACGACGTTTGTTCCATGAGACCAAGACCAAGACGAAGTAGGTTGAATTTGTAACATATTGGATTTCACAAACACATCAAACCATAAACACAAGAGGCGTATAAATGATGTTTTAGAGAGAGAAAGTTAGAGGTTGGGAACTTTAGTGAGAGAAAGAAAAATCTTATTATGAGCTCCAACTCTCTACCTTGGGAGGTAGAGAGTATTTATAGTTCTTACATAAGTCGCCACCTATGGGCTGTGGATCAGGCATACAGTGGGTAAAGACCCGTCCGTCCTCCATGGTGTTACATAACTAAATACTACTAAACATTAAATAATCTACGACTACGAGCTTTCTAACGATTACATATACTTGAGGTGACCGAGTCTTTAATAACTGGATTTACTAAATCCTAACAATCTCCCCCTAAGGGAGGTCACCTCAAGATCACCTCAAAAATACATTGAACACAAACAGATATTACATTTTAAATTGTTCTTGCATTCTTGATGTAGTTCTTTGCTCAGGAGCTCGTAGTCATTGATTCTTCATTATTGCATGTTTGGATAATCAATGTGGAGGTCTTTAACTGATCCACGTGATAATGAGTTTTGAGCCAACTTTGAGATCATCAGCTATCATAAATCTCTGACTCTTCCATTGTGGTGTTGGTATTATGTGATGTTGTGACTTATGGACTGACATGCTCACATTCTGGATCATGATATATTCTCATCAGAGTAGCGGAAGCTTTCGTTGATTCATGATATTGGCAGCAGCATAGCAGAAGCATGGAGTGAAAATATCAGAGTCATTGATGCACTTATCATGATTTCTTTAGAGATGAATGTGTAGTGTGAGCATGCGGCTATGGATTGACCGCTTCATTCTGATCAGCTGCAAACGTCGGGCGTACCTGCATACAACAGTTAGCAATAAAGTGCACGAAAGTGTCTTTGATCACTTTCGTTGAATTGAGGTACACGGCCCACGGTTCCCCGTTGATCAGTACATGTACTGCCTGTGATCAGGTATAATTCTGAAGAATTTCCTTGACAGGGTTTCGCAGCTGCTCTAGCTGTTCTCAAACTAGAAAGTCTCAAAGAAGACAACACGGAGTGAGTGAACCAGCGAATTGAGATTCACTGATTGATGAAAATGATTTGAAAGACAATCGTGTACCGCCCAATAGAAATTGTTTTTGCAATACAGCGAAGGTTTTAAAGAACATCAACTATCAATCATTAATACCTTTTATTTTGAAATATTAGTACACAGTCGATGTGCTAAGGAAAAGGATTTTTAAGCACAACGACCGTTTTTTCAAAGGTATCCGTCAATCCATAACCTGAACCAGGATTGATTCAAAAGATTGAATCGCCCCATTGTTTCTGCTCAGTTGTCACATGGTTGATCTATTGGATAGATCTCACATGCCACCCACCAAGAGCTTGTTTGATGTTGGCTCCAGAAAGCTTTCCATCTTCATTGTGAATATGTTTGCATATCACTCAGATGTTCTGGCAATATGATTGCTCCCAAACGGTCAACCATAAAAGTCAAACAGCTCAGAACAAAATGCAATTATCCAGGAGAGTTTAGTGTATCCCCGGGTCGTTAAGTCCCAACGAGGTGTGTAAAATGTAATACAACGAATCTGTGATCGGGTGAATATTGAACAGGAAAGGGGTTATGATTGATTACACTAAGGAAATTAAGTCTAATAAAGACTTTGAAGTCATTTTAATTCTATATTTAAAATCATTTAACGATTAAAACCTAAAAATGATCTAAAATCACTTTTACTCTAAAAATGCAATTTAAAACTTTATTATGATTTAAAACTAATTTTTATGATTTTTTCTTTTATTTATTTGATTTAAAAACTAATTTTAAACTTTTAAAACTAATCTAAAATTCTAGAAATTATAAAATTAAAGAGGAAAATTGTGAAACTATTTTTCAAAAATCTAAAATGACTAAATAGAATTTTCAAAACTAATTTTGCATTTTTCTGACTTATATTCTAATTTCTATGATTTAAAAACTATTTAAAACTAATTAAATTGCTAAAAATTACTATTTAAACTAGGAAAATTATGGAAAAATATTTTTTTGGCTTTTTATATTTATCTTAATCTAGGAAAATTGAAAACTTATTTTTCTGAAGCTTTTCTGAATTATTTGTATTAAAAGCTATTTAAAAAGTCTTAAAAACTGATTTAAAATAAGAAAATTAGCAAACAGTGATGAAAAATTATGAAAAATTCAGGAAAAGTCTAAAATTATATTATAAATCTATAAAAAATATAAAAAACTATGCTTGTGTGTGAGAAAATGAAACTGTAGTGTAACTGCCTTGTAAATAAGCTATAAAGATTAAGCTAATAAGCACTAGAAAGCACCAAATGAGCACAGAAGCTAGATTATACTAAAAATACCTAAAAGCAACTAATTCCAACTACTCCTAACCTCTAATGTGCTGAGTGGAAAGAATTTACCAATTGAACTTAGAACTGAAATCAGTTTATACTACCCCTACTTTCAGCTTAAACAACAGCTTATTTAGTGAACCAAACTGAAAACTAAAAGTGGAGAACTCAAGATCACCAAGCAAGGAATACTTGGACCAATTTTCAGACCCTAACTATGTAAACTGAACCCTATGCAAAGGCTGCAAGTTGCCTGTATACACACTCAGTATGCTGAGTGTGAGACAGAGCAAAAGCAGCTTATAGAAAAGCTGATTTAGAGCTTATAGATATTTACTAAAATTTCACAAAAATCAGTTTCCAACTCTTGACCAACTGAAGTTAATTGTCCCAGATTTTCAACAAAATTGATCCAGAATTGAAGCTATGAAAAATCAACAAAGTTTGGTGAAAAACATATTTTCCAACTTTTGACTTTGAACACAGAAATGATATTTTGACTTTAATGAGATTTGAACTGAAATTACTGACTGATTATGTAAAAATAAGATGAAATAGAACTAAATTAAGCTAGCTTATCTAATTCTATAACTTATAACAGCTTATAATATCTAGATTCCTAACTGATATGAACTAAGATTAGATTCAAATGTGATATTGACTTTTTGAGTTCTAGAGTGCAAATTAGTGACAGAATTGACTCTGATATACTTAAGAGAAACTGAATCAAATGAGCTTATCCCAAAAACTAACCTCAAACTCAGATTAGTTCAATTGACCAAACACTACTTAAACTAACTGATTTGCTAATTACTCAATCTTATACTTAATCCTAAACCTGAGCAGCAATGAAATCTATAATCTCATAATAACACCCTAACAAATGCCAAATAATCACTAAAAACTTAAAGCAAAGAGTAACACAAAAAGTGAAGCAAAACAGTTATGAGTTTAGACTGAATTAGTACTCACATGAAGTCCAGCTTATTTGCAGCTTATACCATAACCAAACTATCCTATTTTAAACCAATTCCAATCCAAAACCAGCTCTGCATCAATGTCCAAAAACAGGCTATCCCCCTCCTTTGACTTTCATTGACCAAGTACCAAATTTACTTGAACTTGAGTTATAAGCTTACCAAAAGCTATCAGTAGCTTAAGTAAGCTTATTTGAATTAGAAATAAGCTAATTGAAGCTTGAATTTAAGAACACGTAAACTGATTTTATAACAGGAAACATAAAAACATGAAACTTTGATAAAACCTTGAATTAATACTTGAAAGTAAATTACAATGACTAAATGGCTTTTGTTCAATACAGGAAAACTTAAGATTACAATTTTAGAAACTAATTAAGACAATTAAATTAAAAACGACATACAAGAAAATTAAAAACTAAAAAATACTCTCTTCTCTAGCTTCTCTTCCCTATATTTATCAACAAAAGTCTTCCCACTTGTGTTCTGAGCATTTCCCACTTCTTATCTGGGCCATTGGATGAGTGGAATTGATATTAGCCGTTGATGGCTTTTTGGCGCCAAAACGAATTTATGCCAATTGGGCTTGATTGAGTGCAAAGAAGAAGAAGAAGCAATTAATGCTCCTTGTTGGTTTGTGGAGGTGGAAGAGATAGGGTGTGGGTTGTGAGCTGGAGGTATGGTGATGGAGTTGGTTGCAGAGAAGTGGGTGAAGGAGGTGGAGGGGATAAGGTGAGGCGGGATTTGACTAAGTCAAACCCAGTTTGATTGGGTGTATTATTAATAGGGGACGGGTTCACAAAAGGGGGTCACAGGTTGTTTTGGCAGGGGTTCAAGGTTTGGTTTGGCAGGGGTTCAAGGTTTATGAATTAAAAGGGTCCGGTTTGGTTTGTTATTAACAAAAGGACCATTTTTGCAATTTCACCAAAATCAAAGGACTGAAATTGCCATTTTCCAAAATTCATCATAGGGACCAATTATGACAAGTTTAATTTACCAAAGGACCAAAAATGTTAATTTTTCAATTTAAAATATCCAGGGGTAAATTCTGTTAATCTTTGAAACTTCAGGGACCAAAGCTGCGATTTTGCAAAACTGACTTTATAAGACTAATTTTGACAACTTGAAAATCCCTGAGGGCATTTTATGAAAAATTACATGTTTTGAATAACCAGGGACTAGATTTTTACAATTATTGAATAAAACACAGTCTAAATATTTTTTCTGTCTTTTTAAGACTTTTCAAAGTGTTTTTGACTGTTTTTGCAGTGCAGAAGGAACAAAAATAATGAGTATTTACACACTCATCAATCCCCACACTAAACTATTGCTAGTCCCTAGCAATCTTTTGTGAAAACTTAATGGATTTAAGTCTCTTTACCAAAAGCCATTACTTCTGGAGTAGCCAAATGTTTCAGTTCAAATAAGAACCTTAGTACAATGATAACCAAATGATTTTGAGCAAATCACCAACTTTCAACGGTTTTGATTTGTCTTTACCAGAAGCCGTTTGCTTCTGGACTAGCCAACTCTTAGATAAAATATCTTTGGTGAGTTGATTACCAATTATGGTTTTCCAACTGCCTTTACCACAAGCCATAAACTTGCGGGCTAGCCAACTCTTCACTAATTAAAGATATGGTGAGCTGAACACCATACAATTTTGGGCAAATTGCAAGCCATAAACGGATTTGAGAAATCTTTACCAAGAGCCGTTTGCTCCTGGATTAGCCAATCCTTTTGTTTATTAGACATGGCGGACTGATAACCGTAAGCTGAGTAAGTGCAAAACACTTACTCCAAAAAAATTTTGGCCAAAAATGGGGGAATTGGGTGGTATAATTACATGATAAAATTCGTGAGAATTCCCCCCCACACTAGAAATGAATATTGCCCTCAATATTCAAAGTACCGGCGGTTATGCCGAAACATAGAACGTAAAAGGGAAATATTACGGCCATTATTTTATTTTTGTTATATACACACATTTTTTTCCCCAAACGGTCAACCATAAAAGTCAAACAGCTCAGAACAAAATGCAATTATCCAGGAGAGTTTAGTGTATCCCCGGGTCGTTAAGTCCCAACGAGGTGTGTAAACTGTAATACAACGAATCTGTGATCGGGTGAATATTGAACAGGAAAGGGGTTATGATTGATTACACTAAGGAAATTAAGTCTAATAAAGACTTTGAAGTCATTTTAATTCTATATTTAAAATCGTTTAACGATTAAAACCTAAAAATGATCTAAAATCACTTTTACTCTAAAAATGCAATTTAAAACTTTATTATGATTTAAAACTAATTTTAATGATTTTTTCTTTTATTTATTTGATTTAAAAACTAATTTTAAACTTTTAAAACTAATCTAAAATACTAGAAATTATAAAAATAAAGAGGAAAACTGTGAAACTATTTTTCAAAAATCTAAAATGACTAAATAGAATTTTCAAAACTAATTTTGTATTTTTCTGATTTATATTCTAATTTCTATGATTTAAAAACTATTTAAAACTAATTAAATTGCTAAAAATTACTATTTAAACTAGGAAAATTATGGAAAAATATTTTTTTGGCTTTTTATATTTATCTTAATCTAGGAAAATTGAAAACTTATTTTTCTGAAGCTTTTCTGAATTATTTGTATTAAAAGCTATTTAAAAAGTCTTAAAAAATGATTTAAAATAAGAAAATTAGCAAACAGTGATGAAAAATTATGAAAAATTCAGGAAAATTCTAAAATTATATTATAAATCTATAAAAAATATAAAAACCTATGCTTGTGTGTGAGAAAATTAAACTGTAGTGTAACTGCCTTGTAAATAAGCTATAAAGATTAAGCTAATAAGCACTAGAAAGCACCAAATGAGCACAGAAGCTAGATTATACTAAAAATACCTAAAAGCAACTAATTCCAACTACTCCTAAACTCTAATGTGCTGAGTGGAAAGAATTTACCAATTGAACTTAGAACTGAAATCAGTTTATACTACCCCTACTTTCAGCTTAAACAACAGCTTATTTAGTGAACCAAACTGAAAACTAAAAGTGGAGAACTCAAGATCACCAAGCAAGGAATACTTGGACCAATTTTCAGACCCTAACTATGTAAACTGAACCCTATGCAAAGGCTGTAAGTTGCCTGTATACACACTCAGTATGCTGAGTGTGAGACAGAGCAAAAGCAGCTTATAGAAAAGCTGATTTAGAGCTTATAGATATTTACTAAAATTTCACAAAAATCAGTTTCCAACTCTTGACCAACTGAAGTTAATTGTCCCAGATTTTCAACAAAATTGATCCAGAATTGAAGCTATGAAAAATCAACAAAGTTTGGTGAAAAACATATTTTCCAACTTTTGACTTTGAACACAGAAATGATATTTTGACTTTAATGAGATTTGAACTGAAATTACTGACTGATTATGTAAAAATAAGATGAAATAGAACTAAATTAAGCTAGCTTATCTAATTCTATAACTTATAACAGCTTATAATATCTAGATTCCTAACTGATATGAACTAAGATTAGATTCAAATGTGATATTGACTTTTTGAGTTCTAGAGTGCAAATTAGTGACAGAATTGACTCTGATATACTTAAGAGAAACTGAATCAAATGAGCTTATCCCAAAAATTAACCTCAAACTCAGATTAGTTCAATTGACCAAACACTACTTAAACTAACTGATTTGCTAATTACTCAATCTTATACTTAATCCTAAACCTGAGCAGCAATGAAATCTATAATCTAATAATAACACCCTAACAAATGCCAAATAATCACTAAAAACTTAAATCAAAGAGTAACACAAAAAGTGAAGCAAAACAGTTATGAGTTTAGACTGAATTAGTACTCACATGAAGTCCAGCTTATTTGCAGCTTATACCATAACCAAACTATCCTATTTTAAACCAATTCCAATCCAAAACCAGCTCTGCATCAATGTCCAAAAACAGGCTATCCCCCTCCTTTGACTTTCATTGACCAAGTACCAAATTTACTTGAACTTGAGTTATAAGCTTACCAAAAGCTATCAGTAGCTTAAGTAAGCTTATTTGAATTAGAAATAAGCTAATTGAAGCTTGAATTTAAGAACACGTAAACTGATTTTATAACAGGAAACATAAAAACATGAAACTTTGATAAAACCTTGAATTAATACTTGAAAGTAAATTACAATGACTAAATGGCTTTTGTTCAATACAGGAAAACTTAAGATTACAATTTTAGAAACTAATTAAGACAATTAAATTAAAAACGACATACAAGAAAATTAAAAACTAAAAACTACTCTCTTCTCTAGCTTCTCTTCCCTCTATTTATCAACAAAAGTCTTCCCATTTGTGTTCTGAGCATTTCCCACTTCTTATCTGGGCCATTGGATGAGTGGAATTGATATTAGCCGTTGATGGCTTTTTGGCGCCAAAACGAATTTATGCCAATTGGGCTTGATTGAGTGCAAAGAAGAAGAAGCAATTAATGCTCCTTGTTGGTTTGTGGAGGTGGAAGAGATAGGGTGTGGGTTGTGAGCTGGAGGTATGGTGATGGAGTTGGTTGCAGAGAAGTGGGTGAAGGAGGTGGAGGGGATAAGGTGAGGCGGGATTTGACTAAGTCAAACCCAGTTTGACTGGGTGTATTATTAATAGGGGACGGGTTCACAAAAGGGGGTCACGGGTTGTTTTGGCAGGGGTTCAAGGTTTGGTTTGGCAGGGGTTCAAGGTTTATGAATTAAAAGGGTCCGGTTTGGTTTGTTATTAACAAAAGGACCATTTTTGCAATTTCACCAAAATCAAAGGACTGAAATTGCCATTTTCCAAAATTCATCATAGGGACCAATTATGACAAGTTTAATTTACCAAAGGACCAAAAATGTTAATTTTTCAATTTAAAATATCCAGGGGTAAATTCTGTCAATCTTTGAAACTTCAGGGACCAAAGCTGCCATTTTGCAAAACTGACTTTATAAGACTAATTTTGACAACTTGAAAATCCCTGAGGGCATTTTATGAAAAATTACATGTTTTGAATAACCAGGGACTAGATTTTTACAATTATTGAATAAAACACAGTCTAAATATTTTTTCTGTCTTTTTAAGACTTTTCAAAGTGTTTTTGACTGTTTTTGCAGTGCAGAAGGAACAAAAATGATGAGTATTTACACACTCATCAATCCCCCACACTAAACTATTGCTAGACCCTAGCAATCTTTTGTGAAAACTTAATGGATTTAAGTCTCTTTACCAAAAGCCATTACTTCTGGAGTAGCCAAATGTTTCAGTTCAAGTAAGAACCTTGGTACAATGATAACCAAATGACTTTGAGCAAATCACCAGCTTTCAACGGTTTTGATTTGTCTTTACCAGAAGCCGTTTGCTTCTGGACTAGCCAACTCTTAGATAAAATATCTTTGGTGAGTTGATTACCAATTATGGTTTTCCAACTGCCTTTACCACAAGCCATAAACTTGCGGGCTAGCCAACTCTTCACTAATTAAAGATATGGTGAGCTGAACACCATACAATTTTGGGCAAATTGCAAGCCATAAACGGATTTGAGAAATCTTTACCAAGAGCCGTTTGCTCCTGGATTAGCCAATCCTTTTGTTTATTAGACATGGCGGACTGATAACCGTAAGCTGAGTAAGTGCAAAACACTTACTCCAAAAAAATTTTGGCCAAAAATGGGGGAATTGGGTGGTATAATTACATGATAAAATTCGTGAGAATTCCCCCCCACACTAGAAATGAATATTGCCCTCAATATTCAAAGTACCGGCGGTTATGCCGAAACATAGAACGTAAAAGGGAAATATTATGGCCATTATTTTATTTTTGTTATATACACACATTTTTTTTCCCAAACGGTCAACCATAAAAGTCAAACAGCTCAGAACAAAATGCAATTATCCAGGAGAGTTTAGTGTATCCCCGGGTCGTTAAGTCCCAACGAGGTGTGTAAACTGTAATACAACGAATCTTTGATCGGGTGAATATTGAACAGGAAAGGGGTTATGATTGATTACACTAAGGAAATTAAGTCTAATAAAGACTTTGAAGTCATTTTAATTCTATATTTAAAATCGTTTAACGATTAAAACCTAAAAATGATCTAAAATCACTTTTACTCTAAAAATGCAATTTAAAACTTTATTATGATTTAAAACTAATTTTTATGATTTTTTCTTTTATTTATTTGATTTAAAAACTAATTTTAAACTTTTAAAACTAATCTAAAATACTAGAAATTATAAAATTAAAGAGAAAAATTGTGAAACTATTTTTCAAAAATCTAAAATGACTAAATAGAATTTTCAAAAATAATTTTGTATTTTTCTGATTTATATTCTAATTTCTATGATTTAAAAACTATTTAAAACTAATTAAATTGCTAAAAATTACTATTTAAACTAGGAAAATTATGGAAAAATATTTTTTTGGCTTTTTATATTTATCTTAATCTAGGAAAATTGAAAACTTATTTTTCTGAAGCTTTTCTGAATTATTTGTATTAAAAGCTATTTAAAAAGTCTTAAAAACTGATTTAAAATAAGAAAATTAGCAAACAGTGATGAAAAATTATGAAAAATTCAGGAAAAGTCTAAAATTATATTATAAATCTATAAAAAATATAAAAAACTATGCTTGTGTGTGAGAAAATGAAACTGTAGTGTAACTGCCTTGTAAATAAGCTATAAAGATTAAGCTAATAAGCACTAGAAAGCACCAAATGAGCACAGAAGCTAGATTATACTAAAAATACCTAAAAGCAACTAATTCCAACTACTCCTAACCTCTAATGTGCTGAGTGGAAAGAATTTACCAATTGAACTTAGAACTGAAATCAGTTTATACTACCCCTACTTTCAGCTTAAACAACAGCTTATTTAGTGAACCAAACTGAAAACTAAAAGTGGAGAACTCAAGATCACCAAGCAAGGAATACTTGGACCAATTTTTAGACCCTAACTATGTAAACTGAACCCTATGCAAAGGCTGCAAGTTGCCTGTATACACACTCAGTATGCTGAGTGTGAGACAGAGCAAAAGCAGCTTATAGAAAAGCTGATTTAGAGCTTATAGATATTTACTAAAATTTCACAAAAATCAGTTTCCAACTCTTGACCAACTGAAGTTAATTGTCCCAGATTTTCAACAAAATTGATCCAGAATTGAAGCTATGAAAAATCAACAAAGTTTGGTGAAAAACATATTTTCCAACTTTTGACTTTGAACACATAAATGATATTTTGACTTTAATGAGATTTGAACTGAAATTACTGACTGATTATGTAAAAATAAGATGAAATAGAACTAAATTAAGCTAGCTTATCTAATTCTATAACTTATAACAGCTTATAATATCTAGATTCCTAACTGATATGAACTAAGATTAGATTCAAATGTGATATTGACTTTTTGAGTTCTAGAGTGCAAATTAGTGACAAAATTGACTCTGATATACTTAAGAGAAACTGAATCAAATGAGCTTATCCCAAAAACTAACCTCAAACTCAGATTAGTTCAATTGACCAAACACTACTTAAACTAACTGATTTGCTAATTACTCAATCTTATACTTAATCCTAAACCTGAGCAGCAATGAAATCTATAATCTAATAATAACACCCTAACAAATGCCAAATAATCACTAAAAACTTAAATCAAAGAGTAACACAAAAAGTGAAGCAAAACAGTTATGAGTTTAGACTGAATTAGTACTCACATGAAGTCCAGCTTATTTGCAGCTTATACCATAACCAAACTATCCTATTTTAAACCAATTCCAATCCAAAACCAGCTCTGCATCAATGTCCAAAAACAGGCTATCCCCCTCCTTTGACTTTCATTGACCAAGTACCAAATTTACTTGAACTTGAGTTATAAGCTTACCAAAAGCTATCAGTAGCTTAAGTAAGCTTATTTGAATTAGAAATAAGCTAATTGAAGCTTGAATTTAAGAACACGTAAACTGATTTTATAACAGGAAACATAAAAACATGAAACTTTGATAAAACCTTGAATTAATACTTGAAAGTAAATTACAATGACTAAATGGCTTTTGTTCAATACAGGAAAACTTAAGATTACAATTTTAGAAACTAATTAAGACAATTAAATTAAAAACGACATACAAGAAAATTAAAAACTAAAAAATACTCTCTTCTCTAGCTTCTCTTCCCTATATTTATAAACAAAAGTCTTCCTACTTGTGTTCTGAGCATTTCCCACTTCTTATCTGGGCCATTGGATGAGTGGAATTGATATTAGCCGTTGATGGCTTTTTGGCGCCAAAACGAATTTATGCCAATTGGGCTTGATTGAGTGCAAAGAAGAAGAAGCAATTAATGCTCCTTGTTGGTTTGTGGAGGTGGAAGAGATAGGGTGTGGGTTGTGAGCTGGAGGTATGGTGATGGAGTTGGTTGCAGAGAAGTGGGTGAAGGAGGTGGAGGGGATAAGGTGAGGCGGGATTTGACTAAGTCAAACCCAGTTTGACTGGGTGTATTATTAATAGGGGACGGGCTCACAAAAGGGGGTCACGGGTTGTTTTGGCAGGGGTTCAAGGTTTGGTTTGGCAGGGGTTCAAGGTTTATGAATTAAAAGGGTCCGGTTTGGTTTGTTATTAACAAAAGGACCATTTTTGCAATTTCACCAAAATCAAAGGACTGAAATTGCCATTTTCCAAAATTCATCATAGGGACCAATTATGACAAGTTTAATTTACCAAAGGACCAAAAATGTTAATTTTTCAATTTAAAATATCCAGGGGTAAATTCTGTTAATCTTTGAAACTTCAGGGACCAAAGCTGCCATTTTGCAAAACTGACTTTATAAGACTAATTTTGACAACTTGAAAATCCCTGAGGGCATTTTATGAAAAATTACATGTTTTGAATAACCAGGGACTAGATTTTTACAATTATTGAATAAAACACAGTCTAAATATTTTTTCTGTCTTTTTAAGACTTTTCAAAGTGTTTTTGACTGTTTTTGCAGTGTAGAAGGAACAAAAATGATGAGTATTTACACACTCATCACAATACCACAAGGATAATGCGTAGGACTCATAAGATATAATCTCGCTTTCCACATTGTGTGAAACAGAGAGTCTTCATTGACAGTGTCCTAATGAGATTTATTGATGATCTCGTGGCTCTAGACTCAATTGTGCACATTTGGTTCCTATGCCGGAGACTAGGGAGAGGGTCTCCTTTTTCAATATCAACAAACTCTAAGAGAAAGTCGATAGATAATGTCGGTTCCCCGTGAGAATGAAACAAGCCCTTTCAAGAGGAACTTGAGTAGCTTGGGAAGTTGTAGTGCAGTGCGTCACTGGGTCCATGACGTCTTGTCTTCAATACCGATGTTACCTGGGTGACCACCAGTAGCATATGCATTGAACCCGGTTTCTGCCCTAAGGTTGAATAAATGGAGGGCTATTTCATTTCACCCCTTTTTCATATTCAAATCTTTTTCATTCTTCAACCCCTTCTGTGCTTACCGAGATTTCATAACTAGAACCTTGTTGGGTTTATTCCAGTTCTAGCTCTATCTCAGTCCGCACTCTTCCCATATCCCACTTTTCTCCCTTTTTTTTTCATCATACCTAAGGACTCTACACTATCTAGTGGATTGTCCCTGGGTAGATCCCTCCGGTTCTGGAGGATCGTGGGAATGAATACCTAACCTAACCATCCTTATATCACCATACATAAAGTAAATTTGGTTGGTCTATTTGGTATTGTTCATCTGCCGTTGGAACCAATTGAAAACCATTTGAAAGTCAATCCAGATACTTGTGATATATTATCAAAGCATTTTGTACCTGAATTGTTTTTGATATCATTAGAAAAAGAGCTCCCCCTCAACATGTGCATCATGTATTAGAAATCGTTTTAGCACACGGAGGCAAGAGGAAGAATTAACTTCTTAGATTACCATTTTCTAAAAGATATCAACATCACTTCCCTGATCAAATCAAGTAGATAAAGCATATTGAGGAAGGATGAGGTTTTCATAAGTTTGCTCCCCCTTAATATATGCCTCGAGGTTTCAAAGAGTTTTGCACATATTAGAAGGAACCTGCACTTAGAGACAAATCAATTACGTTTCAATTCTTTGTGGTTTTAAAAGGATTCTCCCCCTCAACATGTGCATGGTAAATTTGAAATCGTTTGGCACATGTGGGGAGGATTGCTTGCAAAACACTTGTGAAACCATTTATCGAATCATCAGTTTAAATCCAATTTAAATCACAAATTCTCCCCCGATCACAATTTTCTAATCATTTGAGATTTGTGATCTCTGTAGATTTAAATTGATTTTGAAAGCTTTTGAGGAGAATTGTGACTTGATTATGAAAACATTTTAACTGATAAAGATCGGATTATGAGACTTTAAACTCCATTGATTAAACATGCATGATTATCTTTTTGAAAACAATTGTATGACGAATAACCTTTTGATTTAACTGAAATCATTCTCCCCCTAAATCAATGACATAAGTTGTTGATTGAGAGATAGATATTTTTGACAAACGTTAAGTCCAGATGATTTTCAACCATAGAGTCCGAGTTATTTTTCAAAGCAATTTGTTTTCATTGGATAGTAAGTAATTGTTTATAGAATCAGAGCATGAGATTTGAAAACAAGATAAAGCATGGCTCTGTTCTTTCTTAGAAAAACGGGTTACTGCCTGAAATGACAATAAACCATATATTTCACTTTCTCCCTTTTTTTTTTTTTTTTTTTTTTTTTTTTTTAAGAATATTCGAACAACATCTAAAGTCCCGTGTCATTCTTTGAATAACAACACAAAGACCGTAGATATTTTCGAATCGAGAAAAACATGACAAAACGACAATATTTTTTGAAATTTTTCTCGATTTTTCAAATTTTTTATGGATTTTTTGAAAGTTTTATAATTTTCTATTTGCTTTTTGAAGGTTTTGCAATTTTGTATTTTGCTTTTCGAAATAAATATTTACAAGAGATGGATGAAGAAAGACCTTTACTCCTCGTTTTCCTCTTGAAGACGTTTGAGTGTTTCCGGTTGTAGACTCTTTAGACCAAGTCGTGGGAGGATAAACTCAAAACGTTCTCTAGGAAGAGCTTTGGTGAAGATGTCTGCTAACTGGTATTCAGTCCTCACAAAATAGAGTTCCACCACACCGTTTTCTACTTGCTCCCTGATGAAATGATATTGAATGTCGATGTGCTTTGCTCTTGAGTGTTGTACGTTGTTGCATGAGAGAGCAATAGCACTTTTATTATCACAGTACAGAGGGATTTTGTTGAATTCAAAGCCATAGTCAGATAATTGAGATCTCATTCATAGGATTTGAGCACAACAAGATGACATGGCTATGTATTCAGCCTCTGTAGAGGAAATAGAAGTACTCATTTGCTTCTTTGAAGACCAGCTCACAAGCTTATCTCCCAAAAACTGAGCACCTCCAGACGTACTTCGACGTGTATCTTGACATCCTACATGATCAGCATTTGCATAGGCTGTTAGTGACATACCGGTGTCCTTCGGGTACCAAAGTCCCATATTGATGGTTCCTTGGAGATACCGAAAGACCCGTTTAACCGCTTCAAGGTGCTTTTTGGTAGGCTTAGCCTGATATCTAGCACACATGCAAACAGCGAACAAAATGTCTGGTCTACTGGCTGTGAGGTACATCAGGGATCCAATCATACTACGATATTTCGTTTGGTCTACCATGATCCCTGAGTGGTCCTCATCCAGTTTAGTACGCTCTATCATGGGAGTGTCAACAGGGTCACTGGAATCAAATCCAAATTTCTTTAAAATCTCATTTGCATATTTAGATTGATTTATAAAAATGCCTCCGGGACTTTGTGAAATTTGTAATCCCAAGAAAAATGACATTTGTCCCATCATTGACATTTGAAATTTTGAACCCATTTCATTTGAAAAACGGTCACATTCATTGGGGTCCCGTCGAGGCAAAAATGATATCATCAACATATATTTGAATGTGAATTAAATGTTTTCCTGACTTTCTGGTGAACAATGTCGGATCAACTGCTCCTTTGCTGAATCCAGTAGATAGAAGAAAATTTGATGGCGTATCATACCATGCCCTTGGAGCTCGCTTCAAACCGTAAAGAGCCTTCTTCAAATGATAGACGTGAGTAGGATGCTCTGGATTCACAAAGCCTTCAGGCTGGCTGACGTATACGACTTCTTTAAGATCTCCGTTAAGAAACGCCGTGTTTACATCCATCTGATAGACTACCATGTTCTTACTTGCAGCATTAGCCAAGAAGATTCTGATTGCCTCGATACGAGCAACAGGAGCAAATGATTCTTCAAAGTCAATACCCTCCTCTTGACGGTATCCTTTTGCAACCAATCGAGCCTTGTTCTTCAACACATCACCATGCTCATCAAGTTTTACTTTGAAGATCCACTTTAGAGCAATGATCATTGCACAATCTGGAGCAGGTACTAATTCCCATACATCTAGTCGATCAAACTCATGAATTTCTTCTTGCATGGCATTGAACCAACTGTCTTCATTCATGGCAGTTTTCACGTCTTTTGGTTCGATCTTAGAGAGTACGGAGTTGAAGAAGCACCATAAGGCATCGGTTGCAAGTTGTTTCCATGTAGATACTGGACGGGAAAGGTTTCCAATGATGTTGTCCAATGGATGATCATGTGTCCATTTTCTAAGGTGTTCATGTGGTTGTTGTTGAGGAACTGAGGTAGCAGAGTTGATATCTCCTGAAGAAGATGGTTCTGATGATGACTCAGGAGCAAATATGTTTTCAAAGGGTTCATGTACTGGAGAAGCAAAAGGGTTTTCATCATCTGTAACAGCAGCAACATTTCCATTGTGTACACTCGATGATTGATGATTTGTTGATGAGACAGAGTGATCAGCAGAAGGCGCCTCTTGACTTAATGACATTGAAACTGAAGAGTTAACTTCATTGACAGGGATAGAGGCAGCCTCTATTGATGGAACTGACATATCATTAGCACTTGGCTTATAGTGTTCATCAAACATAGGATCAAATAATTTCATCAAATCATCTTCTGAAGGAGGTACATAAGGAGTTGCTGGTGAGGGATTAGAAACAAGAGTAGAACTGATAGGACTACTGGATAAAGGTTGAAATGCGGGTCCAGAACTGGATTGTCCTGGAGCCATTTGACCGGTCAGCTCATCGAACGTAACGTGAATTGTTTCCATGATATTTCGGGTTCTCTTGTTGTAGATTCGGTATCCTTTTCTGTTTGGTGCATAACCTACAAATACTCCAATGTCCGCTTTACCTTTTAGTTTACCTAAATCATGACCGTCATTAGTTGGGTAACATAAAGCACCAAACACACGAAGGTAGGATAGATCAGGTTTTCGTTTATTGACAAGTTCATATGGAGTTTTTCCATGAGAGGTGTGAATAAGGGAACGATTTTGGGTGTAGCAAGCAGTGGCAATGGCTTCAGCCCATAGAAACATTGGAACCTTTGAATAAATTAGCATTGTTCTTGCGGCTTCCACAAGAGTTCGATTTCGTCTTTCAACTACACCGTTCTGTTGAGAAGTTCGTGGAACACTTCTTCGATGACTGATTCCGACACTTTCATAAAACTGAATTAAATCTTTGTTAACAAACTCTGTGCCATTGTCTGTTCGAACAATTCTAACAATATTGTTGAGTCGAACCTGAAGCTGTTTGATAAGTTTGATGATGACATCTGGAGTTTCATCCTTTGTCCTCAAAAACTTTACCCAAGTAAATCGAGAGTAGTCATCAACAACTACTAGAATGTATTTCTTCCCATTTATCGTTTGCACTCTCATTGGTCCGCACAGATCCATATGAAGGGTATGAAGAACTTCCATTACTGAGTTTGTGGGTTTTGGTTTGTGGGCATATTTTGTGCTTTTTCCCAATTGGCAAGCTGAACAAAGATGATCTTTTTCATACTTTAATCTGGGTAATCCTCTTACTAAGTCCTTTCTGGAAAGATTGTTTATGGTACCAAAGTTCAGGTGATTGAGATGACGGTGCCATAGCCATGACTTAGTTTTGGAAGCCTTTGACAGAAAGCAGATGGGTGAAGATTTCATCATATCTTCGATAGAGATGGTGTATAGGTTTGAACCACGAGTTCCTCTGAGAAGTTCCACACCATCAAGTTCTCTAACAAAGCAAGTATGTTTTCTGAAGGCCACTTCTAAATCTGAGTCACAGAATTGTCCGTCAGAAAATAGATTATGTCCAAGACCTTCAACATAATATACCCTGGAAATCACACTATCTCCAACCACGTAATCTCCATAACCCATAATAGCACCAAAATAATCGTTTCCGAATCTCACAGTTCCGATGAATTTACTCACGAAGTTCATGAGCCGTGACCGGTCTCCAGTCATATGCTTGGAACAGCCTGAGTCCAGGTACCACAGAACGATTTGAACGATCTGCAGTTGAACAAAGACAAGAATGGATAACTGTATAATTGGGATCCCCATGAAAGAATGGGTTCCATTTAGTTAGTAACAGTGATTGGAACACCCACATCAGAAGTAGAAGCAATGGAATCATTAGAAATAGATGAAGTGCTAGTGTCCATATTTGACCTATTCAAAGTATGTTCACTTCGTAAGGGAATAGTTCTACCAGTAGGCATCCATTTTCTAGTGGGCATTGACTTAGCAAATTTAGGGCAAAACTCATTAGCCTTACGCCCAGTAGGTATCCATTGATAACCTATATTACTAAATTTCCTTCCTGTGGGTTTCCACTATTTTCAAACTTTCTTTCGCCTTTGCCTTTTTGCCTTCTTAGCATGAATTTTAACATTAACAATTTTAACTGGGCATTTAACAACATTAGAAAAATCATTCACACCACATTCAAGATTAGTAACAGAAACCACGCAATCATCATTACATGTTTTGCCAAAAGTAGCAGAATTCGCATTAATTACAGTACGCTTAAAGCTAACACTAGAATCAACACGATTCGTCTTATTCAAATTCTCCCTAAGGTGATCTTCTACTTTCTTCCACTGAGCATTCCTAGCATGCAAGGTCCTATCATTCTTTGTGTTTCCTTGAGGCTTTGACCCGCTTGCTTTGGTGTCACTTCTTACTCCTGTAGAGGGAATTGGAACATTAGTTGGTTTTGCTACTTTTTGCATTCCTGAACTAGAAGTGCAGGGATCTGAACTACTTGAAGGCACCTTAGTGTTCACTTTCTTAAAACTGGGCATAGAATGGTTTGTATGCTTGGCACTAGGCATAGAACAAGGCATCACAACTTTTCCTTTTGCACCTAAGGATTTAGGACATGTTGATATTAAACATTCTAGCAGCTCTTGAGATCGTTTGGCTTGAATGCACGCAAACCTAATTTCACTGTCAAGAGGCTTATTTAAAAAATCCTCTTCCACAATCTCACGGAGACATTCTAGACTATCCTTAAGGTGAGCACAATAGTTGTGAAACACAGGTTCATTATTCCTAAGATGAGGAGGAATATATTTAACAGTCACAGTATATTTTCAGTCTGAGGATGACTTTGATGCAACATTCTCATTAAAAACAAGTGGCAGTTTCCCTTTTTCCTGACTCCTCAGATTCTCAATTTCTTTTTGAAAAGACGTTATTTTTTCATTGTTTTTGTCACGAGTGACTTTCATTGAATCATATAACTCTTTAAAGTGTCGTTTAACTTTTTCATTTTCTTCTAGAAAACTCTCGTTTTCTTTTTGTAAAGCATTAACAAAGTTTTGAAGATGAAAAGTTTGAGAATACTGAGAATCTAAAGGAGGAGGCATTTGGGAGCCAGTCACATTGTTCTTTTCACCCTTTAACTGAGAGATTTGGGCTTTCAACTTTCTGATCGTGTTACAATGAGCTTGAATCTGTTCATCACGTTTGTTTATCTGAGAAACTGCATCAAACTCTGGAACATCTGAGGATGTCTTGATATTTGAGGTTTTGACATTTTCTTTAAGATGTTGATATTTTAGTTGTAAATCAAAATGTTCAACTTCTAGTTTAGAAAGATGTTTTACCAAATTATCGTGATCATCCTGATCAATTTTCTTACTTAGTTCTGAGTTTTTGTTTTCAAGCTCAATGACACGATCATGGGAAACTTTCAATGCAATAGATAATTCATGAAATCGAGAAGCAGTAATAGAGTGCTTAGTAACAGTATAAAACACATCTTGAGCAACACAACTCGAAATCAAATTCTCATTTAAGATGTGCAAGTTTTTCCTTTCAACTTCATTATATTTGAGTTCCTGTTCATAATCATTGACTTCAACTATCATTGCATCAAATTCCTTTTCCATTTCTTTAATATTTGAATTTATCCCTTTTTGAAGACTCTCAAATTAACCTTTTAATTGTTTGAAGAAAGGCATGACCTCAGTTAAATAACATTCTTTAGTTTGCTCAAAACCCCTTTCCCCCTCAGTTATCCCTGTAGGTGTGATTCTCTTCTTACATGTTTTCTCAAAATCAACAAACAGCTGATAAACAACATACAGGCTGATTAAGGTCTTGCTATTAGTGGCAATAGATCTAGGAACTAGATGCATTGGTGTATTTGAAGGATACACAGTAGCTGCAGGCATTTTCCTAAGGGGAGTGTTTGTTTCAACAAGTACATTAACTTTTAGCTTATCCATATCTTTCTTCCAAAAGATCTGTTCTAGGGTTAATTGAGTTTGAGGCTTAAACATGTTCAGGGAGATCCAATTTTCCTTAGTGTAATCATGGGGTTTGATCGTTATGTTATTCTCTTTACACGCGGGATCGTTAAGCTTCTTATTCATTTTATCCCTAGATGCATCATCTAGTTTTCTATCTTACTCAGTGCACTCAATGCAACTAGGTTTCTGTCTAGGTTTAAGAATCTCATTGCCATCATAGATTACATTTTGAGCAGCTTTTGCTATCTTACCATACTCAGGATTAGGTTTCTCTATAATGGGAATACTATGCTTATCGCTGAGAACTCTATGCTTAGTGATTATGTGAGCAGTCTGAATGGTATTCCCTTGTACGTACAACTTATTTTCAAGCTTGTTTTTTAAGGTTTTTAGATTAGAAAAATCATTCAAAAGTTTTGATTCCTTAGCACTGAATTCTTGCTTAAGCAATTTAACATTTTCTTGAAGTTCTTGTTTTTGCTTAGCAATTTTAGAAAGCTTTTCATGTAAGGAGTTTAACTCTTGTTTTAATACTTCTTCTCTAAAGTTACTTTTTCTAATAATTGTACGCATTTGGTCATCCATTTCCTGCTCACGGGTGGTTAACTCAAACTTAGCACGTTGTTCATAAATAGCAACTTGTTCTTTATAGGCATTCAGTTTAGAGATAATAGAATCATCAGGGGAACATGCAGTGTATTCATCAAAAATATAGTCATCATTGACTGCAGAAGATGCATCACTTGGTACATTCCCACTTTCACTTTGTTTCACATATTGATCATATGGGACAACATTGATATTACCCATATTTTCAATACATGATACAAAAGTTTCAGTTGATTGTACTTTGTCATGTATCTTTTGATCATCAACATCATCGTATAGTTTTAATACCTCTGAGATGATTGATTCTTTGGATGGACCAGCTAGCTGTGGTGAGGGGACCTTTGGAGAGACCATTGGAGAAATGCTAGCCATGAAAATTGTCTGTGCAGTAGGTTCATCATCAGCATCAGAGTCATATGCATCACAGTCGGCGACTTGAAAGGCGTTCTGATGATTATGGCCTATCTCCTGAATAGGTTGCTCATCCACATCTGCATCATATGTCTTGGCATTCCCCTCAGCAAGAAATAACAGCTCCTCTTCATCCAACACAACTCCATTATCCTGAGCTTGCACACGTAACATTTTGTCTTTGAAGTACTCTGCATTTTGAGGGCGTTTTGGAGAAGTGCAGTTCCTTGCTATGTGTCCATCACCACCACAGTTGTAGCACTTAATTGGCTTAGCTTGACCCTGATTTGGATTCCTTCCATAATTCTGATTTGCCACATATCCTCTACCAACTCCTCCTCTTCCCTGTTCATACTGCCTTTCTTAAACTGGTTGCACCATAACCTTCCCATCTCTGACAGTAGCTTGATTGTGTGGATTGGATGCTGTTATGAGGTTATTGTTGGTGTGTGGGAGAGAGTTCATGTTTTGACTAACCATGAGAGACAGTTGATTGATGAAGTTTTCCATGAATGTGTTTGGGTTAGGAGGCTTTTATGCTGGATCAGGGATGAGCTTGTAATTACCATTACCCATGGGTATGACTTGAGAAGCTTTGGTGGTAATTCCAACATTTGTGTAAAAGGCTGTTGAATCATTTGAAGAACTTGTTTCTCCCTGGTTGGTTTTGAACTGTTCAAGAATCCTTTTTTCAAACATAGCATGTCTCTCATTCTGAAGAAGAAAGGCATACAGTTGCTCATAGTTTGTATTCTTCAATCCTTTGGTTAGCTTCACAGCGGTGACAAATTTGTGCCATTCGGGATTCATGTTGTTCACAAACTTTGAGTTCAGCTGAATGTTTGGCATGGTCATTTTGATGTTCCTCATGTCATTCACAAGCTTATGGAATCTCACGTAGTACTCATAGACACTCTCATCTGGTTTCATCTTGAAGTGCTCAAACTCATCATACAGTTGTGATTCTCTGTCTTCCTTGGTTAATTCCGAACCTGAGAGAAGCATCTTGACATTATCCCAAACTGCCTTGGCTTTAGTGTTGTGATTGATAAGCTTGTAGATGTCTTTTGGGAGACCCTGAAGTATAATGTTAGAGGCCCTGATGTCAGCATCGGATCTCTTTTTCTCCTTATCATTGAGCTCATCATACGTCTTTGGTCTGTCTATTCCATAGATCATTGTTCCATGTGCAGCTGTATCAATTAAGTCTCTTGTAGTCTCAATCTGATAAGGTCCTTCATCAATAGACTTGAGAATGTTGACTCCGTTTTCCTTTCCAAGACAGTACAATCTGATTCGTTGTGCCCAAGAGTCGTAGTCAGTTCTGTCAAGCATGGGTGGACGAGTATCTGAACCAGCTGCTTGAACATCCTCAGCAACATTGGAGATGATTGTAGGTACGTTGGTAGACATGTTAACAGATTACGCAGGATTTTATAACTCTATGATTAAACCGGGAAATAGATTCTTTCACGGGATTTTACTAAATCAAGAGAAAACCATATTACAAAAAATCAACCAAGTCGCTAAGAATACTTGAACTAAGTCGCTAAGACCAAGTCGCTAAGAGTACCAAATCGCTACACAGTCAAGTTGCTAAAGAACAACTCGCTAAGGTCCAAGTTGCTAACATCAAGTCGCTAAGAATACTGAGTACAAGTCGCTAACGAAATTGAAAGCAAGTCGCTAACTTCACCAAGTCACTAGCCGTAGGGGAGAATCCACTAAGTTGTACTGTTTGTCGGCTTGTCTCAATAGACAAGTCGCTAGGACCAAATCGCTAACAATTCACACTGTAACTCGCTACCTTTTACTGAAGCAAGTCGCTACGATGAAAAACACAACAACAACCAAGTCGCTAGCAAGAAAAACTTCAAAAAAACACTTTTCAACCCAAAACAAGCTCAACCACAGTGATTCAAGCTTACCAAATCAAAACCCAAGCACCTACAATGATTCTTAACACAAAAGTACACGCAAAATTCAAACTTTAACACTAGAAATAATCCAAATGATGCAAAAACCACTAAACTTTTTCAAACTCAAAAACCATCTAAAACCACTAGAAATCCAAGTATATGTAAGAGAGATGATCAAACCATGGCTCTTGATACCATTTGTAACATATTGGATTTCACAAACACATCAAACCATAAACACAAGAGGCGTATAAATGATGTTTTAGAGAGAGAAAGTTAGAGGTTGGGAACTTTAGTGAGAGAAAGAAAAATCTTATTATGAGCTCCAACTCTCTACCTTGGGAGGTAGAGAGTATTTATAGTTCTTACATAAGTCGCCACCTACAGGCTGTGGATCAGGCATACAGTGGGTAAAGACGCGTCCGTCCTCCACGGAGTTACATAACTAAATACTACTAAACATTAAATAATCTACGACTACGAGCTTTCTAACAATTACATATACTTGAGGTGACCGAGTCTTTAATAACTGGATTTACTAAAACCTAACAGAATTGTTCCCGCTTCAACGGTTTGGTGAGGACGTCGGCTATGTTGTCTTCGGATGCTACCTTCTCAATAGAGATGTTCCCCTTTTGAACATTATCTCTTAAGAAGTGATGACAAATCTCTATATGTTTTGTGCGAGAATGCAATACCGGATTCTTGCTTAAGTCGATGGCACCTTTGTTGTCACATAGAATGGCTATGTCGCTTAGATGAATGTCGTAATCAACTAACACTTGTTTCATCCATAGTGCTTGTTGGCATTCTTTGCCGGCGGAGACGTACTCGGCTTCGGTTGTTGATATTGCTAGTGCAGTTTGTTTCTTAGAAAACCAAGATGTTAAACAACATCCCATGAAAGTACATACCCTACTTGTACTTTTTCTATCAATGTAATCACCTGCATGGTCAGAATCTGCATATACAATTGTTTCTACTCCCGTGCCCTTAGGATACCATAATCCTAATTGTGTTGTACCCTTAATGTATCTAAATATCCTTTTTACGGCTTCTAGGTGTGATGTTTTAGGGTCTTCTTGAAACCTAGCACATAAGCAAACACTAAACATGATATCCGACCTACTTGCCGTGAGGTAGAGAAGACTACCTATCATGCCAAGATATTTAGTATTATCGACGAATTCGCCATCTTTATCTTTTGTGAGTTTGGTGTCGGATGACATTGGTGTCCTAATTGGTTTCGACTCTTCTCGACCGAATTTCTTTAACATCTCCTTTATGTATTTAGATTGATTAAAGAAGATACCATCTTCTACTTGTTTGATTTGTAGACCAAGAAAGAAACTAAGTTCTCCCATCATACTCATTTCGAACTCGTCATGCATGATTTTAGAGAAATCATCACACATGTCTTGTCAAGTGGATCCGAATATAATATCATCTACATATATTTGCACTATGATTATATGTGACTCTCTTTTCTTAGTAAAAAGTATGTTGTCAACTAACCCCATGGTATAGTTGTGTTTAATTAAAAATGACTTGAGTCTATAATACCAAGCTTTTGGAGCTTGTTTAAGACCATAAAGGGCTTTCTTTAATTTATACACATGTTTGGGTTTTTCAAAATCTATGAAGCCCGGAGGTTGAGCTACATATACTTCTTCATTAATGAAACCATTTAGAAAGGCGCTTTTGACATCCATTTGATAAAGCTTTAGATCATTAGCACAAGCATACGCAAGAAGTATTCTTATAGACTCTAATCTAGCCACGGGGGCATAGGTCTCATCAAAGTCTATTCCTTCTTGTTGGTTATACCCTTGGGCAACGAGTCTAGCCTTGTTCCTAGACACTACTCCATTTGCATCTAATTTGTTTTTATAAACCCATTTGGTTCCTATTATGGTTTGATTACTAGGTGGAGGGACAAGTGTCCAAACATCATTAGAAATAAATTGATTAATTCTTCTTGCATAGCCATTACCCAACTCTCATCTTTTATGGCTTCTTGTGTATTCTTAGGTCCTATGGTTGAAACGAAACAAAACAAGCTACTTTGGTTTTGAACTTGAGACCTTAATGTTCTTTCGTTTAGCTTTCCTATGACCTTATCTATGGGGTGATCTTTGGACTCTTTAATGTTTATGACTTCATCATTTAAATGTTCTTCTTCTTCATTTATCTTTTTCTTTATTACTATAGCTTCACTTTCTACAATCTCGTCATCGACAAGAGGTAGAGAGGGTTTGGGTGGACTTTCATAAAATTTTATATTTAATGACTCTTCTACCTTCATTGTTTCTTTGTTTAATATGACGTAAGCTTTGCTATTTGGAGAGTAACCTAGAAAGATACCTTTGGTTGATTTAGGATAAAATTTTGTAAGGTAATCTTTAGTGTTAAGAATAAAACATTTGCTTCCAAAGAATCTAAAGTGATTTAACGTAGGCTTTTTGCCTCGGAGTAACTCATATGGAGTTTTACCTAAGATTGGTATAATTAAGACTCGATTGAGTATGTACGTTGAAGTATCAACGGCATTACACCAAAACTTTTGAGGTATGGATTGTTCATTAAGCATGGTTCGACTCATTTCTTGTAGGGTTCTATTCTTTCTTTCTACTACCCCATTCGATTGTGGAGTGCGTGGAGCCGAGAAGTTGTGAGTAATACCATTAGCATCACAAAAGGCTCCAAATTACACTTCATTATCGAATTCCCTACCATGATCCGTCCTAATAGACACTATAGGACTTCCTAGTTGTCTTTGGATCTTTTTGCTTAGTATTTCAAAATAATTAAAGGTTTCCGTTTTGTTCTTTAAGAATTTTGTCCATGTATACCTAGAATAATCATCCACTATGACCAAAGTGTAGTAGTTGCCTCCATAACTTTGGATAGCGGATGGACCAAATAAATCCTTATGTAGTAATTCTAGACACTTAGTTGTAGACACCATGTTTTTAGCTTTATGACTAGAGTGAACTTGTTTTCCTTCATTACAAGCATCACAAAAGTGATGTTCATATTTTAACTTAGGTAGATCTCTTACTAGATCTTTGGATGATAGCGATTGAAGAAGTCGCATATTGGCGTGACCCAATCTTCGATGCCATAAGGTCGAAGTATCATCCATAGAGGTAAGACAAAGTTTGTCTTTAGGTTCATTACCGATTTTAATGACATAGACTCCATGTTTCCTAATTCCTCTTCCTATGGTTATGCCATTTTTTAATATCTTACTACCGGTTTCGGTAAAAAGTACATTGCACTTTTTATCACATTTTTGTCCTATACTTAAGAGGTTAAAGTTTAGGTTTTCTACGTGACACACATTGTTAATGGTTAGAGATTTGTTAGAAATCGTACCTTTACCGATGATTTTACTTTTGCTATTTCCAAACACCACATTACCTCCATTGAAGGATTCACATGTAGAGAATAGATCTTTATTGCCGGTCATGTGCCTCGTGCACCCGCTATCCTTGACCCATTCATCCGGGTCTAGGTCGACCTTTAAGCACACCTAAGAAAACAATTAACTCAAAAGTTTGGTCCCCATTTGTTCATGGGTCCATTAGTGTTAAACATTCCATTCATGTTAGACATGTATGGATAAGATGAGTATGCATTCCATGGAGCAAAGTTTTGAAAAGGAAAACCATTTTACATATTTGGGTTCCATCCCATTTGATGGTTACTTCTCGGGTAAACGTTATTAGGTCTCCTAGATGGATTAGGTTTTGAGAAAGATGGAGCTTTGTTTCTTGCAAAAGTAGGATTATATTTTCTAGGTGGTTGTCTAGTGGTGACATGAGTTGGTTTCTTCCTATTAACGATAACAAACTTAGTTCTAGATGAAGAAGCTATGTTATTACCACTGTTTGCTATAGCAGACCCACGGATCCCTGGCTTAACACTAGCCGGTTCCCTTTTGATGGGATCCGTGGGATCCGCTACAACAGTGGCTTGTTTTTCTAGTGCCTTAACAAATTGTGTTTCTTTGTTTTCACTAGTTGATGGATCAAGTTGTTGAATACCTAAACCTTTTTGGTTGTTGCCGGTTTTAACACTATCTAATATCATATCTAAAGTGTTCGTACTCATTCTAGCAATTTTAGAATCTAGTTGATCAACTAGTGTTTGAAGTTGAACGCAAAGTTCACATTCACCACTTGCTATTTTATCCTTTTCTAAACGTTTTAGTTTTGCTTTTAATTCTATGACTTCTTTATCTAAACGTTGGTTTTGACTTTTTAAAAGCTTGTTTTTTTGTTAATTAGTTTTAAGCTAATATTGCATAATTTGTCATATTCATTATGCAACGAGTCGTCATCAAGTGATGAGCTACTATAGTATTCGTGACATACCTTGTCATTTGCCATGAGACAAATTTCTTCGTCCTCCTCGTCGCTCATTCCCCACGTGCCGTTCATGAACGTCTTTTGATCATCCCGTTTGGGACACTTACTAATAAAGTGGTTTGGGTCCCCACATTTAAAGTAAGTACGATCATGTTTTGGCTTCTCGTCCTCTTTGCTTTTCCGAAACCTTTCTTATCATCATACGGTTGTTTGACGTATCTTCCCTTTCTTCTAAAGAACTTTTTAAAGTCCCTTACTGCCATAGCGTACTCCTCGTCGTCACTACTCGAAGAGGAGTTCTCTTCATCGCTTGAAGCCTTTTTGGCTTTAAGGGCAAGGGATTTTTGTTTCTCTTTCACCTTTGAGGCTTCAGAGTCTTTAGCAAGGACAAGCTCGTAGACTTTTAAGTTGCCTATGAGTTCATCAAGGGTGAGGATTGTCAAATCTTTTGACTCTTCGATCGCCGTCACCTTGGATCTCCACTTTGATGGAAGTGCTCTTAGATATCTCCTAACATGGTTACGGCTAGAAAAAGATTCATCAAGTGCTTGTAAAGATGTAATAATAGTATTAAAGTTAGCAAATGAATGATCTATAGGTTCCTCATCCGATATTGAAAATTGTTCATATTGTTGAACAAATAAATCAATTTTATTATTTTTAACTTGTTGATTACCTTGATGAGTTACAACTAAAGAATTCCAAATTTATTTAGAGGTTTTAAGCATAGAAATTCTTTCGAATTCCTTTTTCGATAAAGCATTATATAAAACCATTTTAGCTTCACTATTTTTAGAAAGATTTTTCTTCATTTCATCATTTAGTTTATCATGAGGTATGTTAACTAAATTCCCTTTGTCATCTTTTGAGGTAGCCTCAAAATCGCCTTCAACAATAATGTACCAAAGATCAATATCTTTAGACTTCACATATGTTTCGAATCTATTTTTCCAATATATAAAACCATTAGTTTCAAGTAGTGGTGGTCGTTGCATAGATTGCCCTTCCTTATAATTTTCAGAACCCATAGTGATCGAAAAGTTTTTAAAATACAATTTTATTTAAATTTTTTATAAACTTAGCTCTTGATGCCAATTGTGGAAAACTAGACGGGGGGGGGGGGGGGGTTAAATAGTTTTTTCGATTTTAAGTTAGTTTTAAAAACTTTAGATTCATTAATATGTGAGATCTTATGGATGTAGAGAAAATATAGATCTAGTGATAAACCAAGTAAATAAAGTAAAGCAAAGGGATAGAAATGACACAACCGATGTATAGTGGTTCGGCTACAAGGACACCTTCCTTGCCCTACTCCACTCCCCGAGTCACCTACTCGAGAGTTCAAGCACTATGTTAACAAACTCCTTCACTTGGCAGAGAAGCCTTCACAACGTTGCTTACACCTTTTTCCGGTACAAAGCTAGATACCGAGTCCGTAACACGGTAGACCAAACCAACACGACTATTACACAACAAATATGTGAAATATCAAATACAAGATCTTTGCTACAGAAATCTTGCGGAGTGACAAATCAATCAAGGACCCCTTTCTTGGATGACTTGTAGAATGCTCGTGATCTCGCCTTAGAGAAGGAGCTATATGAGAATCACAATAGAAAGAAAGAAGAACAACTCTCTAGATCAAGTGATATATATGTTAGAAGAGAATGAGAGTGTTTGAGAGATTTAGTAAGAAGAGGGGTGAGTTAGAATGAAGAAATGGCTCTCTATTTATAGGCAATTTCTTCCACTGTTCCTCGGATCCCACGGATCCCTCCTACTTGGGATCCGTCTAGTGTAATCCTAGGGATCCGTGGGACGCTCCTCTTTGCCTATGGGTTTTTTGGTTATGGGTCATGGGTTATGGGTTGGTCCATGGGTTTTCCTTAGATTCATTGTATCTAAAGTATACATTGTATCTAGCCAACTTGGGTATGGGTTATGGTCCATGGGTTGTGGTTTTTACCCATCCTAATAAACTATTACAACAAATGATTAATTACAACATTTTGGTATTAAATAGCTATATGCAAATGCTTTACAAAAATAACATGTATCCTTATAATTGTAATTAAGATAACATTATATTTGTTATCAACAAAACACAAAGAGATCGCAAAATATTAATAAACGTTTTTACGGTTTATTTGTATTAACAATATGGATTTACGCTTGTTTTCCATTGTTTTCCACTTTCAGGTAAATTACGAGCATTGGAGCTAAAGAGACGCGGAAATGGAAACATATCTAAAGATTTATCACAGTATGCTATTTTGAAGAAGTTACGGCGTAACTCATCTCTCACATTATGCCGTAACTATTGCGTGACTCAGTATGCCAACTTATCAGAAGGTTACGGCGTAACTCCTCCCAAAGGTTACCGACGTAACTACATTAGGTCAAAAGAGGTTCCACGCCGCTGATACTTACGCCGTAACTACTGCATCATTTACGACATAACCGAGTTTATTGAAGACTATGGCGTAACTACTAATAAGGTTACGCCGTAACCAACAGATCTAGTGCATTTTACGAAGAAATAGAAGGTTACGGCGTAACTCCTATATTGGTTACGCCGTAATCCAGATCTGGCCTATAAATACCCCACGAATTCCAGCATTTCTAATCATCCCATTCCACACACAACACTCTAAGAACGTGGGAAAAAGCTCAAGGCAGGTCTAGAGGAGCATACGGAGCTGTTTCTCAGGGAGAAGTCACTCCACTACGATAAGCATTAGCGTTTTATATTTCTTTTACTTTCAATTCATGTATTTCATACCTTTGAATATTGAATCGATTTGCATGATTAATATGAGCGGCTAAGCACCTTTTGGTGCTAGCCTAGTTATGATTCCTTAATTGTTTTGTTTGCGTTTACCTTTACTTCCGTACAATTATTTCTAAGTGTATGCATGCATAGTTCATTGGTAGCCACCCTTGGTTCGGTACTTTTGAATGGCGGTATAGGCCAATTTCCTAGGATATATGACCAATTGACCCTAGGTGAGCGGAATGAGATGGGAAGGGTAAGATATGACCAACTGACGACCTTTTCTACTTGTGCGATTTGACCAACTGATCACCTATCATTTGGATGAACTTAAGAATTGGGGGGGTGTAGTGTCTAAGTTCCTAACGGCCGGGCACTCACTATTATGAATCTAGCATGTAGCGGTACTTAATGACTTGGCTTAGGGGACCAGGAACAATAAGACTTATGACGGTGCGCCTGATTTCTCCTGTGGTGGCATCTTTGCTGATAGGTTAGGGCGAATTGACCAAATGTTGTCCTCTCGACTTTGACCCCACCTGAAGTAATTGGAAGTAGGTAGATGTAGACATAACTAGCTAGGAGGATTAACTAGGTTAGCACCACTATTCCTCTATTGATTTCCCTTTACCATTTATCTACTTTTATTTACTTTATTCTGCATTAGTAGTTTAATTAATTAAATCCCTATCGAAACAACTATTATTCTGTGACAATTAGACTTAGTAATAATCCAACACACATAGCTCTTGGGACGACCTCGGCTTTACCGATTACTACACTACACGCGACCGGGTACACTGCCCGTTAGTGCACTAGGGTAGACCATAGGTATAGCAAGACACTATAAATATTAAGACCTAGTCAGTAAAACCTGCATCAAGTTTTTGGCGCCGCTGTCGGGGAGTTATATTAGGATTCTTATTTAAGTCTTTAAGTTTTATTCTGATATTATGACTATTACTATGAATGATTATCTCACCACCTCTAAAAGGAAATAGGGGATCACCATTCCAGCTCTTGAAGAAAATGTTAAATTCGAATTTTGGGGACTCTGTCTTGATGAACTAAAAAGATGCTGCTTTCATGGAACCAAAGACGAGGAAGCACACGAGCACATCGCGAAAGTATCTGAGATCACCGATTTATTCCATGCACCTGGGGTCTCCAGAGATCATGTTATGATGAGGGCATTCCCTTTTACCCTAAAAGGAAGAGCTAGAGATTGGTTAAAGAAACTTCCATCTGGATCTATCACAACGTGGAATGCATTTAAGAAGGCCTTTCTTAAAGAATATCGAACCCCTGCAAAAATACTTCAACAAGTTGATGAAATTAGGAGGTTTAGCCAACTCTTTGATGAACCACTGTTTACAGCTTGGGAAAGATTTAACGAAGCCATCCTAAAGTGCCCCGAGCATAAACTCAACAAACACGAGCAACTGCAAATATTCTACAACGGGTTGAACGTAAAGACTCGGCAATTGTTTGACTCAAAAGAACCTATCCCGTTGATGACCGCTGATAAAGGATGGACAAGAGTTGAAGAAGTAGCGCTCCACTCGTCATCATGGAATGAAGATCGGAATAATGATCCTATCGAGATACACTCGGTGATAAAGAATCTGGAGGAATTTGAAGTAGATATGCAATCCCTGACTGAAGAAGTCAAGATAGTGAAACACAAGTTTGATAAACCCATTGATGGGAGAGTGACGGATCTTGAAAAGGCTGTGAAGATGCTTGTCAAAGAATCCAGCAGAAAACAAGAAGAAAACGAAAAATTGGTTTGGAATATCAAGTGAGATTACGACAAAGCACTTAGAACACAAGCAGCTGCTATAAGAAGACATGAAAATCAAGTAGGAAAGCTCGCAGAATCTATCAGAGTGAGAGATGAAGGTGAATTACCTAGCACAACAGAACCAAATCCTCGAGATCTTGCTCATGCTATTACAACCAGAAGTGGATTAAACTATAAGGAACCAGCTTACCCTTCAAACTCAAATAATCTGACTAATGAAACGCCTCAAGACAACAACAAAGAAACCGAGGAGGCTCAACCTTCTGTCAAAAAAGTCAGTCCCTACATTCCACCAATTCCATTTCTGGGAAGAATTAATAAGGAACAAGAACGAGTGCTATTTCAGAAATTCATGGAGAAATTACAACAACTCAGCATTAATATTCCTCTCGTTGAAGCCCTGGAGCAAATGCCGAAATATGCCAAATTCATGAAGGATCTCCTTACCCATAGAAGACTTTTTGATCGGACGCAGATAACTTTAAATCAAAGATGCTCTGCCGCCATTTTAAAAGATATGCCTCTCAAAAAAGAAGATCCAGGGAGTTTCACCTTACCTTGTACTATCGGGGGAATTTTGTTCAACAAGGCCCTTGCTGATCTTGGGGCGAGCATCAGTCTTATGCCATTCTCTCTTTATTCACGTCTGAAGTTGGGGCAGCTGAAACCAACTAGAATGTGTATTGAGCTGGCTAATAACACTACTCAATATCCAAAAGGAATCGCTGAAAATGTTCTTGTCAAGATTGATAAATTTGTCTTCCCGGTCGACTTCGTGGTCCTTGAGATGGAAGAAGATGATATCCTTATTTTGCTTGGAAGACCCTTTCTTGCAACCGCACATGCTATGATTGATGTCTTTAACAAGAAGATTTCATTGGAGATTGGAAATGATAAGATTACCTTCGATCTTGAAAAGTCAATGAGATATGCTTCTTTCACTGATGACAACCTTGATGATCTCGACCTTATCGAAGCTAACACTCAGAAACATGCCCAGGAATGCTTTCTTCCCGACCCTTTGAGATCATTAAAATTCGAAGATAATGATGGGACATCTAGCGATGAAGAAAGCGAATTGAAACAGAGGAACTGGCCAAGAATAATCAAACGTTATGTTCAGCAAATACCCCGGAAGAAGCTGATACTTCCCCAAAACTTAAGGAGCTACCTCCTCATTTAGAATATGCATTTATCAATGGGGATCGTAATTATCCTGTTGTGATTTCTTCTCTGTTATCTGACAAAGAAAAGGAGTCGTTACTGCAGGTTTTAAGCAAGCACAAGGGAGCAATTGCGTGGAAAGTCTCTGACATTAAAGGAATTAACCCTTCATACTGCTCCCACAAGATACTTATGGAAGATGATTTTAAACCTGTAGTGCAACCACAAAGGAGATTAAACCCTAAAGTACAAGACGTGGTAAAATAAAAAATTATTAAGCTCCTAGATGCGGGTCTGATTTACGCTATTTCTGATAGCCCTTTGGTTAGTCCTATTCATGTTGTACCAAAGAAAGGAGGAATGACAGTGGTCACCAACGAAGATAATGAGTTGATACCAACTAGAACAGTCACTGGCTGGAGGGTGTGCATTGATTACAGGAAATTAAATGACGCGACACGAAAGGATCACTTCCCCCTTCCATTTATCGATCAGATGCTAGAGAGGCTCTCTGGACACGAGTATTACTGCTTTCTCGATGGATTCTCAGGTTACTTTCAAATTCCTATTGCCCCTGAGGATCAAGAGAAGACAACTTTCACCTGCCCTTACGAAACATTCGCGTACCGAAGGATGCCTTTTGGATTATGTAACGCTCCCGCCACATTCCAACGGTGCATGACTGCTATATTCTCATATATGTGTCAAGATTTTATGGAAGTCTTCATGGACGACTTCTCGGTTTTTGGTAACTCTTTCTCATCTTGTCTTAATAATCTTTCTAAAATGCTTGCCAGGTGTGAAGAAACCAACCTTGTCCTTAACTGGGAAAACTATCATTTTATGGTTAAAGAAGGGATTGTTTTGGGGCATAAGATTTCCCAAACTGGGATAGAAGTTGATAAAGCTAAGGTTGACGTTATTTCTCGACTGCCTTATCCGACGAACCTAAAAGGCATTAGGAGTTTTCTTGGGCATGCAGGATTTTATAGACGATTTATAAAAGATTTTTCAAAAACTGCCAAACCTATGACCCAACTCCTCATGAAAGATGCTAAATTTGATTTTGACGATGATTGCAAAAAAGCTTTTGACATTTTAAAAGAAAAACTGACTACTGCCCCTGTTATTATTGCTCCTGATTGGGGGAGCGATTTTGAACTCATGTGCGATGCTAGTGATTATGCTGTGGGTGCTGTTTTAGGACAAAGGGTGGATAAAAAATTTAAACCCATTTATTACGCTAGTAAAACCATAAATGAGGCACAGGAGTATTACACAACCACTAAAAAGGAAATCCTGGCTGTAGTCTATGCCTTTGATAAATTCAGATCTTATTTAGTAATGTCGAAAACTGTTGTCTACACTGACCATTCTGCTTTGAAGTACACATTTAATAAACAAGATGCCAAACCAAGATTGATAAGATGGGTGCTACTGCTGCAAGAATTTAAAATTGAAATCAAGGATAAGAAAGGAGCAAAAAACTTAGCAGCTGATCACCTTTCACGATTAGAAAACCCTGAGCTCGAGGAGCTTGACAAAGAAACTATTCGGGACTCCTTCCCCGACGAACATCTCATGGCAATTAGAATTAAAGATTCCAGTTCCGAACCATGGTACGCAGATTTTGCTAATTACCTCGCAGCCAGAGTATTACCAAGCAACAAAACCTACGTCAAAAGAAAAAGTTCTTCTCAGATCTTAAGTATTACTTCTGGGATGATCCGTTCCTTTTTAAATCATACCCTGATGGTATTATTCGGAGATTCGTATTTGGGGATGAGCAAAAACAGATTCTAGAACATTGTCACAACGGACCTGCAGGAGGACACTATGGAGCCGACAATACTGCTCGGAAGGTTTATGAGGCCGGATTCTTTTGGTCTAGCATTTTCAAAGACGCCGCAAAGCATGTTAGGGATTGTGACTCTTGTTAGAGGGCAGGGAACATCTCTTCTCGGAATCATATGCCACTCAACAACATTATGGTATGTGAGGTTTTTGATGTTTGGGGGATCGATTTTATGGGACCTTTCACTCCATGGAAGAATAAAAGTTATGTCCTTGTAGCTGTCGATAACATTTCGAAATGGGTTGAAGCTGAAGCCCTGCAAACATGTGACGCTAGGAGTGTCATTCGTTTTTTGAAAAAATTATTCTCCAGGTTTGAGATCCCTAAGACCATCATTAGTGATCGAGGGACACACTTTTGTAATGCTATTACGGAGAAAGTTCTAAATAGATATGGGGTACTCCACCGTATGTCTACACCTTATCACCCACAAACCAATGGGCAAACTAAAAACACCAACAAGGCACTCAAGCGAATTTTAGAGAAATCAGTCAGTAGTAACAGAAAAGATTGGTCCGACAAACTCGACGAGGCATTATGGGCATTCAGAACAGCTTTCAAAACTCCTATTGGAATAACCCCTTTTAAGATTGTTTACGGAAAAGCATGTCATCTTCCCGTAGAGTTGGAACATAAAGCATATTGGGCTCTCAAAAACGCTAACTTGGAGGCTGATGTAATCAAGGAACACCGATTTTCCTAAATAAACCATTTAGATGAGTTACGAGACGAAGCATATGATCATGCCAAAGCATACAAAGACAGGACCAAAAGATGGCACGATAAGCGAATCAAGGATAAAAGATTTGAAGTGGGACAAGAGGTTCTAATTTTTAACTCAAGACTCAAATTATTCCCTGGAAAATAAGATCTCGTTGGGTTAGCCCCTACACAGTAAGTAAGGTATTCCCTTATGGACTATTGAAGTTCATAACAAGGAAGGAGTATATTTCAAGGTAAATGGACACCGCGCGAAAATTTATTATGGGCAGGATGTTAGCAAGCTTTCGAGAGATGAGTTCTTCGCACCGATCTAGTAGCCCCGCGGCTCTGAGTCTAACTTAAAGACTCGTAAATAAAGAAAAGTGATCTTTCAGGAGACAACCCGAATTATCCCTTTCTTTTGTTTTGTTTCCTTTTCTGTTGGGTTTTGTGTTTTCTAACTAGTTTTGCAGGAAACGAGGATCTAATTGCTGCTGCAGTTGCTGATCTGAACAGAGTTACGGCGTAACTCATCTTGGTGATTACGCCGTAACCAACCTTTTAGCAGCAGAATTCTTGACGCATTACCAATTACGGCGTAATACTATCTCAGTGGTTACGCCCTAACTACTCGCTTTTGCAGATGATTTCAGGTTTTGCCAGTTACGGCGTAACTCCCTCAAAAGAGTTACGACGTAACTTTCCTCTGCTTTAATTCTTTCATTTTAAAACACAGTAACCTTGTATTAGTTTTTAAATGAACTTTGTGGGTGTGTTCCCTGTAACCCTCACGAGACTTCACTCGTCCACTTGGGATACCAAGTGGTTTAAAAGGCTTGTTGCATGCGCTAAATGCAACCGTGATTCCTACGAAAGTGACTTAGGTTTGTTTTTCATTTTTCATTTTTTTCTTTTTAGAATTATGCTTGTCGGTATTGTGATTTCAGGGATTGAAGTTTGTTCATGATGCTTATACTGTTAGGTCACTAGTTTTACAACACAAGCATCAATAGAAAGAGTAGAGAGGCGGATGAACAATAAACCAAACACACACACACGATATAATGATACGGTTATGCGTAGAGTGAGTGAAAGAGATAAATTGAAAAACCAACCCTCAAGTGAGGGTTATACAAGAGTATTTATAGGAAGGAGAGCTAGGGCAACACTCCCACTCCCTTCCTTTCCTTAATGGACATGGGCCTAAGCTCATGGGCCTTCTACATAAGCTTAAGGCTAATAACAAACATAAAGGCCATAATTAAGCTAACTATTACATATGAATCACTAACACTTGATTTAGGTTTAGGAGTGATTCCAACAATCTCCCCCTAAGTGTTGGTGATGAATGAATATTAACGATTAAGGCGTTGAAGTAATAGTAGCTTTGACGTCTTCTGACATTCTTCTTTCTTGTGAGAAGAATTGCCTTGATTCGAACAATCTCCCCAGTGTGGAGAAATTGTCTTCTTTGAACAGTTCTGCTTTGACGTCATCTTTAACTTTGTTCTTTGGGATGGTAGTGATAGTATGTTGTTTTCTGCATCAAGTCTGCCTCAGGTCTGCTTCGTTGCTCCAGTGTCTCCACGTCATTCTTCAACATGCTCACACGCTCTTTGACGTTGGATTTCAGTACTGATGAAGTTCTTTAAGTCTTTAACTTTGTAGATTCTTTGATTTGATGAAGAATCATTCTGACTTTTGTGTTGCTTTAAGATAGAACTTCCATTAGTGATGATGTTGGCGTGAGCATGAGAAGAATCTGCACGATCATTCCGCTCCAGAGCTTCCATAAGAAGAAAACATTAAAACGGTTAGTAATAAGCGAATTCCGGCACTTACAAGTTTGAACTTCGAGAGTGTTAACAGCATAGTGTGAAAACACAACTCTAATTCTCACAAAGGCCGTTCCTGAACTGGAGTCCCACAAGTGAGATAACGCGATGTACCGAAGTACATCTACAGTTCAGATGAGTCGCTGAGGTACACCGAAGCATTACCTCACGACTGTAGACCATTTGAGACACACTAAGCGTAATCCACGGGGAGTTACCGAAGTGACCTGCTGTCAGAGCTGTTTGATGTTGACCCTGGCAGGAGTTTCCATTCAATCACTGAGGATCAAAGTTGTGAACCTCTCATAAATGTTCTCGACAGATTGCTAAGATCTGTGAAGGACTCGATAACGTACCACTGATGTTCTTATTGTTGAACATCAAGTGATGAAATGTCAAGTGTTCCTAAGAGATCTTTTGATGAATCTCGTGGCTCTAGACTCAATAGTGCGTTTTGGTTTTCCTGAGCGGAGACTAGGGAGAGGGTCTCCTTCTTCAATATCAGCAATCTCTAAGAGAAAGCCGATAGATTATGTAGGGTTCCCTGTGAGAATGAAACAAGCTTCTGTTGAGAGAAACTTGAGTGGCTAAGAAGGTTTAGTGCATGCGTCACTGGGTCCATGACGACTTTTAATCTTCAATACCGGCGTCATCAAGTGACAACCAGTAGCATATGAATTGAACCCGGTGTCTGCCCTAAGTTGAATAATTTGGAGGGCTATTTCTTTTCACCCTTTTCTTTGCATTTCTTTTTAATTCTTCAACTCCTTCTTTCTCCGATTCTCATTTTCTCCTTTTTATAATCGTACCTAAGGACTTCTAAGTACTAACTATTTGTGATGTCCTTGGGTAGATCCCTCCGGCTCTGGCGGATCATAGGACGGTTATTCCTAACCTTAGTCACCTTATAACTCCATGACTAACCTATGTTGCCATAAAACCAATTTTCAAGAAAATCTCTTACAACGGTTATGATTGTAAAACATTTTGTACCACTGTAAGAGTTTGATCTTTTGTAGAAATACTCCCCCTCCACATGTGCTTAAGAGTTTTTACGGAAATCTGCACAGTGAGGAAAGAGCGCGCACTTTATGAATTGATCAACTCAAGATAGACAATCTCCCGCGAGACACGGTTACGTTGCATAGTTAAAGAGTTACATTGTCAGCTTTTAGGTGACAACTAGCTCTAATAACTACCTTGAAGGTGTAGACAAACCTCGAAAGGTTGTCCAACCCGTCAGAGTTCATGTCTACCAAGAGTTTCTCGAATTGTACATTCTATTCGGACAAGTCCTTTGCGAGACATGTTTACATCACTAGCGAACTAGCTTGAAATTATTACCCATCCCGGATAAGTCTTTTCGAGTTACTAACAGTTAAGTATCGTCAATTCGTTGGTTAAGTCTATAGCACAAAGATTCATTTGCACTTACACAACATATTTCTTATCACATAAATTTCTCCCCCTAAAAAATGGCATATAAAATGTTATTTTTGAAAAGTTGAGAATAAATATGACCATTTCGAGTGTTGCGGGATGATGACTGTTAGGAATTAGAAATTCCAGGTATTAAAGAGTCGGTCACCTCAAGTATATGTAATCGTTAGAATGCTCGTAGTCATAGTTATTTTATGTTAAGTAGTATTTAGTTAAGTAACACCGTGGAGGATGGACGGGTCTTTACCCACTGTATGCCTGATCCACAGCCCGTTGTGTGGCGTTTTATTGTAAGACTATAAATACTCTCTACCTTCCAAGGTAGAGAGTTGGAGCTCATAATAAGAATTTTCTTTCTCTCACTAAAGTTCCCTAAACCTCTAACTTTCTCTCTCTAGAATTCCACATATACGCCCACTTTGTGTTATGGTTTGATGTGTATGTGAAAACTAATATCCTACAATTGGTATCAAGAGCCATGGTTAGATCATATCCTACACATCTTTGGATTTCTAGTGGTTTTTAGGTGGTTTTTGAGTTTGACAAAGTTTAGTGGTTTGTGCATCATTTGGTTGATTTCTTGTGTTAAAGCTTGGATTTTGTTAGTACTTTTGTGTTTAGAATCATCACAAGTGTTTGGGTTTTCATTTGGTAAGCTTGAATCATCTTGGTTGGGTTGTTTTTGGATTGAAAAGTGATGTTTGTGAAGTTTTCTAGCTAGCGACTTGACCTACGGATAGATTTTCTTGCTAGCGACTTGCTTTACATTTTGGTAGCGAGTTGCAGTTTGTGGAGTTAGCGACTTAGGCTTAGCGACTTGTCTAGTGAGACAAGCCGACAAACAGTACAAGTAGTGGATTCTCCACTACGGGTAGCGACTTGGTGGAAGTTAGCGACTTGTACGTGTGTTCGTTAGCGACTTGGTGTTAACGACTTGGTACATAGCGAGTTGCTATTTAGCGACTTGACTCATTAGCGACTTGGATCATAGCGAATTTCTGCCAAAATTTTGCTAGCGACTAGAGGCTTAGCGAGTTGCTATTTAGCGACTTGGGACTTTAGCGACTTGGTAGTATAGCGACTTAGTAGTTAGCGACTTGGTGCATAATTTTCTAGCGACTTGGGTGATTTTTTAAATACGGTTTTCTCTTGATTTAGTAAAATCCCGTGAAAGAATCTATTTCTTGGTTTAATCATAGAGTTATAAAATCCCGTGTAATCTGTTAACATGTCTACCAACGTTCCTACTATCATCTCCACTATTGCAGAGGATGTTCAAGCTGCTGGCTCAGATACTCGTCCACCCATGCTTGACAGAACTGACTATGACTCTTGAGCTCAACGAATCAGATTGTACTGTCTTGGAAAAGAAAATGGGGTTAACATTCTCAAATCCATTGATGAACGACCTTACCGAGTTGAGACTACTAGAGATGTACTTGATACTGCTGAAGATGGAACTCTAATTTACGGAATGGACAGACCAAAGATGTATGATGAGCTTGATGATAAGGAGAAAAAGAGATTCGATGCAGATATCCGAGCTTCTAACATTATACTGCAAGGTCTATCAAAAGACATCTACAAGCTTATCAATCACAACACCGAGGCAAAAGCTGTATGGGATAATGTCAAGATGCTTCTCTCTGGTTCTGAGCTAACTATGGAAGACAGAGAATCACAACTCTATGATGAATTTGAACACTTCAAGATGAAACCAGATGAGAGTGTTTATGAGTACTATGTGAGATTCCACAAGCTTGTTAATGATATGAGAAACATCAGAATGACTATGCCTAACATTCAGCTGAACTCAAAATTTGTGAACAACATGAATCCCGAATGGCACAAGTTTGTCACTTCTGGGAAGCTCACTAAAGGATTGAAGAATACAAACTATGAGCAACTCTATGCCTTCCTCCTTCAGAATGAGAGACATGCTATGTTTGAAAAAAGGATTCTTAATCAGTTCAAAACCAACCAGGGAGAGACAAGCTCTTCAAATGACTCAACTGCCTTCTACTCAAACATCGGAATCACTACCAAAGCCTCACAAGTCATACCCATGGGTAATGGTAATCACAAACTCATTCCTGATCCTATGTTCAAACAAGCTGATGCTGATGCACACGTGGGAAACTTCATTAATCAACTAGCTCTTCTGATTAGTCAAAACATGAACTCTCTTCCACACACCAACAACAACCTCAGAACTGCTTCCAATCCACATAATCAAGCCACTGTCAGAGATGGGAAGGTTATGGTGCAGCCAGTTCAAGAACAACAGTACGAACAAGCAAGAGGTGGAGCTGGTAGAGGTTATGCTGCAAATCAGAACAGAGGAAGGAATGGAAATCAGGGTCAAACAAAGCCAATCAAATGTTACAATTGTGGAGGTGAGGGACACATTGCAAGGAACTGCACATCACCAAAACGCCCTCAGAATGCTGAGTACTTCAGGGATAAGATGTTACTTGTGCAAGCTCAGGATAATGGTGCAGCTTTGGATGAAGAGGAATTGTTGTTCTTGGCTGAGGGAAATGCTAAGACATATGATGCAGATGTGGATGAGCAACCAATTCAGGAGATAGGGCATAATCATCAGAATGCCTTTCAAGTAGCTGATTGTGATGCATACGACTCTGATGTTGATGAAGAACCCACTACACAAACCATCTTCATGGCTAGCATTTCTCCAATGGTCTCTCCTAAAGTCTCTTCATCACCACAAGCTCGTCCATCCAAAGATAAACTCATCTCTGAGGTATTAAAATTATACGATGAAGTTGATGAGCAAAAGATACATAACGAAGTACAATCAACTGTGTTTACTGAATCAGATATTGAAAATATGGGTAATATCAATGTTGTCCCATATGATCAATATGTGATACAAAGTGAAAGTGAGATTGTACCAAGTGATGCATCTTCTGCTGTCAATAATGATTATGTTTTTGATGAATTCACTGCATGTGCCTCTGATGATTCTGTAATTTCTGAACTAAATGCCTATAAAGAACGTGTTGCTATTTATGAACAACGTGCAAAATTTGAGTTGACCACTCGTGAGCAGGAAATGGATGACCAAGTACGTACAATCATTAGAAAAAGTAATTTTAGAGAAGAAGTATTAAAACAAGAGTTAAATTCCTTGCAAGAAAAGCTTTCTAAAACTGCTAAGCAAAAACAAGAACTTCAAGAAATGTGAAAATGCTTAAGCAAGAATTTAATGCAAAGGAATCAAAACTCTTGAAAGATTTTTCTAATCTGAAAACTTTGAAAAACAAACTTGAAAACAAGTTGTACATACAAGGGAACACCATTCAGACTGCTCACATGATCACTAAGCATAGAGTCTTAAGCGATAAGCATAGCATACCCCTTGTTGAGGAACCAAAATCCAGAGGTTATTAAAAAGGCTAGAAATGCTCATAAGGTTCTTTATGATGGCAAGGAAATCCTTAAACCTAGACAGAAACCTAGTTGCGTTGAGTGCACTGAGGAAGATAAGAAATCAGATGAAGTCACTAGGGAATAGATGAACAAGAAATTAGATGATCCTAAATGTAAAGAGAAGAAAATAAAGATCACACCCCATGATTACAAGAAGGAAAATTGGATTTCCTTGAACATGTTTAAGCCTCAGACATTGTTAACACCCGAACAAGTGTTCTGGAAAAAAGATTTAGATAAGAAAAAAGCAGAGAATCTAGTTGTAACGAACCCTCCCCTTAGGAAAATGCCTAGAGCGACTGTGTATCCTCCTAATACACCAATGCATCTTGTTCCTAGAACAATTGCCACTAAAAGCAAGACATTAATTAGTCAATATGTTATCTTTCAACTATTTGTTGATTTTGAGAAAACTTGCAAGAAAAGGATCACACCCACTGGTATTACTGAAGGAGAAAGGGGCTTTGAGCAAACTAAAGAATGTTATTTAACTGAAGTCATGCCGTTCTTTAAACTGCTAAAGGATCATTTTGAAAGTCTTAAAAAGGGAATGAACTTAGACATTAAAGAAATGGAAAAGGAGTTTGATGCAATGATAGTTGAGGTTAGTGACTATGAGCAAGCACTGAAATATAATGAGATTGAGAGGAAGAACTTGCATACATTAAATGAGACTCTTATTACAGAATGTGTTGCTCATATTTTTTTCACTGCCACAAATTATCCTATTAATGCTTCCCAATTTCATGAACTATCTGTTGCCCTGAAAGTCTCCCATGATCGTGTCATTGAGCTTGAAAAGACTAATTTTAAACTAAATGAGAAAATTGAACTGGATGATCACGACAATTTGATTAAACATTTTTCTAAACTAGAGGCTGAGCATTTTAATTTACAACTAAAATATCAACATCTTAAAGAAAATGCCAAAACTTCAAATATCAAGACATCCTCAAATGCTCCAGAGTTTGATGCAGTTTTTCAAATTAACAAACGTGATGAACAGATTCAAGCTCATTGCAACACGATCAGAAAGTTGAAAGCCCAAATCTCTCAATTAAAGGGTCAAACGAACAATATGACAGGCTCCCAAATGCCTCCTCCTCTAGATTCTCAGAATTCTCAAACGTTTCATCTTCAAAACCTAGTAAATGCATTACAAAAGGAAAACGAAAGTTTTCTAGAAGAAAATGAAAAGGTTAAACATCATTTCAATGAGTTATTTGAATCAATAAAGGTCACTCGTAACAAAAATAATGAACAAATAGCTTCATTGCAAAAGGAAATTGAGAATCTGAAGAGTCAGGTAAAAGGGAAAATGCCAATGACCAATGGGGAGAATGGTGTATCAAAGGTTCACTCTTGTAATAAATATGCTTTGTCTGTGAAATATGTCCCTCCTCATCTCAGGAACAACAAACTTGCTATTCAAACATACTTCTCATCCCTTAAGGATTACCTAGAATGTCTGCGTGAGATTGTTGAAGAGGATAAGTTAGAGAAACCTCATGATAATGCAATTGGACATGCATGCTTATATGCCAAACGATCTCAAGAAATCCTAGAATGCTTGATCACAATATGTCCTAAGTCATTAGGTGAGAGAGTTAATCCTTTGATTCCATGTGCTATGCCTAGTGCCAAGTATGCTATTCATTCGATGCCCAATGTATTGAATGTGAACCTTAGTGTGCCTTCAAGTAGTTCAGATTCCAAATCTTTGAATGCTAAGAAAGCAAACACTAGTGTGGACTCTAGAAGTTCAAATCCCAGTAACTCTAGTGATAAGAAAGTGAACCTTAGTGTGCCTGCATGTAGTTCAGATCCCAGCACATCTAAACAGGTGAATCAAAGAGTAGTAAAACCAACTAATGTTCCCATTCCCTCTACAGGAGTAATCAGTGACATTAAAGAGAGCAGGTCAAAGTCTCAAGACAATACAAGGAATGATAGGACCTCGCAAGCTAAGAATGTGCACTAGAAAAGAGTAGAAGAACAATCTAGGAACTTTAAGTTTGAGCCGAATAAAACGAATCGTGTTGATTCTAGTATTAGCCATAGGCGTACTGTAATTAATTCGAATTCTGATACTATTTGCAAACCTTGTATTGATGTCTGCTTGAATTATGTTTCTAATCATGAATGTGGTGTTAATGTTTTGCCTAATGATGTTAATTGTCCAATTAATATGGTTAATGCTAAAAATCATGCTAAGAAGGCTAAAAGGCAAAAACGAAAGAAAGTTAGAAAACAGTGGAAACCCACAGGAAGAACATTTAGTAAGATAGGCTATCATTGGATACCTGTTGGTCATAAGACTAATCAGACAATGCCCACTAGAAAATGGATGCCTACTGGTAGAACTATTCCCTTAAGAAGTGAGCACACTTTGAATAGGGCTAATACAGACACTAGTACTGCATCTATTCATAATGATTCCATTGCCTTAATTTCTGATATGAATGCTTCTATTTCTGAGGTGGGTGTTCCAACCATTGTTACTAACCAAATGGAACCCATTCTTGCATGGGGATCCCAATTATCCAGTTATCCATTCTTGTCTGTGTTCAACTGCAGATCGTTCAAATCGTTCTGTGGTACCTGGACTCAGGCTGTTCCAAGCATATGACTGGCGACCGGTCGCGGCTCATGAACTTCGTGAGCAAATTCATCGGGACAGTTAGATTCGGAAATGATCATTTCGGTGCAATTATGGGTTATGGAGATTATGTTGTTGGTAATAGTGTCATCTCTAGAGTATATTATGTGGAAGGTCTTGGTCATAATATGTTCTCTGTTGGTCAATTCTGCGATTCTGATTTAGAAGTAGCCTTCAGAAAACATACTTGTTTTGTTAGAGAACTTAATAGTAAGGAACTGTTAAGAGGAACTCGTGGTTCAAATCTTTACACCATCTCTATCGATGATATGATGAAGTCTTCTCCAATTTGCTTGTTGTCAAAGGCCTCGAAAACAAAGTCATGGTTATGGCATCGTCGTCTCAATCACTTGAACTTCGGCACCATCAATGATCTCTCCAGAAAGGACTTAGTTGTAGGTTTACCTAGACTAAAGTATGAAAAGGATCATCTTTGCTCAGCATGCCAATTGGGAAAAAGCAAAAAGTATGCCCATAAACCCAAACCTACAAACTCAATTACAGAAGTTCTTCATACCCTTCATATGGATTTATGTGGACCAATGAGAGTGCAGAATATCTTTGGGAAGAAATATGTGTTAGTTGTCGTTGATGATTACTCTAGATTCACCTGGGTCAAGTTCTTAAGGACAAAGGATGAAACTCCTGATATCATCATCAAACTCATCAAACAGCTGCAGGTTCGACTTAACAAAACAGTCAGAATTATCCGAACACACAATGGAACTGAGTTTGTCAACAAACAACTTAGTGAATTTGATGAAAGCATTGGAATCAGCCATCAAAGAAGTGTTCCACGAACTCCTCAACAGAACGGTGTAGTTGAAAGACGAAATCGAACTCTTGTGGAAGCCGCTAGAACAATGCTGATTTACTCAAAGGTTCCAATGTTTCTCTGGGCTGAAGCTATTGCCACTGCATGCTGCACACAAAATCGTTCCCTGATTCACACTGTTCATGGAAAAACTCCATATGAACTTGTCCACAACAGAAAACCTAATCTCTCTTTCCTTCGTGTGTTTGGAGCATTGTGTTATCCAACTAATGAGGGTTAAGACTTAGGCAAACTTAGAGCTAAAGCAGACATTGGAATATTTGTAGGGTATGCACCAAACAAAAAGGGATACCGAATCTACAACAAAAGAACCCGACATATCATGGAAACAATTCACGTTACGTTTGATGAGCTGACCGGTCATACGGCTCCTGGACAATCCAGTTCTGGACCCGCACTTCAAAACAGTCCTATTGGTTCATCCCTTGTTCCAAACTCTTCTCCAGCAACCCCATATGTACCTCCATCTGAAGATGATTTAAAGAAATTGTTCGATCCTATGTTTGATGAACTTTATGAGCCAAGTACTAATGAGGTATCGATTCCTACAATAGAGGTTGCTCATATTCCTGTGATTGAAGTCAATCCTTCAGTCTCAATATCATTAAGTCAAGAAGCGCCTGCTGCTGATCCTTCAGCCTTATCAACAAATCATCATTCTTCAAATATACATCATGGAATCATTTCTGGCATCAATGATGAAGTTAATCCCTTTGCTACTTCTGAAGATGCTCCATTTGAAAACATATTTGCTCCTGAATCTTCATCAGAACCATCCTCTTCAGGAGACATCGACTCTGCTAGTTCAGTCCCTCAACAACTACCACATGAACACCTTAGAAAATGGACTCACGATCATCCATTAGACAACATCATTGGAAATCCCTCTCGTCCAGTATCCACACGGAAACAACTTGCAACCGATGCCTTATGGTACTTCTTCAACTCCGTACTCTCTAAGATCGAACCAAAAGATGTTAAAACCGCCATGAATGAAGATAGCTGGTTCAATGCCATGCAAGATGAAATTCATGAGTTTGATCGACTTGATGTATGGGAGTTAGTACATGCTCCAGACTGTGCTATGATTATTGCTCTTAAATGGATCTTCAAAGTGAAATTTGATGAGCATGGTGATGTGTTGAAGAACAAGGCTCGATTAGTTGCTAAAGGATACCGTCAAGAGGAGGGTATTGACTTTGAAGAATCTTTTGCTCCAGTTGCTCGAATCGAGGCAATCAGAATCTTTTTGGCTAATGCTGCTAGTAAGAACATGGTAGTCTATCAGATGGATGTAAAGACGGCATTTCTGAACGGAGATCTTAAAGAAGTCGTCTTCATCAGCCAACCTGAAGGATTTGTGAATCAAGAGCATCCTACTCACTTTTATCGTTTGAAGAAGGCTCTTTACGGTTTAAAGCAAGCTCCAAGGGCATGGTATGATACACTGTCAAAGTTTCTTCTATCTATCGGATTTAGCAAAGGAGCAGTTGATCCAACATTGTTCACCAGGAAGTCAGGCAAACATTTAATTCATGTTCAAATTTATGTTGATGATATCATCTTTTCCTCGACTGACCCCAATGAGTGTGACCGTTTTTCAAATGAAATGAGTTCAAAATTTCAAATGTCAATGATGGGACAAATGTCATTTTTCTTGGGATTACAAATTTCACAAAGTCCCGGAGGCATTTTCATAAATCAATCTAAATATGCAACTGAGATCTTAAAGAAATTTGGATTTGATTCAAGTGACCCTGTTGACACTCCCATGATTGATCGAACCATACTAGATGAGGACCACTCAGGGATCATGATTGACCAAACAAAATATCGTAGTATGATTGGATCCCTGATGTACCTCACAGGTAGTAGACCAGACATCTTGTTCGCTGTTTGCATGTGTGCTAGATACCAGGCTAAGCCTAATAAAAAGCACCTTGAAGCGGTTAAACGGGTCTTTCAGTATCTCCAAGGAACCATCAATATGGGTCTTTGGTACCCGAAGGACACCGGTATGTCACTAACAGCCTATGCAGATGCTGATCATGCAGGGTGTCAAGATACTCGTCGAAGTACATCTGGAGGTGCTCAGTTTTTGGGTGATAAGCTTGTGAGCTGGTCTTCAAAGAAGCAAATGAGTACTTCTATTTCCTCTACAGAGGCTGAATACATAGCCATGTCATCTTGTTGTGCTCAAATCTTATGGATGAGATCTCAATTATCTGACTATGGCTTTGAATTCAACAAAATCCCTCTGTACTGTGATAATAAAAGTGCTATTGCTCTGTCATGCAACAACGTTCAACACTCAAGAGCAAAGTATATCGACATTCGACATCATTTCATCAGGGAACTAGTGGAAAAAGGTGTGGTGGAACTCTATTTTGTGAGGTCTGAATATCAGTTAGCAGACATCTTCACCAAAGCTCTTCCAAGAGAACGTTTTGTGTTTATTCTTCCACGACATGGCTTGAAAAGCCTTCAACCAGAAACACTCAAACGTCTTCAGGAGGAAGACGAGGAGTAAAAGGTTTCCGTCATCTATCTCTTGTATATATCTATTGGAAAAACAAAATACAAAATATAAAACCTTCAAAATCCATAAAAATCTGAAAAATTCAAAAAATCTTCAAAAAATATTGTCAATTTGTTATGCTTTTTCTCGGTTCGACAATATCTACGGTCTTTGTGCTGTCATTCAAAGAATGACACGGGACTTTAGATGTTGTTCGAATTCTTTAAAAAAAAAAAAAAAAAAAAAAATCAAAAAATCAAAAAGTTAAAAAATTATTTTTTGGGAGAAAGTGAAAAAAATGGTTTATTGTCATTTCAGGCAGTAACCCGCTTTTCAAAGAAAGAACAAAGCCATACTTTACCATGTTTTCAAATTCCATGCTCTGTTTCTATAAACATTTATCTGCTGAAAACTAACTGCTTTGAAAAATAACTCAGTCTCTATTTTTGATAATCATCTAGACTTATTCGTCAAAATATCAATCTCTCAGTCAAAAACCTATGTCATTGATTGAGGGGGAGAATGATTTCAATTAAATTAAAAAGTTATTTGGCATTCAATTGTTTTCAAAAGATATTCATGCATGTTTTATCAATGGAGTTTAAAGTCTTAAAATCCGATCCTTATCAGTTAAAATGCTTTCATAATCAAGTCACAATTCTCCTTAAAAGCTTTCAAAATCAATTTAAATCTATAAGAGATCACAAATCTCAAATGATTTGATAATTGTGATCGGGGGAGAATGTGTGATTTAAATTGGATTTAAACTGATAATTCGGTAAATGGTTTTATAAGGATATACATGCTTTCCTTCCCACATGTGACAAACGATTTCAAATTTTCCATGCACATGTTGAGGGGGAGCATCTATCTTAAACCTATGATTTGAAACGTGATCACTTATCTCAATGTGCAGGTTCCCTCTAGTATGTGCAAAACCCTTTTCAAACCTAGAAGCACATATTGAGGGGGAGCAAAATCATGAAAATCTCATCCTTCCCCAAAATGCTTTATCTACTTGATTCGATTTGGGAAGTGATGTTGATATCTTTTAGAAAATGGTAATCAAAGAAGTTAATTCTTCCTCTTGCCTCCGTGTGCAAAACGATTTCAAACATTTGATGCACATGTTGAGGGGGAGCACTTGTTCTAAAAATATCAAAAACAATTCAGGTACAAAATGTTTTGATAATATATCACAAGTATCTGGATTGATTTTCAAATGGTTTTCAATTGGTTCAAATGGCAGATGAACAATACCAAATAGACCGACCAACTTTACTTTATGTACGGTGATATAAGGATGATAAGGTTAGGTATGTGTTCCCATGATCCGCTAGAACCGGAAGGATCTACCCAGGGACTATCCACTAGTTAGTGTAGAGTTCTTAGGTATGATGATAAAAGGAGAAAAATGAGATATGGGAAGAGTGCGGACTGAGACTGAGCTAGTACTGGAATAAACCCAACAAGGTTCTAGCTATGAAGTCTCGGTAAGCACTGAAAGGATTAAAAAGAATTGAATGAGAAAAGGGTGAAAACAAATAGCCCTCCATTTATTCAACCATAGGGCAGAAACCGGGTACAATTCATATGCTACTGATGGTAACATAGGTATTGAAGACAAGACGTCATGGACCCAGTGACGCTCTGCACTACAACTTCCCAAACCACTCAAGTTCCTCTTATAAGGGCTTGTTTCATTCTCACGGGGAACCTACATAATCTATCGACTATCTCTTAGAGATTGTTGATATTGAAGAAGGAGACCCTCTCCCTAGTCTCCGGCACATGAACCAAATATGCACAAAATTGAGTCTAGAGCCACGAGATCATCTATAAATCTCATTAGGACACTTTCAATGAAGACTCTCTATTTCACACAATGTGGAAAGAGAGATTATATCTTGAGTCCTACGCATTATCCTTGTGGTATTGCCAGAACATCTGAGTGATATGCTAACATATTCACAATGAAGATGGAAAGCCTTCTGGAGCCAACTTCAAACAAGCTCCTGGTGGGTAGCATGTGAGATCTAATCAATAGATCAACCATGTGACAACTGAACAGAAACAATGGGGAGATTCAATCTTTTGAATCAATCCTGGTTCAGGTTATGGATTGACGGATACCTTTGAAAAACCGGTCGTTGTGCTTAAAAACTCTTTTCTTTAGCAAATCGACCGTGTACAGATATTTCAAATCAAAAGGTGTTTTATGATTGATAATTGATTTTCATTAAAACCTTCGTTGTATTGCAAAAACAATTTCTATTGAGCAATACACGATTGGTTTTCAAATCTCTTTTTATCAATCAGTGGACTTAAATTCACTGGTTCACTCACTCCGTGTTGTCTTCTTTGAGACGTTCCGGTCTGAGAACAGCTAGAGCAGCTGTGAAACCCTGTCAAGGAAATTCTTCGGAATCTTACCTGATCACAGGCAGCACTTATACTGATCAACAGGGAACCGTGGGCCGTGTACCTCAATTCAACGAAAGTGATCAAAGACACTTTCGTGCACTTTATTGCTAACTGTTGTATGCAGGTACACCCGACGTGTTTGCAGCTGATTAGAATGAAGCGGTCATTCCATAGCCGCATGCTCACTCTACACATTCATCTCTTAAGAAATCATGATTAGTGCATCAATGACTCTGATATTTTCACTCCATGCTTCTGCTACGCTGCTGCCAATATCATGAATCAACGAAAGCTTTCGCTACTCTGATGAGAAGATATCATGATCCAGAATGTGAGCATGTCGGTCCGAAAGTCACAACATCACATAATACCAAAACCACAATGGATGTCTCAGAGATTTTTGTTAGCTGATGATCTCAAAAGCTGGCATAATGTTATTATCACGTGGATCAGTAAAAGACCTCCACTTGGATTAACCAAACATGCAATGAGTGGAATCAATGACTACCAGCTTCGGAGCAAAGTACTACATCAAGAATACAAGAACAATTGTTAATGTAATATCTGTTTGTATTCAATGTAATTTTAGTATATGTTTGAGGTGACCTCCCTTAGGGGGAGATTGTTAGGAATTAGAAATTCCAGGTATTAAAGAGTCGGTCACCTCAAGTATATGTAATCGTTAGAATGCTCGTAGTCATAGTTATTTTATGTTAAGTAGTATTTAGTTAAGTAACACCGTGGAGGACGGACGGGTCTTTACCCACTGTATGCTTGATCCACAGCCCGTTGTGTGGCGTTTTATTGTAAGACTATAAATACTCTCTACCTTCCAAGGTAGAGAGTTGGAGCTCATAATAAGAATTTTCTTTCTCTCACTAAAGTTCCCTAAACCTCTAAATTTCTCTCTCTAGAATTCCACATATACGCCCACTTTGTGTTATGGTTTGATGTGTATGTGAAAACTAATATCCTACAATGACCACTGTGAACAATTTGTGAACAAAGTTTTAATTCAAATACTCCCCCTCAACAAGTGATATAAACGGTTGAGGTTTTGAAAATCATAAGGGGAAGTACTTGTTCTTTTGAGCAAAACCTTTAAAAGTGAAAGGTTTGATAGGTTTTACTCAAAAGTAAGAAGCTTTCGCTCCTTTTATAAGGATTGTGGCACTGAAGCGTACCACAGGGTCCTTTCATTACAAGAACGGGTTGTACACTGAAATGTGTGAACAAGCCATAGACATAAATAATCACACATCCAAATTATATGAAATAGAAGCAGTTCAAGGGGTACCAGGAAGTCCATCAATGTTTCCAGGAATGTGAACAGGGCGTTGATAGCCGGCGAGAGCAATCCTGGGACGACCTCCTACAAAGCTCTCCAGAGTTCTGAACTGGTCCCGTCGATACAACCTTTCATCAATCTTTCTGATGATCCTCCTTACATCCCGTATTTCCTTGGAATTCCATCGCTTTTGTGACCCAATACCTTCATGAATATCCTTCAACCTATAAGCCAATCCGTCCCTAACCTTCTTCAATGTGTGATCCCCAAACTTGTGAAGATCTCTACACGCCATCAAGCAGTTGCGATGTGTTTCACTAATGTAAACCACTCCGAATGGTTGGCTGATGAGTGTGTGTTGTGAAAGCTAGTTAATGTCGGGAAGATCTAGCTGAGGTGGAGTGAAGTTGACACGGGTCTGATATGATTCAACTGCAAGCTGGAGATCTTCTACACATTCTTTGATGACTATGCTTCTAATGAAGATAAGCAAGGACTTGATGAATTCACGTTGTACTTCAGTTGAAAATTGTCTCATGCGACCCTGTACTTTGGCAAGGTACATGTCTTCAATGTCGTAGATAGACAAATTCTTAAAGTCCGCTTCAGAGAATGCATAATCCCTTTCGTCTTGTCTTTTGACCACAATATTCTTGAGGAAAGTGTAGTCCCATTTAGATGAAAGATCAACATGTTTAATAGCCACGATTGCTTTAGTACTGAACACTTCATGTTGAGACTTCTGAACCTGGCAGCTTCTGTAGTAGATTCGCCGGCGTTCCGGCCAATGGTGAATCCCATACAATGCATCACGGTCATATACTTCCACATTGTTGGAGAACATGTGGTTAGCCCTTTCCTCGATGGCTATGCAGTTAGAGTATATGGCTGCCGGGAATGGAAGTGTCAGAGATGTAGCGTATTTCCTTGAACCATCGCCACCGTGTAGAAGAAATTCCAAGTCTTTGTTGAAGAAATATCGGAATGGAATCCTAGGCTGATCTGGTTGGCCAATTGTTGGTAGAGGTTTTGACCAGTCGGTGTAGTATGGAGGGTTGTCCCGTTTGGTGAAGTCGATGTTTGCTTCTGGGTTGAGCCAATCCATGTTGTTAGACATAGCTCGTGCTATATTATCAAGGTGATACTCAACTTCAATAGCACTTTCCGAACTGTCTTTTAGAAGTTGAAATGCTTCATTCTTGATTCGCTTCAACTCGAATTTCGTCATCTTCTTCACACGGAATTTTTCTTGTAGTAGTTTCGCATGCTCCAATGTACTACATTCTGGAACCTCTTGACCTTCAGCTGGGTAGGGAGTGGAATCAACAAGCTTCGAGAACCATTCAAATTCAGTATCATCCTCGTCTAGCCATGATAAGACGTCAGTCATAGGCGCTTTCTTCATCTTCTTCTTTGGCCTAGAGGAGGATTCTGGTTTCTTGGCTGTGTCATGAGAGATGGGTTGTTGTTGGGGCTCAGAGACTTCTTCATAGTCACCACCCGTATACTCAATGTGATCATCGGTTTTCTGAGTCTGGGGTGGTAACTCAGAATCTTGAGGTTTTTCAGTAGAAGAACGAGGAGGAGACCTTTGTTGAGTTGTAGTCCGTTGGGGTGGAGGTTGCATAGAAGATGATTCACCAGACTTCTTCGGGCGTTTGGGCTCATTATCCTTATCCTTATCTTTGTCTTCGTCGTCTCTTGGATGTTTAGGCCTTTCAGCTTCTTCTCTATATGATGACCTGAGTTGGTATTCCAGCAATGCTTCAAAGAATTTACCTTCGTGGGACACAAATGTTGCAGATCGTTTCGACATTTGAGCTACCAGCCGGTTCACCAATTCATCATCTGAGAAGATTGTGGGTTCAAGTGGATTGATGTTTACATTCATTGGAGTTGATTTCATGGTTTGCTTGGCCAAATGCAAAAGAATCGGATAAAGTTGTCTGGTGTACATCTCCTTTGTCAGTTTAGGAACTACGGCAAGAAGGAACTTGTGAGTGTATCCTTTGATCATCTCGTCCATTTTCCCTTGAAGATCATCTTTCATGAGCTTCTGGACATACTCCCTTTCAACTTTCATCTCGTCATTCTCGTCATGAAGGTACTGTACCTGATCAGCAAGAAAATTCAGCTTCTTGTAAAGCACGTCTTTCTTTCTGACCTGTTTGACAACTTTAACGATTCGTGTCTTAGTTTGAGAAATCCAAGAGGCAGTTGGCTTCTTCACTGATTTGGATGTGGATCTGGTTGTTCTTTTTGATGGTGGTGGTGAGGAGTGAGAAGATGAATCCGATGATGATGAGATGTGAGGAGATTCAGGGTCCTTAGGAGGTTCAGAAGTTTTCTCCTTGGAACGTATTGGACTGTCTAGAAGAAATTGATCATAGTTCACTTCGTCATCTTTTTCAGTTTTAGCTTTTTCTTCAGCCTGAATCCTAGCTTCTTCATTTGCTTTAGCTTGAGCTGCAGCTTCTTCATCAGCTCTGTCTTTCTCTGACTTCTCAGTGTCTGGTTCCTCAGTGTCATACTCAATAGACTCCTTCTGTTGCTTTTGTTGTTGCTTAAGAGTGGTGGCACCAGTTCCCTTATCGGGTCGATTAACCGCATCAGGATCTAGTGTAGGTTGAACTTCCCCACTTGACCCTCCGGGGCCACCCATTTGATCTTTAGCAAATTCCTTCGCAACGTGTTGAAGTCTAACAAATTTGAACTTCCTCCTGTAATCAGTTTCCAGTGGCTCTTCTTCTGAGCTTTCCTCTTCGTGCTCAATCACTAGAGTCTTCCCTTTGCTTATATCTGCTGGTGGACTGGGAGGTTTTGCTACTGAAGGAGGTGCTTCGGTTGCAGATTCATAGTAGAATACCTCTTCGTCTGATTGTATATCTTCAGAGCTTTCGTCCACTAGCTTTCTTTGTGGTTCAAGCTTTGGAATGGGAATAGGAATAGCTTCCTTAGAAGGAACAATCCTTTTACGAGGAGGATTCCTCTTGGGGAACTTCCTCTGACTCTCAGTGCTTATAGCACTTCCTGCACTTCCTCTTCTGGTTTTTCTTGCAGGCGTACCAGAAGATTTTTCATCAAGAAAGCCAACTTTGTTCTCTTTCACAGCTACCATATATCTTTTATAAGAGTAGAGCTGTTTGAGTTCATCTGAGAGAAGGAGATCTGGTAACACAACACCTTGTTTCTTGGTAGTTGATTCCTTAAATCTGACTGTTAGAGTGGGTTCAGACAACACGTCAAGATTGTCGGGGTCATTGATTCTTTTGGGGATATCAGAATTGAGTCCAAGAGCTCTTTGGATCAACAGTTTTGTGTATCTAATATAAGGAATCTTTGAGCCAAGCTTTTTGAGGAAGGTCATCATGTCATCCCATATCAGAGCTTCAATTTCAATGTGTTTCATGTTGATCAGAGCCCAAAAGATTTGCAGTTCCACGAGCTTGGGATGCTCATAGCCACTGTCACGACCAGAAACAGATTTTGTGATGATGATATAAAGGGTTCTCCAAGGCTGAGGAATGATCTTAAGATCCACGTGAGAATGCTTATTAATGACCCCTGAAGCTTCGTCGTACCCAATATCAATCAAGAATTGCAGAACAGTCTCTTCAGTAGGTGCAGCAGAGAATTCAGTTGGTATGATTTCAGGAATGAGGAGAACAGCCCTTAAGTCTGCATGTGTGATGGTAACTTGTTTGTGATTGAGTGTCACTGTTACCGTACTTTAACCTTTGACCCTCTGCATTGTATTCAAGAATTGCTGTATGTAGATCTCCGGAACAGTGGCAGAGTTGGTGAGCATGTTCTGATAGGGATGGTTCTTCAGAATATCCACTGCCATGAGACACGAAGATTCCGAGCAGGTGAGAGTTTCAAAGTCAACTCTGAGATTGTTCTTTCCAATCTTCATTGGATAGCCATGCGGGAAGATGTCAGCAATGGTGAGAACGTTTGGTGCATCCACATTCATTTGAGCTTCCATGTTGTGATTTGAAACACATTTAGCCAAAAGAACCAACATATCGAAAGACATAATGTTAGTCAACAGAAGGTTTTATTGACTAATTATTGAATGTGCTATGTCTATGATTGTTACGAGTCCAAATTCACTTGTTTGTCCAATAGTCTAATGACGTCGTGATAAGTTTCATGAGTTAGTTAACTTTAAGTTTTAAAGTTTATGTAATCACAAAATTTTAACAACACATTACACATTTAAGTTTATTAGTGACATTATTGGATTCGTGACGTTATGATTCGTTTATTTACAAGTTTGCACATAATGTTAGTCAACAGAAGGTTTTATTGACTAATTATTGAATGTGCTATGTCTATGATTGTTACGAGTCCAAATTCACTTGTTTGTCCAATAGTCTAATGACGTCGTGATAAGTTTCGTGAGTTAGTTAACTTTAAGTTTTAAAGTTTATGTAATCATAAAATTTTAACAACACATTACACATTTAAGTTTATTAGTGACATTATTGGATTCGTGACGTTATGATTCGTTTATTTACAAGTTTGCCCGCGTAACAATTCATAATGAAGGTCTGATCAAGGCTTAGGCGTAGAAATGGTAGCTTATGCGTAAACAGGAGAAATATACGCGTAGGCGCAAGCTTATGCGTAGGATCCTTACTTACGCGTAAGAAATATTACGCGTAGGAAAAGGGAACCTTATGCGTAAAGCTTACGCGTAGGCGTATATGAAACCTTACGCGTAAGGCTTACTCGTAAGAGTAGACCTTATGCGTAGAGGTCACTGTTTACGCATATCCTTCACAGGATACGCGTAGTCCCTTTGTAGAACCTTACGCGTAAATGCTACGCGTAAGATTACTCTTACGCATAACATGCTACGCGTAAGGTGATCCTTATGCGTAGTTATCTAACAAACTTGATTCTGATATTTTTACATGTAGCAAACCTGAAACAAGATCATCATAACATCAATATTTACACATTCATTCATTCAAAACAGATCAAGGCATGAAAAACTTATCAAATAGTTTAGGCGTAAGATAACATATGCGTAGACTTAAACCCTACAGTTCAAAGCTTACGCATATGAAATCTAACCATAGGAATTGCACCAAAGTGTTTCTGGTACGTCTTAGAGGCATAGTAAGTTGTTCTATCCAAGTTTTAACTTCAAATTCAAGGCCAATCAAGAAAACCCAATTCGTATGAACTAGAACCCTAATTTTCAATTTATGAATCATTAGTGTTTCTGGGTAGTTTCTGGGCTTAGATATGATTAATTCAACTTGAAAACAACATTATACAACAATCTTTAACACCAAAAACATTCACATATGAAAACGCCCAAACCCACGCATAAACCCTAATTTCCAAAGTCCATCAATTCGTGTATCTGGGTGCATTTTGAGGATAAAAATGATGTTAGTGATGTAAAAGAAACGTTTTGACACAATCCTTTTAACCTCAAACACAAAACACATGATCATGTGTTCTAACCCTTACGCGTAAAACACAAAAGTCATTGAATCTTGAGTTTTAACCGTTGGATTCACATAAAATTCAAAACCGTTGTTTAAAAACTTGTTAAGAACACAAAATCACTTACAATTTGAAGATCAGAACACCGGATTTGAAGATTGATTTGTTTGCGTAGGATTAGTTAGGTTTGTGTAATAAATGTGAAGTGAAAGTGTTAGGTGGAGGAGTTTTATTAAAATAACTTTAAGCTTTTGGCAGTTTTAGTCCCTCCACCTTTTCCATTTTCATCCAAAGCCTTTTAACTTCCATTTTGGTTACCAAACGAAGAATATTTGGAAATAACTTTGACGACACTCCCCCTCGACTTAAGAAATAATGAAAGGTTATAAATTTTAGTCAGAGGAGTGTCAGTAAACCAGAAATGTGACCACCATTATTAAAGAAACAACCAGGATAAGGTAACATGTAAGTACACGGTTATTTTGAAACAGTTGAGTATTAAATTTTCTCCCCCTCAACACTTGATCGGAAAAAATACTGAATTTTGAAAGATTATAGTGTTGACGGAAGAAATGTACTTGCCATGTTGAAAGAAAAATAGATAGAAGAATATTTTTGTTGTTTTATCAGGTTTTATATTTTTGTATTTTGTTTTTGAAAAAAATTATTTACAGAAGAAATTTTGGTGTTTGACTGGTTTTTAAGACCATTTTAAGAGTTCACCCAGTTCATCTTGAGTCAAACACCGCATACCAATCCAGTGGACCAACTCATTAAACCTAGCGGGAGGCAAGGCTTTGGTGAGTAGATCTGCCAATTGGTATTTTGTACCCACGAAGTATAATTCAACTGTACCCTGTTCCACGTGGTCCTTGATGAAATGATAACGAAGATCGATGTGCTTTGATTTCGAATGCTGAACTGAGTTGCACGAGATCGCAATAGCACTCCGATTGTCGCAGTACATCGGGATTCTGTCAAATACGTAACCATAGTCTTTGAGTTGTGTTCTCATCCAGATGACTTGAGCACAACACGCCGACATGGCTACATATTCTGCTTCGGTTGATGACAGCGATGTACAATCCTGCTTCTTTGATTGCCAAGACACCAGTTTATCACCAAGAAATTGTAGTGCTCCTGAAGTACTTTTCCGTGAATCCAAACATCCTGCGTGATCAGCATCTGAAAAAGCGATTAGTTCAAAACCAGAATCCTTCGGATACCAGATCCCCAAGTTAATGGTTCCCTTTATGTATCGGAGGATTCTTTTAGCCTCAGAGAGGTGGGTTTCAGTTGGTCTTGACTGATAACGGGAGCAGAGATAAACGACAAAGACAATGTCAGGTCGGCTAGCTGTTAGATACATGAGAGACCCAATAATACTTCGGTATTTGGTAGGGTCCACTAATTTCCCATGTAAATCAGCGTCTAGCTTCTTGGTATGAGTCATTGGTGTGGCATAAGTGTCACAGGTTTTCATTCCAAATTTGTTTAACAATTCAAGGGCATATTTGGACTGACTCAAGAAAATACCACGGGGTGATTGATGAACTTGTAGTCCCAGAAAGAACGTAAGTTCACCCATCATGGACATTTCAAAAATTTTCTTCATTAGTTTTGCAAAAGCGATTGAGTACTTTTTATGTGTAGACCCAAAAATGATGTCATCCACGCAAATTTGAACAATTAAGATATGTGCCCCGTGATATTGTATAGAAAGAGTAGGGTCGACCGAACCTTTGTTGAAATTATTGGCAATGAGGAAAGATGATAGCTTATCGTACCATGCCCGAGGAGCTTGTTTGAGACCATACAGAGCTTTGTTCAGTTTGTAGACATGGTTCGGGAACTCGGGATCAACGAATCTTTCTAGTTGGCTGACATAACCCGTTTCTTTAAGTTGTCCGTTGAGAAACGCAGTTTTGACAACCATCTGAAAGACCGTCATATTCATATGAGCCGCGAACGCGAGAAATATCCGAACAGCCTCAAGACGAGCAACCGGAGCAAATGATTCTTCAAAGTCAATACCCTCCTCCTGTCGATAACCCTTAGCCACCAGACGTGACTTGTTTCTGATTACGTTCCCTTCAGCATCCAATTGGTTCTTCCAAATCCATTTAAGACCAATGACGTAGACCACTGTTGATCTTTCAACCAGTTCCCATACTTCAAGACGTTTGAATTGGTTGAGTTCTTCTTGCATGGATTCTATCCAGTTGTCTTTTGTCATTGCGTCTTTAATGTTTTTAGGCTCAGATTGGCAGACAGTGAGTGCATAAATGCAATGTTCACCATCGGTGTGAAGACGTTGTCTCGTAACGACTGGTTGATTCGGATTGCCAATAATATTTTCCAGAGGATGGTCTTTTGTCCATCGATGTGTAGAGGGTTGATGTTGGTATACATTGTGCAGATTCTGAGGATTCAAATGGTTTGTTGATGATTCCGCGACATCAGGTGCAGCAGTGTCATTAGCAAACGGGTTAAAGAACGCATTTGGATCAAAATCTGCAGGTGGAGGTACTTCATTAAGAACATCATCAGCCGGTTCATCATTGTTGGAAGTGGTTTGTTCAACTGTTGTGGTGGAGTCAACTGGTGGTGCTTCTTCAACAGTTGTTGTTGTAGCAGGTGTAACAGGTATAAGAGTAGTATCAGGTTGAGCAGCGGAAATAGCGGATACACCTGGAGCACGTTCATCAATATCGTCACTGAACAGCGGAGCAAATAACCTTTCCATTTGTTGACGAGTGAGCTGGGGGCTTTGTTTAGCTGATGATGGGGTTTGAGGGAAGTTTAATCGGTTGTGACTGGGTTCTAAGCTGTTATACTCAGAAGCCATTTCCGTAAGTTCATCAAAATGAGCATGAATCGTTTCCATAACCTGTTTTGTACGACGATTCCAGATCCGGTAACCTTTAGAATTCTCACAATATCCAATAAAGACTCCGATGTCAGCTTTGGCTTTGAGCTTTCCAAAATCATCACGATCATTATTCGGATAGCAAAGGGATCCAAATACATGAAAGTGTTTGAGATTCGGTTTATGGTTGTGGAGAAGCTCAAAAGGTGTTTTGTTGTGGCGTTTAGTAATCATAGAACGGTTTTGAGTATAGCATGCAGTAGATACAGCTTCTGCCCATAAGTAATCTGGAAGTTTAGCATTGATTAACATTGTTCTTGCAGCTTCCACTAACGTTCGGTTTCGTCTTTCAACAACTCCGTTTTGTTCTGGTGTTCGTGCAATAGATGTATGATGCTCAATTCCTACTTTCTCATAAAATTCTTGAAGAGTTTGGTTAACAAATTCAGTTCCTTTGTCTGTTCTTATTTGGCGGACGGTCTTCCGGAGCTGAACTTGAATTTTCGTGAGAAAGGTGATGATCATTTGTGGAGCTTGGTCTTTGCTTCGAAGAAAGTAGACCCAAGTCCATCGTGAATAGTCATCAACAGTTACTAAGATATAGCGTTTGCCATTGATCGTTTGCACGCGCATCGGGCCACACAAATCCATGTGAAGAAGATGAAGCACATGCAGAGAGTTGTGTTCCACCTTTGAAGGAAAATGAGCACGAGTGCTTTTCCCTTGTTCACAGGCTGAGCAAAGGTGATCTTTAGAATACCGGAATCGTGGGAGACCTTCAACTAGTTTGTGTCGAGCAAGATTGGTTATAGTTTGAAAGTTTAAATGTGAGAGACGACGATGCCATAGCCAGGATTTTGTTGTTATTGCCTTTGAAAGTAAGCAGATGGGAGATGAAGCAACCATGTCTTGCATAGAGATAGTGTAAAGACTTGAGTTACGCGAGCCAGACATAAGGTCGTTTCCTTGTAGATCACGAATGAAACAAGATTTCTCCCTAAAAGCAACCTCCAAATCTCCATCACAGAACTGACCTACTGAAAACAGATTGTGACCGAGGCCTTCCACATAATAAACCCTGCTAATTTTGATGTTCCCATTGATATAGTCTCCGTAGCCCATGATAGTTGCGAAGTGTTCCCGAATCTGACAGTGCCAATGAACTTTGCAATAAAGTTTGATAACAGTTTAAGGTTGCCTGTCATGTGTCGGGAACATCCTCTATCAACAATCCAGAGAATGATCTGTATCACCTGCATTACACACAGACGACACAGATGGAATAGAAGTAGATGTGGAACCCGAAATGTTAGAGGGTTCCGGAGCAGTTATAGTAGACATACACACATCAATAACTTTAGGCATCCATTTTAATCCTAGTGTGTTATATATCCATTTCTGCCATCTCCAACTAGTATTTTCTTTAGTCTTAGTGAATGCACTAGGTGGTACTACATTCCTAGGAGGTGAAACTGGAGCTACAGGGACATCAATGCGGTTCTTAGAATCTAAAGAGGGCGGTCTACCAAGCACAGACTTAGAATGATTAGTGGGCCTAGAGGTATTCCGATTCTTAGGATTCCTTAAACGAGAGATGATAGCTTTAGCAACACATTTGTCATGACAATCAGAATTCATACTTTTACGACAAATAACACAAGGTGCATCAGACTGAATATCAAAAGTACTTAAAGGTTTAGCATTCGTTACATCACTATTTCTATTACATTTGCCAGATGCAATATCTATAGTGGAAGCAACGTGAGTCTTATTCGTAGTTCTAGGGTGTTCTTCTACTTTAGCATTCCTTATTGATCTTTTCTTAGGTCGCAACTTCTTATTCTTCGATGTAGTGCTCCTAGGCTGTGAAGTGCGGACGTTTGGAAAAGAGACAACTATTCCTGTTTCAGTAGAAGGAAGCATGTTAGCAACTTGTGTTTTGGCAGTAGGCATTCTAGGTTCACGATTACTAAGTGTTACTGGTGCTATTCTCTTAATCAGTGTAGGCGGAAGTTGTTCATACTTTCCTAACATTTCTCTTAACTTAAAGATAGTGTGAATCAAATCTTGATTTTCAGAACGAATATTACCAGCAAAATTCATTACTTCTCTAGTGTGTGCAAGATAGTGATCAAGTTCGTTTGATGCTTCATGACGAGTCTTTTTGAGTAAATCAAATATGACACCATATTCCTGTTTAACTTTTACAAGTTTTTATTCATATTTTGAGATTTGACTTTTCAAAGACACGTTTTGATCATCCAGTTGCTCAAATTTTGGATTAAAATTGTTTGATTGCAACTGGTGGATTTTGTTTTGCAAAGCAAGTTCACGATTTTGACAATCTTTTTGACACCATTGAAGACGACGTTTTGCATTTGAAAGCTCGTTTAAGAGATGTTCGTTTTCAACTTTTAAAGACTCGATCTGAAGCACATTATCAGTATTCTCAACAGTTACAACATTATCAACAGTATCAACAGATGCATATGACACAGAATTCAATAACACAACATTATGGATATCAGCACAGATAACATCATTCAAGAGTCGATCAACATCTTTTCTCAACATTTTCTTTTTACGTTTAGTATTGGTAATAGATGTTTTTGTTTTCTCGAAAACGACCTTCATCACTCCAAGTTCCTTATGAAAGTCCCGTTCCCAAGACAATGCACAATGTTTCAAATTTTTAAATTTGGTAAAAGATTTTTCTGAAAAATGTCTCTTTGTTCTCGCGCCAGAGGCGATTGAAAGTGTTGAACTTTGATTTCAGAATGATATTCTATCTCATGTTGTAAACGTTTGAGGTCAGCCATGAAAAGGTCAAAATATCTAAGAATTTTGCGATTTTCAGGTTTTGAATTTACTTCACTGATGGAAGGTAAAGGACCATAAATTTGTGCATAATCTGGTTGGGGATTAACATTAGAAGACTCAGACGTTTTTATGATAATCCTTGGTGTGTTAGAAGAATCCGTTGGTGTGACGAAAGTGACCGGTTTTGAATAGTTAAAAGGTTTGTTGTAAACAACAGTTTCTAATTTTGATCGACTCTCGTCTTCTGCATCTAATTCCTCTTGACGATGATATTCAACAACACTCATAACAGAATTATCAATTTTATATTCTGTACTGGAAACTTCAGGATTTGGTTTGAATGCTTTGGTTGAAAGCTTAGGTTTGTAACCAGCAAGAGTTGGTCCATATCCATTTGGATTGGGTTTTAAGGTAAACTTTTCAATAGCTGTTACCGACTCACCATGTTTGTAAACAACAGTTTTAAACTCTTTAAGTTTGTTTTGCAAGCCAATAATTTCTTCAAGATGATCATCTATTCGTTTCGTTGAATGCTTTTTGTATGCAGAGAACTGTTTTTGACAAGTTAACAACTCGGCCTTAGCTTTTTGATTTTCCAAGGTGAGAGCGTTAATTTGCTTTTTATGTTCATGTTTTAGTTGTTCTATTTCAGACAACAAAGCATTCTTTGAAGCGGCTAGATCACGCATCTGTCTCTCTAAATATTTTTCGTTTTGATGAGATTTAGCAAAGGCGGCTTCAAAACCTTTTTCACGTTTTTCTTGAGTTTTGAAAAAGTTGAGTTGCTTTTGTAAACATTCAAAATCCTTGGTTAACAGTGCATTTTTAATTTTCAAGTCCTGATTTACTGTACGACATTCTTCCACTATGGATTGTTGATTTTTAAGCCATAGATCAACATCTGGAGGAGGCACAAGTTCGGCGTGCTCAACGTGAGTCACAACATGATCATTATTTAGATCCTCTAGTATAACCACGGAGTCAATTTGATTATCAATGGAAACCATAAGGTCATCTTGATCGTCAAATGTAACTACGGGGTCTAATTGAAAATCGTCGGAATGAAATGTGGATGACTTATTTTGAACATTCTGAGCCTTGCCGGATTCAGATGTTGGCGGAGATATTAGATCAGAGATAAATATGGTTTGTTCGGGTACCTGAGACAAGCCATCAGTGTCATACACTGGGCCTGTGTCACTCATGTGTAACTCATGCATATTAGCCATTAACATAACAGCTGCATTGGCCTGCAAGTCCTCCATATCATCATCTGAGTCTGCATCTGCCATAAAACTGTGTTCTTTGTCTGTGAGAGTTCCACCAGCTTCATCCTTAAGAGCCAAAAGTAATGCCTCCTTGTAATAAGCATTGCCCCTAGTCCTCGGTTTTGGGCATGCATTAGCCAGGTGTCCCTTCTCATTGCAGTTGTAGCATCGAAGACCATTCAACCCATTCTGAGCATTTCCTAGTTCCACCACTTGAGCTCTGTTGTTATTCCTACCCATAGCATTAAACCCTTGACCACCGCCCATCTGACGACCAGAACCACAATTCTGAACTTCAACTCGTCCATTGTTCACAACAGCCTGATTCCTTGTGTTTGATGAGGAACGAATGCGATTGTTGGATTTGTTTGTATAACGGCCAAAAGCATTAGCAATCATAACAAATCCTTGTTGCAATGCTTCGAACGGATCGGATTCCTCATTAGCTTGACTATGAAGTGCTTGATCATTGTTGTTGTTGTAAGGAACCAATTGAGTTTGTTGAGATTGCTGTGATTGATCATGTGGTGTGATAGTTGGTTGAGTTGCTGGTTGAGGAGGATAATTGTTTTGAGCATACAAGGCAAGTTGTTGATTTTCCGGATGTGAAGGTGAAGCAATTTGAGCACGGAGAATCCTTTCCTTATCAACTTCCTTTTGATGAGGCTTCAAGTAATCGTACAACAATCCGTATGTAGAATGATGCATGTTCTTCGCTTGACGGAGAAAAATGACATACTTCTCCCATTCAGGACCAAGACTACTCGGGAACTTAGTATTAACTGCAATTCTTGGCATGATGATGTTGTGTTTATCCAAATCATTTATGATGTCTGAGAATCGATGATGATAAGACTCTAGTGTCTCTCCAGGTTCAATCATGAAGTGTTCATAAGCCAAGTAAATTTTGGATTCCATATCCTCCTGATTGAGTGCAGATCCTTCCATAAGAAGATGAATATGTTCCCACATTGCCTTTGCAGTCTTTTGAGCATCAACACTTCGAAGAATTGGGTTTGGTAATCCTAAAAGGATATATTGCATTACAAGCTCATCAGCTTCATAGTGTAGAAGTTCTTCTGGATTCAGGTCAGCAACAGTAGCAATGTTTGATTGTTCATCTCTTGGTGGATTAGCATTTGGATCTCCGGGTACAATGACAGTAGGCATCTGAAATGGACCTTCCAAGATAACCTTCTTTAAGAATTTTCCATGTGGCTTCTTCAGATCACAAAACCTAAAGAACCTAATTACCCATTGATCGTAGTTTCCTGGAGTGAGCATTGGAGGTCTATCAAGTGATCCAGCCTCATGAATTGATTGTTGGCTGCTTAAAGCTTCACACATCTTTGCAAACCAAGTGGGTTCCTTCATAGTGTTCCTTGATGGATGTTGATTGAAATCGTTTGTGTAGGGTTGAACTTGAAGACTTGGTGGTGGTTGAACCATTTGTGGTGGTGGAATTGCTCCAAGTTGTGGAGTATGTTGTTGATTAAATTGTTGTTGATAAATTGCTTGTTGTTGATTCCATTGTTGATGTTGTGGACTTAGTTGTTGTTGTCGTTGAGTGTAAGTGTGAGGGAAATAGTTAGAGTATGGTGGTTGTGACATTTTGAAAATCTTGTGTTATAAAATGGATCTTTGTTGTCGAATGAACCTTTGTTGATGAAGTATCCTTAGGCGTAGAAATCACAAAAAACCAAGTAGCACTTATGCGTAAAAACACCAAAGTTACGCATAACAGCAAGAGTTACGAGTAGGTTTAGCTTACGCGTAAGCAGGGAAAAAGCACTAAAGTTATGCGTAAACAGTAAGTTAGGCGTAGAAAACTTAGGCGTAGGATTACCTTATGCGTAAGACTAGGCTTAGGCGTAAGATGAATCTTATGCGTAGGATGTTCTACGCGTAAGCTTATGCTTATGCGTAAGTTTAGGGTTTTTAGCCCAAGTGATCTTTTACACTATCACAGTGCAAAAGATATCCCAAGTCGACGTATTTTCAGGCTTATCCAAGCAAGAAAACACGGAGTAAACCATGAAACTGAAGATCAAACCAAGGATAAAGTTACGCGTAAGTTTAGGGTTTTGATACGCGTAGCTTTACTCGTAAAAATGATTTTGCCCAAAGATGTTTCTAAACTAGTTTTTGTGTGATGAAATAGCTTCAATATCACCAAAAGAACACAAGAGTGTGAAATTTGATGATCCAAAGCATAAAAAACGGTTACGCGTAGGATGAAACCCACGAACAAAAACAAGCTCAAAAACGAATATCCACGCGTAAAGTTTGAAACTTTTTCCCAAAAACAGTTATTTTAACACCTTAAAACATTGAAAGGACAAGAATCTTGGATTAAAAAGTGTAAAAAACGTGTTTTTAAGCGAACCAAAGTATCTCATACGTTTTACGCATAGGACCAAAACCCACTTCAAAAACAATACATTCACCCAACTATTTGGCGATTGATACCACTGTTAGATCACTAGTTTTACAACAGAAGCATCAATAGAAAGAGTAGAGAGGCGGATGAACAATAAACCAAACACACACACACGATATAATGATACGGTTATGCGTAGAGTGAGTGAAAGAGATATATTGAACAACCAACCCTCAAGTGAGGGTTATACAAGAGTATTTATAGGAAGGAGAGCTAGGGCAACACTCCCACTCCCTTCCTTTCCTTAATGGACATGGGCCTAAGCTCATGGGCCTTCTACATAAGCTTAAGGCTAATAACAAACATAAAGGCCATAATTAAGCTAACTATTACATATGAATCACTAACACTTGATTTAGGTTTAGGAGTGATTCCAACATATATGAAGGCACGTCTCTTGTTCGTGGGCCTTCCTTCTTTATGGAGCAAATTTCAGGGAAGTTCTCGCTCTAATTCTACCTTTCTCTTCACCTTTATTTAATGCCTAGTACAAAGGGACTTTGTACAATTCAAGTTGGGGGACGGGATTAGAATTATCTCTTGAACTTTATTTCACCCACATTTTTCTAGTTTATTTTGAAAAATTAAGCCATTTTTAAAATTTTGACATGTTTTTCTTAACCTAACTAGATTAGACCTTAGCCGAGCACATACAACCCTTGATATTATATGGTGAGATTAGCCTTATCCGTTTCCAATATTTTACCCCAAATCCACCAAATTATGAGTGTGCAGGTAGCTTGTAAACTTTATAACTTGGCCTTTGCATCATTTCGAGACCATAGACGAGGTATATTGAGTTAGCTCGATGTATTTGGACTTTTCAGTTTTAGAAGGCAATATTATAGGAATATCACCCAAACAGCCTACCATTGTGTGTCTATCGATTAATCACCTCGACTTCTCGACCCCCATGTGAAACCCTTTTGTTGCACTCACCTTTAGTGCAAGATACCCCTAGATACACCCTTCTGAGCCATTACTTTCATTTTGTTAACCCGATATGTTATTTCGATACACCTATACACCTTAACCTACCCTGTAGTCTTTATTTGTGATTGGGAAGTCATCATTTTCCTAAGTTCAAGGTTCGAGTGGAAAGGTTCGGAAACCACGCTTTCATCGACAACATTTCTAAAGATCATTGAAGACCCCCTGAATTCCCATGGTTCATCTCAAGTGGGGGGATATTATGTTATGTTATGTTGAAAAAAAAAGAAGTTGTTATTATTATGTTATTGTAAAGTGCGATGTTATAAGCACTGTAGTATGAGCTTTATTGATTTAGTATTGAGGAGGCCACCTCGGTCACATCTGAAGATTGGAGTTGGTAGTTATGCCAACAGTTGGAGAAAAGGTAGTGTGCATCACGACGTCCTCTAATGACACATCTACCTTGCATTTCATGATCCGGTTTCTTGACTTCTAAGCTTGAACTTTGGGCGGACGGTAAGTGGTGATGACTTGGTTATAGATTTAGACTACCTGCTTGTTTTTTATTTTACACCAATTATATATCCCATGTCTTATCCTACCCTTTTAGTCATGAAGCGTATCTAGGTGATGCAGCGAGCAATCTTTGGTGTCTTGGCCATGGATTTGGTCATGTATCGTTGATTTTGTCCACTTCGCCGTGACATGTTAGTAATGATGAGTCACCCCTTAACCTTTTTCGTGTCTACCCATATTGCCTTAGAGAATTGTTTAGCCCTTAACTCTAGTGGTGGAGATTTGTGTAACCGCCAAGCTTATGATAGAATACATGCTATGACTGTGCGATTGAGTGATCACCCCGAAATTGACACTTAGAATAGTTGAGAGATTTGAGTGTTTGTTCCCCTTTCGTGAGGTGTTCGGCTTTGTTTTATTCTAGCATAAGGGATTTGTAAACTCATATTTTCCAGGTTATGAGAGATATCTTTTTAGGGATCTATCTAATAAGGTCTACTTGAGGGCAAGTAGAGTTCAAGTGGGGGGATATTTGATAACATCAAAAAGTCCTGAATATTAAGTGTCAATTTCCCCCGATAATGCTCGTTATTTATATCATTTATATGGATTTACGCTTGTTTTCCATTGTTTTCCACTTTCAGGTAAATTACGAGCATTGGAGCTAAAGAGACGCGAAAATAGAAACGTATCTAAAGATTTAACACAGTATGCTATTTTGAAGAAGTTACGGCGTAACTCATCTCTCACATTACGCCGTAACTATTACGTGACTCAGTATGCTCACTTATCAGAAGGTTACGGCGTAACTCCTCCCAAAGGTTACGACGTAACTACATTAGGTCAAAAGAGGTTCGACGCCGCTGATATTTACGCCGTAACTACTACATCATTTACGACGTAACAGATATTTATAGAAGACTACGGTGTAACCACTAATAAGGTTACGCCGTAACCAGCAGATCTAGTGCATTTTACAAAGAAATAGAAGGTTACGGCGTAACTCCTATATTGGTAACGCCGTAACCAAGATCTGGCCTATAAATAACCCACGAATTCCAGCATTTCTAATCATCGCATTCCACACACAACACTCTGAGAATGTGGGAAAAAGCTCAAGGCAGGTCTAGAGGAGCATACAGAGCTATTTCCAATGGAGAAGTCACTCCACTACGATAAGCATTAGCGTTTTATATTTCTTTTACTTTGAATTCATGTATTTCGTACCTTTGAATATTGTATTGATTTGCATGATTAATATGAGCGGCTAAGCACCTTTTGGTGCTAGCCTAGTTATGATTCCTTAATTGTTTTGTTTGCGTTTACCTTTACTTCCGTACAATTATTTCTAAGTGTATGTATGATACGCTTACACAGCGCGTTCGGGGTCAAAGGAACTTCCTTTTTGTCGAGCAAGTTTTTCAACACCCTAGGCAGTGAACCTAATCATTGTAGTGTAGTATTAGGGTAAGCCACGGGTATTGATATCGTTCTCTAGGGGAATAGGAATGCTAGTGAGAAGTTACTACGCTAAGGTTGGGGTTGAGGAAGATTATTTTTTTTATCTTTTTTATGTTTTTTAGAAAATGGAAATTACGAATCTCGGGGTATTGGATTTGGGGGTTGGTATTTCTACCGATTACTTTTACTTATCTAATTATCTAATCTAAGGTGAGTGTAGTCTATGTCTATTATTGTGTGCTCGTATGATCGTTAAAGATGTGTTTACCTAGATGCTACTACTCCCTAGTTATGTCCTATTGATGGTTGAATTGTCACGTCCTTATTCTTAACGCGTTGTGTTTTCTAAGGTCGTAAGGTGTGCATTCCCTAACTCTTTGAAGTCACCTTTAAGTGTAGTAAACGAAATCCACTAAGTCATTCATAAACTAACTTTGAGGTTATATTTGGGTTTAGTAAACGAAATCCACTAAGTCATTCATAAACTATCAAAGATTTATCAAGTATTAAACACAACGATAGCCTAGTCGCACTCCTAAGACAATTACAATTAAGATAAGAGACAACCTAACAATAATTAATAACTAGGTTTCATATATCTAAGCAAACACACAAGTAATTTAGCCGGACATGGTAAACATGCAAGCATACAAACAATCAATTGAAGACATAATTGAATTAATGAAGTAAAACACTTATCTTGATGTAAGATAGGGTATGGAACCCTAAAATACTGTACAAGACAGTCTTGGTTCGGTTTAGGTTTTTACTCCACAAAACTACACTCTGAAAACTAAAAAATTTGGTTTCTATATATAAGGTTACAACTGCGACGGCGTCACCCTTTAGTTTGTGACGCCGTCGGGTCGCCGTCATTAGGGTTTCGTCTTGGCCACGTTATCATCGTGACGGCATCACCTTATGTCCGTGACGCCGTCGCCTTGAGTCTCTGACGCCGTCTGGATCAAATCTAGGCAGTCTGAGCTGCGACGCCCTACTCTTTTAAAACCTGATGCCGTCACTTGTAAATAAGCAATTTGGCTACTGAGTAGTCACAAAACTTGTTCTGATGGCGTCACAAGTATAACCTGACGCCGTCCCCTTCATTTTCAGCAGCTTGAGTGTCTCGATTCTTGACTTTGGCCATTTTTTTCGTATATTCGCGCCTTTTCATCCGAATAAGTGTCATTCCAGAAATTTGCCTTCAAGATACCTAAAAAGTGAAAAGGAACGATATTAAGTAATAACGGATACAAAAGTGATAAAATAAGGGCTTAAACGACCCCTCAAAAAGGTACATTTTAAAACCTTATCAATGCATGCATAGTTCATTGGTAGCCACCCTTGGTTCGGTAGTTTTGAATGGCGGTAGAGGCCAATTTCCTAGTAGATATGACCAACTGACCCTAGGTGAGCGGACTGAGACGGGAAGGGTAAGATATGACCAACTGACGACCCTTTCTACTTGTGCGATTTGACCAACTGATCACCTATCGTTTGGATGAACTTAAGAATTGGGGGGTGTAGTGTCTAAGTTCCTAACGGCCTGGCACTCACTATTATGAATCTAGCATGTAGCGGTACTTAATGACTTGGCTTAGGGGACCAGGAACAACAGGACTTATGACGGTGCGCCTGATTTCTCCTGTGGTGGCATCTTTGCTGATAGGTTAGGGCGAATTGACCAAATGTTGTCCTCTCGACTTTGACCCCACCTGAAGTAATTGGAAGTAGGTATATGTAGACATAACTAGCTAGGAGGATTAACTAGGTTAGCACCACTATTCCTCTATTGATTTCCCTTTACCATTTATCTGCTTTTATTTACTTTATTCTGCATTAGTAGTTTAATTAATTAAATCCCTATCGAAACAACTATTATTCTGTGACAATTAGACTTAGTAATAATCCAACACACATAGCTCTGGACGACCTCGGCTTTACCGATTACTACACTACACGCGACTGGGTACACTGCCCATTAGTGCACTAGGGTAGACCATAGGTATAGCAAGACACTATAAATATTAGGACTTGGTCATTAAAACCTGCATCACTTATCTTAAATTACTCCCGCTTAAGCGTGTCTGAGAACTTCGGCCATATCCTTTCGACATACTTTGGCAAGTATCTTTAAGTATACCCTAAGTGTGTCTGATAGATTTAATTGATCAGGCTACATGATTCTTCTGGATGGCTTAATTTGATAAGTCTTTCAGAGCCCTAGAGACATTTATAAGTTCTCTAAGACTCTGGTTGTTTGTATTCTTCTTGTACTTTGTTGGCTGACTCCGCATCAAGTTACAAACTATCCATTCAGTTTAGTCTTTGACTTTCAGAAAGCTATAATATATTCCTGATAACGCTCAAAATGAGCATGTTTTTAGTAGCGTTATTGTTGGTTTTGTGTATGATAATCGGTTATATTTACACATAATTGTTGCAAAAGTGCAAAAGAAACGTATTTGTATGTGAATGCAGCCAGGTATCATAAAAAGAGAAGAAATGAAGATTTCATGCACATTTGGATAATTCTCGAGGAAGAAAGATAAGTGAGGAAGCTCAAGGACTCGATGATTGGAAGCACAAGGATTTCTAAGTGTCTACATCAAATAAATATCAAGTTTCATCTCGAAAATCAGCGTCGAAAGCAAAGAAAAAGGCACGAATCAAGAAAAGTCAATAAAAGTCAACAAATGATGTACGGAAGGCTCCCAGCCGATCGGTCGAGGCCCGCAACCTGATCGACTGGGGAATGGACAAACACGCAACCGGATCGGCTGCGTCGCAACCGATCAGGATGGAGCACCTGCAGTTACACTTTTACTCATTTATTGATGCCTTAACTTCTGTTAATCATGAGAGGCCGATCATTTCCAGTTAATAACTTATTGAGGACGTTTTTGGCTTGATAGTAAAGGGTTCCTAGCTATATAATGCACCTAGACTTAGTAGTTTAGTGTGACACATCCAAAAGAGTAATAGTTTACACCAAAGCTATTACCAACCCATATTATTCATCCCAAAAGTTCTATCTCTGCTGTACAACGTCCAGGAGAGTGGTGAGAACAATTCTCAACCATTGTGTAATCATTTGGAGTTTTACGGTTAGTCTAAGACGATTGGAGGTGTGTGGTTGCTATATTCGACAATTTTCTAGTTCTTGTAATCCAAAGTTTAGGTATTCTATTGAACTTTGTCATGAATCTCTATTCTATTGAATTATATGAATTACCTTGTTACTACTTGTGTTATGTTACGATTTTCATGGAGTAATTCTTGAATATACTTGTGTGTAAGGATGTAGGCAATTGTAGGAGTGTTCTTATATGTGATGCATTTAAATAATCTTGTTTAAATGAGTTTGTTAGAAAAACTACTAGTCTTGTTTGATTGTTGGTAAAACATTTTCAAGATAAAGGACTGAAAGGATTTCTCTTATGTTTTATTCCAAAACGTTAAGTGACAAACTAGTATGGGGATATGGTGATTGACACTCATCATGTTTACTTGTTAAAACAAGACTAGAAATATTTTCATCACGAAAGGGTCGAAAGATTTGTAGGAACAAGTTGAATAAGAACCCTTTACAAACAAATAGATTTCCTAAAGAATAATCATTAGTGCGGAAAACTAGAAGGGGGGGGGGGGTTGAATAGTTTTGTCGATTTTAAGTTAGTTTCTAAAAACTTTAGATTCGATGTTATGTGAGATCGTATGGATGAAGATAAAGTATATATCTAAGAGTAATGAAAGTAAATAAAGTAAAGCAAGGGAAAGAAATGACACAACCGATTTATAGTGGTTCGGCTACTAGGATACCTTCCTTGCCCTACTCCACTCCCCGAGTCACCTACTCGAGAGTTCAAGCACTATGTCAACAAACTCCTTCAACTTGGCGGAGAAGCCTACACAACGTTGCTTACACCTTTTTCCGGTACAAAGCTAAATGCCGAGTCCATAACACAGAGGACCAAACCAACATGACTATTACACAACAACTATGTGAAATATCAAGTACAAGATCTTTGCTACAGAAATCTTATGGAGGAACAAATCAATCAAGAACCCCTTGCTTGGATGACTTGTAGTAAGCTCGTAATCTCGCCTTAGAGAAGAACCTATATGAGAATCACAATAGAAGAAAGAAGAACAACTCTCTAGATCAAGTGATCTTTTGTTAGAAGAGAGTAAGAGTATATGAGAGAGTTAGTAAGAAGAGGGGTGAAGAGAAATGAATAAATGGCTCTCTATTTATAGGCAAAATCTTGCCTCTGTTCCACGGATCCCTCCCTTAAGGGATCCGTCTAGTGTAATTACAGGGATCCGCGGGACCCTCCTCTTTGCCCATGGGTTTTTTGGTTATGGGTCATGGGTTATGGGTTGGTCCATAGGTATTTCCTTAGATACAATGTATCTAATAGATGCAATGCATCTAGTTAAATGGATATGGGTCAATACCATGTGTTATGGATATGCTCCATGGGTTGTGATTTTTACCCATCCTAATAAACTATTACAACAATTTGTATTAAATGACTATATGTAAATGCTATACAAAAATAACATGTATTCTTATAATTTTACTTGTGATAACATTATATTTGTTATCAACAAAACACAAAGAGATCGCTAAATATTGATAAACGTTTTTACGGTTTATTTGTATTAACAATCTCCCCCTTTTTGTTGATAACTAAACATAATGTTATGATGAGTAAAACTTAAGATTAGATGTATGTTTTGAAATCCTAAGTTTTACTTCTTCTCCCCCTTTTTGTCGAAACAAAAAGTTAACCCGACGAAGAAATAAAATGTGGAAAAATAGACCACGTGTCGCTTACTCCCCCTTGACGGTAGCTCCCTAGATTGGGGCGTCAAGTGAGAAAAATAAAAAAATAAAACCCTACAAAGAAAGGGTTAGTAGTAACATGCATAAAGAATCTTGTGATTGACGAGAATCAAGATTGGGAGCCAAGGTATGTAAACAAGGCCTTGTAATAAAACAACAAAATGTAGTGGTATTTATGCCACATACAAGCATGAAAAAGTAAGAACAAGACTTGTTCATAAAAAAAACTCAAAAGATAGATACTAAAAATAAAATTGTAATAATGATTCCTTCCATGCTTGCATAAGGTTATGTGATGGATCTAAACACACACCTTGTGTTAGTGATATTTTGAATTATATTAATAAGCATGCGGAATATACTTACTAATACTTAGAAGATGGATTATATGATGTAATGTAAGTAAGAACAGTTTAACACAAAGCTCCAATATTATTAATAAATAATACGAGTGATCTTGCTTATCACTAGGGTTACACCTTGAAGCTTACGTGAGTATTTCATACTCTAAACAATGACCTAGGATCTCCTTTTATAGCACAAGGAGTCCTTTACAAGATAAGTATAATGCTAACAATATAGAATATACACAAGATCTTTTCTATACTTATCAATACACGGATACATAAAAATTATCCTAATAGCAGTGGTAATATTTGTATTAGCAGTGGTAATGTGTTTCCACTGCTAGTGTAATCTTTAGCAGTGTCTTCCACAGCTTATTAGTGGTAACTGTTAGCTTTATTCCCAACAATCCTCCCCTAAACTTAAGATTTCTCTGCAAATCAATAAGTTTCTTCAATCTGCATCTTCTGTAAGGATTTGGGGAATTCTTTCAAACACTTCACTTTCTCCTTAATTCTTGAATAGCTCTTGAACATTGATCTTGAAGCCTAAGTAACAATGCTCTGACCTTCTCATTATCTTCATGAACTCTTATTGTTGTACACAACATCACAGTGAGAGTTCCAGCTCTGAGTGGGTATTCTTTCTAAGCAAACATGAATGCATCCACTCTATCTGATGTAGAAACATGATAAACTTCACATGAATCATAATAAAACCATTTAGTACCAGGAAATAAACATGAGAATTTCCAGAAATCATCATTAGTATCTGGTTCATAGAGCCTTCTTAGATTAACCCATAACTACATTTCCTTCATATCTTTGAGATTTTCAGCATCAAACCTTTCTTGAACCAATCTACACAAAGTATCCAGATCATGTTTGTCACATGCTTTGATGAGTTCTTCAAATTGAATGAATGATGAAGTTTCACCACCTAGCCTTGTAATCTTCCATGTTGGAGCAAAATTACTAGCAGTAAACACTTCACAATCAATAATAGGATGTCTGACTTGCAGTGGTTTAGGATAAAAATCTTCTTCTCCAATCAATATCATTCCAGTCAGCTGTTCTTTAGTGAATTTCTCATTTTGAACTTCTTGTTCTTTAGCAAATTTTGTCTTCTTAAATGTCTGAGATTCACTATCTTTGGCCTTTCTCTTCAGATTAAGATACCTTTTTTCTTCTTCTTCAGAGTCCATTGGAATAAAATCTTGGTCTTGCCCTTTAACTCTGCAGTAGATACCTTCAACTTTATCATCAGGCATTCCTTTGAATTGATGTCTTTTCCAGCCACCAACACTGCAACAATAATCTTTCATCATTGAAATCACCTGTGCCTTGGTTGGTTGTCTTGGTTTCTTTTGACCCTTCTTGACTGAAACAATTGCATCTTGAAGTGCTTGATTATTCTTCATCTGAATGAAATCCTTTAACTGTGTTGTTCTTTGTTCTTCAGTTAAAGACTTATCTGCAACTAGGTCAATTGCCTTCTTCTTGATCACTGGGTCATTAGTAATCAAGAACTCAATCTCTTGTTCTGTAGGTACATAGCTGAACTCTGGAGTCTTTTCTCTGAATATTGTAGGTGGAACAGTGGAAACTGGATTTACATCCATTGGATCAGTGGTGTCCATTCTGCCCAGCCTTTTAGCCTCCATGAAGTCTGCAATCTCTATCTCTTCCAGTCTTTTCTTATTAGCAACTTGATCTTCATTGATCTTTCTAGCAACCTCTGTATCATGAGCAATTTGAACTTGTTATTTCTTTGAAATCTTCCTTCTTTGTTGCTCTTCACTCTACACAACTGCTTTACCTTTCTTCTTCTTGATTTCTTCCTCTACAGTGGTAATAGCTTGATCAGCAGTGGTAACTTCTTCTGCAGTGGGAATGAAATCAGTGGTTGCAGTACTGAAAATTTCTTGCTCTTCTTGCTCTAGTTGCTGTTGAGGAACTTCTTGAGTATCAGCTTCCTCAGTAACTTTACTTGAAACACCTTCATCTCCAAAGTCAATTCTCCTCCCCTTAGTTTCAGCATCTGTTTTCCTCCCCTGTTTGGGAGAATTTCCTAAATCTTTATTGAAATCTTCTGAATCACCATCATCAGGTGAGGATGGAGATGATATCACAATCTTTGCAGTTTTCCTCTTCTGTTTTAGCCCCTGCAACTCTTCCTTCAAGGTATGAATCTCCTCTTTCAAATGTGTAATATCCTTGGCATGATGCTTCTTTACTTGTGCCAAGTCTTGTTCCAGAGATTCAACCTGCTTTGCTAATGTGGTACAAAGTTCCATCAAATCTATTTGTTGCCCACTGCCCTCAACACTTCCAACTGTGTGACCTGTTGGGAGAGGTGAATCATAGGGCATTGGCTCAGATTCCTCCCTAGTTGGACTAGGTTGAAGCCTGGAACCACCACTGCTTGTTCCTAAACCAAAAGGATCTGGGACATGCTGTGTTGTAATGAGAGAAGTTGGCTGTTTGTGCCTCCTCTCATAGGTGTGAGAAACTGGTGGAGTGTAATCAATGTTTGGAACAGTGATTATGAGTGAGTTTTGTACATGTGAAATCTTTGCAAGCATTTGAGGAAAAAGAGGTGTAATAATCCTATTGCCATATTTGTTCATGTTTTGAAAAAATTTAGGCTTAAGACAATGGATTTTATAAAATCTTGTATGGGGTTGCAGTTGAAATTTATTTAACACTACTTGCACAAACCTTGGATACATCAAAATTTTTGTTGAACTCTTTACATTGCCTTGCATACTTGTAAAAATATATTTAGACCAATTAAAAATCCTATCAGTGGCTAGACAAACCAAAGGATAAGCCATTGTTGAACTGAATTGTTCATAAGAAGTTTTCTTAGGACTTAGGCAATGTAACAGAGTATGTATCAAAAATCTCCAATGAGGACATAAACCACTCTTTTTGAAAGTAGCCTTTTTGTCAGTGGTATCATACCCCATGGATGAAAGATGTGTATGAATTTCTGGCATAGGTAATGTGATGATACCATTGAGATCATCCAATTGGAGAATTCTCCTCAAGGATGCCTCAGTAACATCAATAGTTACCCCGTCAACAGTGGCTCTAAGAGCATCCACTGTTTCATGTGTATCTCTATTTGCAATTTTTATGGACTAAATAGAGCTCCAAAATTGTTTGATTTGAGAGATATAGATTGTGGGATTAAGAAGTAAAGCATACCTTATATGGGTAGTGTTTAGAAAAGCCACAATCTGATGAAAAACAGGGTTACTCTTCTCGTTTGACTTTTCCAAGTAGGCCACTTGGTTGTGCTCATCTGCAAAGGTGATTGGTGCCATAAAATCTTTTGATGAAAAATATAGTATGTCAGTAAGAATTGAATAAATAACTCGCCAATTGAGAGAGAAAGATATATAGTGGTAGGGTTTAAGAGTTTTGCGCAAGAAAGATTATCTAAGGAAAAGATTTATCTTTAGATGATAAATAGCAATTAGGAAAGTAGATAATCTTATAAAAATTTTACCCTATATATATGGAAAGCAATTTCTCTTCAACGACTAGTAAAAAATTTGTTACTGACACAACAGTTGTAACGGTGAGATCAACAGTGGTAAAAATAACACTGTCAGTGGAAACTGTGAACTAGCAGTGGTAATTTTTCACAAAGATTTTCAAAGAGCAGTGGTAAAGAAAAACATATGAAAATTGGACTACTCTTTATCATAGTTTTTAGCAAACTACCAGCTATCAACGGATTTGATATGTCTTTACCATGAGCCGTTTGCTATGGACTAGCCAACTCTTAATCATAAAGAATATGGTGAGTTGACAACCATATAGTTTTTGGTAAACTATCAACCATAAACGGATTTGTTAAGTCTTTATCAGTAGCCGTTTGCTCTGGACTAGTTGATTCTTATGTGGATTAGACATGGTGAATCAATAACCATTGGTTGTGTGTCTCAGTTACACACCTTTTATGATAAACTCCCAGCCAAGATTGGTTATGTACCTGCATGTGTTAGCATAATACAAAGAATATGAATAACCAACTTGTTTTAACCAAAGTTACTTTTAACTAAGCCACTATCTAAAAATATCTTCCCAAAGTCAACCCGATAATATCTATATTTACTCTTCAACCTACCAAAATAGGGAAAAATAAATGTATTCTTTAATGAACCTTGTGATCGACTTTGCCTATATAAAGGGGCTCAGCACATCATAGTCATTACCAAAACACATTTTAACTCACAAAATCCCTAAACATCACCATGAGCAATCCTTCCAACATCATTGACATCTCCTCTGATTCTGAGACAGAGTTTGTGATCGCTTCTGAGTCATCTTCAGAGGCCTCAGGGTGGGCAGGTTACATTCCACCATGGGCTGCAAGCACTTCTTCCAAAACGTCAACAAAAAAGACTGCCAATCCTGCACCTGTTGCCAGACCTGCACCTTCTCTTGAGTTCTATTCCAGTTCATCAGATGATGATGCTGATGATGAGACCTATTCCTTATCCAAGGAGTTGCCAAGGGCTCTGACAAAAGCATTGGAAACAGCTCTCTCAAACATGAAGCAGATATCCATACCAGAGAAGCCTGCAAGACTTCCAAGGCTTCCTCCACAAGTTCTTGGTCTTGCTTGTCCAAGAATGCAGTCAACCATTGAAAACAAGAAGAATAGAGCACAGAAGATCAAGCATGACGATCAGGGCAAGGGCAAGAAGCCAATGGAGTAGCTGATGTAGGGTGTAGGGATGTAGGATGTGTTAGATTGTTATCTTTAGTGTTTTGATTGTGGTTATGAGCACTCTCTCTTTGAATGTAATGAATCTTCATTATGAAAGGAATAAAGTTTATTTGTTTTACTTTTTCCACTGTGAGAGTAACTTTTACCACTGCTTGCATTATAGTTTCCACTGTTAGGCATAATCTCTATATAAAAGTTAGTGGACAACCAAAAATACAAGCACTAAACAGCAACAATTCTAATGTACACAAAGAATCCTTCAAACCTACATATCACAAACATAAACCACACATATCACACATACTCCAAAAACATTTCTCTCTCAAAAACTTACTTCTCTCCAAAAATCACCATGAGTCATTCAAACCCTATCAATGTCTCATCTGATAGTTCATCTGCTGATAGTTTTTGGGATGATTTTGTTCTGAACAATCCAGGGAGAGTAGAGAAAGAGGAGTATGAAAAGGTTGCTTCAAGAAAGAGAACTCATTCAGGTGCTCTCTCAAACCCTTTTGCTGCTGGTCCTTCATCAATCTAACCAATGCCTCAGGATGCTCTCATCAAAGAAGACAGCTCAGACATCAGTTCATATGTGTCTCCTTATGAAGAGTCTGATGATGAAACAGCTTCTAGAGTACTTGTAGTTCCTCCCCTTGCTACAATCCTTCCATCAGGAGAGCTGCAGGCACCACCTTCTCTACCATTGTTGATAGCATCACCACCAGAGGGTCCTTCATCATCATCACCACCTATCAGAGGAAATTTGATTAGGCTAGCATGCCCAAAAGTGTGGAGGGTGATTGATAGGAGAATGGCGCCTAAAGTGATGCCAGAGTGGGCCTGTCCTAAGAAGCCTTAGGTGGTAGTTGGTGGTTAGGGTTGGGGTAGAATGTGAAGCTTGTGTCTGTGTAGGTTGTGTTAGGGAGTTGTCTTGTGGAGTTGTCTGTTGTTTGTAAGCTCAATGGTTGTAATCTCTGCATCTTTAGATGGAGCTTAATAAATAATAATAAAACCATGTCTTTTGCTGTAAGTTCCATTTGCATCATACTGGTTGTGATTTACTTCATTTATCTGCAAAAAGCTATGTGTTGATTACCAGTTTGATGACCCCTTTACCAGCAACTTTTCCATTAACTCCTCTCCAAAGCTGACATACTGTCCATCATAATGTTCAAAATCTGAGAGATAGGACTTGTTGCCAGTCATGTGCCTTGAACATCCACTGTCTTTGTAGCCTTGATATGATCTTTTTGTCCTTGGATGTTCCTGCACATATATGTAAGGAGTTAGTTTCCTTTGGGGACCCAAGCCATGATTGAATTGGATATGCTTCGTGTATTAATATAGTTAAATATATCAAAGGTCATTGATACACCATTGGGATTGGTTGTAGAGGTAATTCCTTTAGGTTTCCATTCCCAACGTGTTGAGGCCTTCACAGCATTTCCCATGTTATCCCTGGTCTTGTTTACAACCCTTGCAGTAGGAACTTTTGATTGAGCAGTGGTAACTGCTGGTTTAGATTTTGGTACTGATTGTGCAAAAGATTGCACTACCAGGCTTCGATGAGGATCAAAGTAATGAGGGGTGTATGTTCCAGCCAAGACTTGCCTGTAACCTGAGAATAAGAAATAGGGAGATTTACATGTATATCCTTCCCTAAATGAATAATTACATATATGTCCTTTTGTACTAGTTTTTTGTGCATAAAGTACAATGCTTTTAATGCATTCAAAGGATATATATGTAATTTTTAAAATAAGCAAGGACATATACGTAAAAGCCCCTAAGAAATATGAAACACTACGTTAAGTGATTACGCAGGGGTTGGACCCTGCGAACCACCTCCGGCGTGAGAGTAAGTATGAGTTATGGTTATGTAAGTGTGTATAAGTAAAGAGATGAGTCTGAAATGAGCATACCATAAACCATTGTCCGTCTAACCTATTTATAGTGGAAGAAATACGGTTAGAGGCACTCTTGCATGAATGTCGGAGATCATGGGGGCGTCCCATGATTGTGGGTAACCGCTAGGGGTTAGTGACCCACGTTCTTAGACTTGACGGGGAAGCCAAGAGAGAGAGGGAGATCGTGGGTTTGACCAAGTCAGGAGGTTCCTTATCCATTGTTCCTTCGTCGCTCATACCCCGAAGGGTTTAGGACTGCGAATGGCGAATTCCCCTAAGGTAACCTTCGTGCCAACGAATGGTTTGACGCCTGTGGATATTTTAGAATCCTAACCTGGGCCTTCGTATGGAAGGGCTTCGACACGTCTCAGAGGAGTGTCCTTCGAGCTACTCGGAGGGTACATCATCAAGCCCCCAGTCGAAAGTGATGTATATGAGCAAGGAGACATTGCTTTCGACTTCATGCTGCGAAAAAACATCATCCTGCTGCTAAACATACTAGCTGGAAGAAAACTGCGCAACTAACTAAGCGCAATAAATTCTAACTAATCATTATCATTGCCCGCTACATGAATCACAACTTCCCATAATACCCGGAGACCAAAAGTCTTCTCTATTTTAAAATTTAAAAATCTACACCGGATAAGAGTAAATGTGGGGACACGTGTGCGGTAGATAATAGAGGCAAAAGAGAGTATAAAAAGAGGGTAGATAAAACCCTAACTCATTTTACTCTCTTCGTCTAGTTTTACACGCAGTAACCTTTTCTAGCGCACACCATCTTCGAAAACAAAGTAAGTGCTTCTCTTTTCTTATCATTTTTGTTAAAGATAAGAACATGGATTCCAAGTTTATTATAAAACAACAGAAGTGTACTTTGTCTGCTAAAGATTTACATGATCATTTAGCTGATTATCCCATTCCAATAGAACATAAAGTGATGTTACCCAAACCCACTCAGGGTATCTTTGATGCCCCTCCAGGTTTCGTAGGGTTGTATACCCATGCATTTAGTCACTCAAACCTTAGGATTCCGTTGCACCCATTGATTTTAGAATTTATGCAGTACTACAAAGTTCATATCTCTAGGTTCAATCCCTTTGGTTTTGCCAAATTAACCACATTCGTAGTGATGTGCAAAGCCTACGGATATGAACCAACATTGACAGTTTTAAGAGGATTCCTGAACTTGTACCCTGGGGGCAATTGGTTGACACTAGCAAAAAGACCTGAGGCAGATGTACCCAACCTGTTTGGGAAAGTGTACACAAACATATCGGGTTGGAAGGGTAGCTTTTTCTACGTGCAAGACACTATTGTTCCCCCTACATATTCAGAGCTGCTAAACAAGGAAAATAGGTATAATGCTAAACGGTACAATGACCCCCTGCCCTACGAGGTTCGGAGTGATCCTTGTTATCAGCGCTTGGTCAAATACCCTGCGGATGTGCAAGTATTCCCTGAAGCCATTTTATACATGGCTGGGATTGCTCAGAGTTGGGAGGGGTCTCCCAAGAAGCCTATGATCATATACCAAGGACAGAGTATGTTTATCCACTTTTATTTAAGTAGGACCAATGTAGCACTGATATTTATTTGTTTTTGTTTCTATTTTGCAGAGATGTCATTCAGAAACTTTATGTACAAAGACTTGGATGAGGACTTAAGTTTCATGCCTGCGGAGAAGGCTGAAGAGTCTTATGGTGTCGGCTCTCCTTCAACGTCTGTGAATAACAACGAGGTAGATATTCTCAAGCCAGAACCCATTGCATCAGCATCCCCGCAACTTGCGTTGGAGGGTCCATCCCAACTAGTGGAAAATGTTGCTGATTCGGACGATCCTGCGGATGAGGATGTCCCTGCCTTTGGTTCAACAGGAATAGCAGACAGGTTGAAGAGTAGGAAGGTAACAGCCGCCAAGGCTATGAAATCTACCAACAAAAGGAAGAATCCCCTGCCTACCTCTGGGAGTAGAGTTGTGAAGCAGAAGAGTACCGAGGGCAGAAAGTTTGTGAAGTCTGCCTTTGAATTACCCGATGAATCCGTTGAGATTCATGGTAAGTATTTTTGTCTTATGAGACATTGTTAAGTTATAAATTTAACTATTATGCGAACCTGTATACATTGTGTTACTCGCAGGTCTTCCAGAGACGAAGGATCTTCCAAATGCCTTAGCCTGTCATCGGATTGTTGACCATGTGACCCCTCCACAGTGGAAGAGTATGCTAGAGAACATGTCTATTGAAAAGTTCTGTGACATGCATGATAATGGGGTTACGAGGCAGGCAGTGATGGATAACCACTTGAATGCCAAGACCAGGGAGCTGCTCAGAACCGTGGCCAAGCTGGAAGCAAAGTGTGACGAAATTGAGGGGAACGTTGAGAAGAACCCCGTCGTCCAGGACCTTCGAGAAAAGATAGCTCAGTTGACCGTGGAACGTGGCAATCTTAAGCTGGAAGAAGCCAAGGTTATTACTCTCACAGGTCAGAATGCTGCTCTCGAGGCTAAATGTGCTGGGTTGGAAAGTGAGAAGGTTAGGCTTGGAGAGGTAGAGATAAAGTTGAGGGAGGAGATCGATGGCCTGCAGATGAGGTATAAGATGCTACAGAAAGATCGTGCAGAAGTTGTTTCAAAGGTGGTCCCTTATATAGCCATGGAGCTCTATCACAGTGACGAGTTGGGAGCTCAGATGTGGAAGGTCATCAAATCAGCCCTATTTCATGGACGGTGCTTGGCGCTGGAGGAGGCTGCCAAAACAGGTAAGCCCGTGGACCTCTCCAAGATTGAATGCTACCGTCCCACTTCGAAGGCTGAATACGATGAGGCAGGAAATGAATTTGCAACTGCAGAGTACTCCTTCCTTACTGAGGCAACCAAAGATCCAATGGCACCCCTCGAAGACCTCCTCTCCAAGAAACCTCAGAAGCTGAAGCCTACCACTCCATCCAAGAAGACCATGTCTACTAAGCCGGTCTCAGTGCAACCCTCCTCCACTCCATCTCCGAAGAAACAAGAATGAAGGCTGCTCTGTTAGCAGTAATTTGGTTCCAAAGGGTGGCATGTACCCTTAAAACAATTTACTTTATGTGACAATGTGTGTCTTGTTCTCAAACAATTTAAATGCTTGTGATGTGTGGCCATGGGCCAAGAACAATTTGACAGGAGGCTAGGCTCCTTATGCATGTATAAAGGCAGTAGCCCATATTTTGAATGCGATGGTGTAGAGGACATACCTCTACATACTTATGTTACGTTTGTTTTGTTAACTTCTCGTACGCCATTTTTCCGACGCTTAAATTTTACAACCTAAGGTTAAACAACCTCATTGTGTGTAAATTGCAACACCAAGAATATAATGACCAACTTGGCCATTGACAGAGGGTCGCGACCCACTCTATCTCAAATCCTTTACATAGCATGGCTTTGTAAAAAAGTAAATTTTCTACAAGCGCCAAAAACTACTAGGAGAGTTAATGTGAATGTTTAAGTTGGCTTTAAACGATAAGGCGTGTGTTACACCCCAAGCCATTCGACATTGAAACTCATTAACGACTTGGCTGAACAAATCTTTGTGTTTAAGAAACGAAGCAAGAGATTTGTGGGAAATGTCTTATTTATCATTGAATTGGTAGAGAGGATTACATCATTTTTGAAATGAAAACTAAGACAACTACCAATAATGTGTGCTTTCCCTTGAGAAGCTTTTAATTACAAGAAAAAAGTTAAAGTACTTCTTAAACATAGAACTTTTGAAGGTTCGTACCATTCCATGTCCTGTCGATGAGCTCGCCGAGAAGAGTGGCCAGTTTGTAGGCTCCATTGCCGTAGGCCTCAGCTACCATGTAGGGTCCTTCCCAAGTTGGTCCCAGCTTTCCCTGATACTCTGCTTTGCTTGCACTGTTGAGGCGCAGCACATATTCTCCAGGCTTGAAAGTGGAAGGTCTGACCCTTTTGTTATAGTAGCCTTCAATCTGGTGTTTGTGTATTGCTTCTCGGATGGAGGCTATTTCCCTTCTTTCTTCTAGTAGATCAAAGTTTTCCCTGATCCTTTTGTCATTTTGGGAGGCATCATATGTTGCCACACGCTCCGTGTGTACAACCAGTTCCGAAGGGATGACCGCTTCTGTTCCGTATGTGAGGCTGAAGGGAGTTTCTCCGTTGCTTGATTTAGGATGCGTCCTATGAGCCCACAGGACTTGAGGGAGCTCGTCCTCCCATCCATGATGAGTTCGCCCTAGCCTTTTCTCGATCCCTTTAACGATGTCTCTGTTTGTAACTTCCACTTGTCCATTACCTTGCGGGTGATAGACGGATGTCCAGGATTGCTTTATGTTGAGCCCTTGACAGAAGTCGTAGAAGACTCCTTCGGCAAACTGCTTCCCGTTGTCAGATATGATGATGTGGGGCACTCCGAATCTGCACACAATGTGCTCCCACACAAACTTCTCAATCTGTCTCCCTGTTACAGAGGCTAGGGGTTTCACTTCCACCCACTTAGTGAAGTAATCAATCGCTACCAGTAAGAACTTGACTCCTCCGTTGGAGTTCTCGCTCCTCCTTTCACCATGCATTCCCTCCCTTCTTCCCGGATTTCCTCCGAGTACTTCTTCAAAAGCCACCGTCCTTCCATTTGACCTTCTAACAGAAGGAGAACCATTTCGCAGGGCCGAGCGTCCTCTGCCCATAGGTTGAGGTCCGTCCTCTGTTTCAATCTCCTCGTCATACTCCTCGCTGGAGTATTCCAACTCCCTCCGCATTTCCGTGTTGCGAACCAGTCTCTTGTGAGCCCTGAGCAAAGAATCTAAGGCTTCAAAGTTTGCCTCTACAAAGGCGGGACTGATATCTGGAAGAGGTTTAGCGGATGTGGAGGCGTGATGCACGGGAGTAGTTTCCAAACAAGATCGTGTGGTGAAGGTTGAGGCTGTTATGGGGGCGAGGTTATCGGTGTTAGTTGTGGTGAGTGGGACCAGAGTAGAGAAACCTGGTGGAGGCGAATCTTCTCTTCCTGGTTCCATGCCGGAAAAGTAGTGTAGTTGGTTAGGGTATTAGGACTGGGTGATTACGGGACTAATAGTTGTGGTCCCACGGATGGCGCCACTGATTGTGCAAAAGATTGCACTACCAGGCTTCGATGAGGATCAAAGTAATGAGGGGTGTATCTTCCAGCCAAGACTTGCCTGTAACCTGAGAATAAGAAATATGAAACACTACGTTAAGTGATTACGCAGGGGTTGGACCCTGCGAACCACCTTGCATGAATGTTGGATATCATGGGGGCGTCCCATGATTGTGGGTAACCACTAGGGGTTAGTGACCCACGTTCTCAGACTTGACGGGGAAGCCAAGAGAGAGAGGGAGATCGTGGTTTTGACCAAGTCAGGAGGTTCCTTATCCATTGTTCCTTCGTCGCTCATACCCCGAAGGATTTAGGACTGCGAATGGCGAATTCCCCTAAGGTAACCTTCGTGCCAACGAATGGTTTGACGCCTGTGGATATTTTAGAATCCTAACATGGGCCTTCGTATGGAAGGGCTTCGACACGTCTCAGAGGAGTGTCCTTCGAGCTACTCGGAGGGTACATCATCAGGTACCCACTGTTGGTTATAGTTAACCCTTTTATCAGAAAAAGACCTTTTTCCTGTTTGTGCAGATTTTGCAAAAGTTGTTTTGGATTTTGCACTTGTAACAGGTGATTTAGGGTGAGCAGTGTTAACAGTTTTAGCAGTGGCAAAAGTCTTAAAACCATTTCTTAGTTGAACTGCTCTTGGGATCATTTTGCTGTATGAATTAAGGTGTCTTTTGTTTTGAAACTTGTTAGACTCCACCCTTTTATTCCCATGGACTTCCCTTCTCCCAACATGATAGTCACAATTAGCATGTAAATGATTAAAGCTACCACAGATATAACATGCTTTATTGTACATCACAAAATCACTACTTAGTTGTTGCGATTTGACATGATTCCAACTCCTCTGGTTACCTCTAGGAGTTGATGACTTGTTTCTATACATCTCAGCATACCTTACAGTTGATCTAGGCTTGTTAACTTGTTTCCTAGGTTCCTCTGTAATAGTATTAACAACTTTTGGGATAGAAGCCTCTACATTCTTTTTAACATTCTCATCTACAACTGATGAGTCACTAGCACTTTCAAAAACATCAGTTTCATGCTTAATCTCTTCCCCACTTTTCACAAATTTAGGAGGACCATATTCAAGATTCAGATCCTGAAATTCCTCTAGACCTGTATGAGCTAAATCTATGCCCGGAGGTGATGGAACACCCCTTAGTGGTGGAGGAGCAGTATTGCATCCCATACCAGACTTAACTTTACTAGTAATTTGAGCATTCCAAATTTTATCAATTGACTTAGACTGATAATAGCAGGTGTCAACAGATAAATTGACATTCTCATTTATCTTTTGAAGTTTTTCAAACTCTTCTTTTAGTGCCTCATTCACTGCTGTCTTATGATCTATCTCTCTTCTAAGAATAATCATATCATCATTATATTTTGACTCATTTGCTCTATAATGCTCTAGTTGTTTCTCTAAAACAGATATGCCTCTTCTAAGGTTTGACACAGTATAATTAGCAGCATACAACTCTGTTCTTTGGTTGTCAAATAATTCATTAAGCCTTTCACATTCTTTTGAAGCCCTACATGTTTTAGAACAACTTTCAAAGTTTTGTACCTCAGAGTCAGAGAAAGCCATGAGAGCATGTTCTGTAGACACAAGAGCAGCATCTGAAGGTTGTTCCTCTTGTCCATCAGCCATGAAACTCCAATCATAGCTCACACCATCAATTGCCAACATTGCCTTTGGTTCTTCCACAATTGGTTCTTTCTTTTGCTTGCACCAAGTAGACCTATTGTCATTCATCTTTGGTCTTCTGCATTCTCTAGCAAAATGCCCCAACTTGTGACAATTGAAACACTCTACTTTCTTTTTATCGAACCCTGCAGTTTCACCACCATTGATGTGAATTGGCTTGCCAGTCTTCTTGTATAATTTCCTAGCCCTCATGCTAAGAAGAGCTATCTGCCATTTTATGTCCATCTCCTCCAAGTCATCTTCATCAATTTGCTCTATGTCTTCATGAGTTAATATAGAGCCACTAACTTGTGTGGAGATAAAAGCATAAAAGGTAGGATCTCCAATACCAGCAACCTTCTTCTTTGAACCTGCAGTGGTAACACTAACATTACTAGTGGAAACTTTAGAACCAGTAGTGGCAATATCATCATCACTGTCATCATCAGAATCACTGTCAACAGAGGTTGACAACAATGCCAAGCTGCTAGAGCTTGTACCAAGTTTCCCTGCCTTCTTCAATCTTTGTTCAATGAGTTTGAAGTTGTTGTAAAGATCATTGAGCTTCATAGTTTCAATATCTGGTTTATTTTCCCAGGTTGTAACATTTGTATGAAACTCAGAAGGCAAACTTCTTAGAAACTTCAAATTGATGTCTTCCTTTTCTACCTCAATGCTAAACACAGTCAGTTGTGTGACAATCTTCTGGAGTTTGGTAAAGATGCTGTCAAGTGAGTCATTGCTTGAATCAGAGAATTTTTCATAACTTTGCTTTAACAATGTCTTTTGAGTCTTCTTAGTAGCATCATTGCCACCAAACACTGAGCAAATCTCTTCAAAAAGTTCTTTTGTTGTCTTGTACTTGCTGAAAGCAATGATTTGGTCTTTAGGAGGAGTCATTAGTAACAAAATTATGGCCTTCAGGTCATTCTTCTTCTTTGCTCTTTCATCATTAGTCTCAGGTACAAAAATTGTTACAACTTCTGTGTCACCAACTTTCTCAGTCTTAGTAATAGACTTGAAGGAATCACCAGTTAAGATGATCTCCCATAGAGCATAGTCTTGTATGAGAAAGTATTGCTCAATCATTATCCTCTACATCTCAAACTCATTGAGTTTGAGCTTAGGAAGCCTTGGAGCAAAGTTTGACTGGTTGTTTTCCATCTCCATTGATTTGAGTAAGTAGGTTAAGCTTATTCCTTGGATCTTCTAAATCAAAATATCAGAACCTTCGCTCTGATACCACTTGATGGATCTAAACACACACCTTGTGTTAGTGATATTTTGAATTATATTAATAAGCACGTGGAATATACTTACTAATACTTAGAAGATGGATTATATGATGTAATGTAAGTAAGAACAGTTTAACACAAAGCTCCAATATTATTAAGAAATAATACGAGTGATCTTGCTTATCACTAGGGTTACACCTTGAAGCTTACGTGAGTATTTCATACTCTAAACAATGACCTAGGATCTCCTTTTATAGCACAAGGAGTCCTTTACAAGTAAGTATAATGCTAATGTTAGGAATTAGAAATTCCCGGTATTAAAGAGTCGGTCACCTCAAGTATATGTAATCGTTAGAAAGCTCGTAGTCGTAGTTCTTTTAAGTTAAGTAGTAATTTAGTTAAGTAACACCGTGGAGGACGGACGGGTCTTTACCCACTGTATGCCTGATCCACAGCCCAAAGTGTGGCGAGTTATGTAAGACTATAAATACTCTCTACCTTCCAAGGTAGAGAGTTGGAGCTCATAATAATATCTTTCACTTTCTCTCACTAAGTTCCCTAAACCTCTAACTTTCTCTCTCTAGAATTCCATCTATATGCTACTTTGTGTTATGGTTTGATGTGTATGTGAAAAGTTATATATTACAATTGGTATCAAGAGCCATGGTTAGATCATATCTTGCACATCTTTGGATTTATAGTGGTTTTTAGGTGGTTTTTGAGTTTGAAAAAGTTTAGTGGTTTTTGCATCATTTGGTTGATTTCTTGTGTTAAAGTTTGAATTTTGTTGGTACTTTTATGTTTAGAATCATCAAAAGTGTTTAGGTTTTCATTTGGTAAGCTTGAATCATCTTGGTTGGGTTGTTTTTGGATTGAAAAGTGAAGTTTATTTGGTTTTTCAAGCTAGCGACTTAGCTCTCGGACTATTTTCTTGGTAGCGACTTGCTTCACAGTTTTGTAGCGACTTACAGTGTTAAAGCTAGCGAGTTAGATCTAGCGAGTTAAAGTACAAGTAGTGGACTCTCCACTACGGGTAGCGACTTGTGGTAGCGACTTGGTCAGTAGCGAGTTGCTCTTTAGCGACTTGTGTTTCTAGCGACTTGTGTAGCGAATTGCTGCCAAAATTTGGCTAGCGACTTGGTCTGTAGCGAGTTACTACTTAGCGACTTGCCTTCTGTCTAGCGACTTGGCTGTCTAGCGAATTAATTGGTAGCGACTTAGTGCATCTGTTTCTAGCGACTTAGTACATTTGTTTCTAGCGACTTAGAGCATTATCATCTAGCGACTTGAGTGATTGTTTACGGTTTTCTCTTGATTTAGTAAAATCCCGTGAAAGAATCTATTTCCCGGTTTAATCATAGAGTTATAAAATCCCGTATAATCTGTTAACATGTCTACCAACGTCCCTACTGTCATCTCCACTGTTGCCGAGGATGTTCAAGCAGCTGGCTCAGATACTCGTCCACCCATGCTTGACAGAACTGACTACGATTCTTGGGCTCAACGAATCAGATTGTATTGCCTTGGAAAGGAAAATGGTGTCAACATTCTCAAATCCATTGATGAAGGACCATATCGAGTTGAGACGACTAGAGACATACTTGATACTAATGAAGATGGTACTCCTATTTACGGAATGGACAGACCTAAGATGTATGATGAGCTTGATGATAAGGAGAAAAAGAGATTTGATGCAGATATCAGGGCTTCAAACATTGTTCTTCAAGGTCTTCCTAAAGACATCTACAAGCTGATCAATCATAACACTGAAGCAAAGGCAGTTTAGGATAATGTTAAGATGCTTCTCTCAGGTTCAGAACTAACTGTGGAAGACAGAGAATCCCAACTCTATGACGAATTTGAGCACTTCAAGATGAAACCAGATGAGAGTGTCTATGAGTACTATGTGAGATTTCATAAGTTAGTGAATGACATGAGGAACATCAGAATGACTATGCCTAACATTCAGCTCAACTCAAAGTTTGTGAACAACATGAATCCCGAATGGCACAAGTTTGTCACAGCTGTGAAGCTCACTAAAGGATTGAAGAATACAAACTATGAGCAACTCTATGCCTTCCTCCTTCAGAATGAGAGACATGCCATGTTTGAAAAATTGATTCTCAATCAGTTCAAAACTAACCAGGGAGAGACAAGCTCGTCTAATGACTCAACAGCCTTCTACTCAAACATCGGAATCACAACCAAAGCATCACAAGTCATACCCTTGGGGAATGGTAATCACAAACTCATTCCTGATCCCATGTTCAAACAAGCTGATGCTGATGCACACGTGGGTAACATCATCAATCAACTAGCTCTTCTCATTAGTCAAAACATGAATTCTCTCCCACAAACCAACAACAACCTCAGAACTGCATCTAACCTACATAATCAAGCCACTGTTAAAGATGGAAGGATCGTGGTGCAACCAGTTCAGGAAAGACAGTATGATCAGGGAAGAGGTGGAGCTGGGAGAGGTTATGTTGGAAACCAGAATCGAGGAAGAAATGGTAACCAAGGTCAACCTAAGCCAATCAAATGCTATAACTGTGGTGGTGAAGGACACATTGCAAGGAACTGCACATCTCCAAAGCGTCCACAGAATGCTGATTACTTCAGAGATAAGATGTTGCTGGCACAAGCTCAGGACAATGGTGCTGCGTTGGATGAAGAGGAATTGCTGTTTCTTGCTGAGGGCAATGCCAAGACCTATGATGCAGATGTGGATGAGCAGCCTATTCAGGAGATAGGTCACAATCATCAGAACGCCTTTCAAGTCGCTGACTGTGATGCATACGACTCGGATGTAGATGATGGACCTACTGCACACACAATCTTTATGGCTAGCATCTCTCCAATGGTTTCTCCCAAGATCTCTTCTTCACCGCAAGCTGGCCCATCCAAGGACAAACTCATCTCAGAGGTATTAAAGCTATACGATGATGCTGATGTGCAACAGATGCATGACAAAGTACAACCAACTGAAACTATTGAATCAAATATTGAAAATATGGGTAATATCAATATTGTCCCATACGATCAATACGTGAAACAAAGTGAAAGTGAAGTTGTACCAAGTGATGCATCTTCTGCAGTCAACAATGACTATGTCTTTGATGAATACACTGCATGTGCTCCTGATGATTCCATAATTTCTGAACTAAATGCCTATAAGGAACGTGTTGCTATTTACGAACAACGTGCAAAATTTGAGTTGACCACTCGTGAGCAGGAAATGGATGACCAAGTGCGTACAGTAATTAGAAAAAGTAATTTTAGAGAAGAAGTATTGAAACAAGAATTAAATTCTTTGCAAGAAAAACTTTCTAAAACAGCTAAGCAAAAACAAGAACTTCAAGAAAATGTGAAAATGCTTAAGCAAGAATTTAATGCAAAAGAATCAAAGCTCTTGAGAGATTTTTCTAATCTGAAAACTTTGAAAAACAAACTTGAAAACAAGTTGTACATGCAAGGAAACACCATTCAGACTGCTCACATGATCACTAAGCATAGAGTTCTAAGCGATAAGCATAGTGTTCCCATTATAGATAAACCCAACCCTGAGTATGGAAAGATAGCAAAAGCAGCTCAAAGTGTTATCTATGATGGAAATGAGATTCTTAAACCTAGACAAAAACCTAGTTGCATTGAGTGCACTGAGGATGACAAGAAATTAGATGAAGTCACTAGGGAGAAGATGAATAAGAAACTAAATGATCCTAAGTGCAAAGAGAAGAAAGTAATTATCACTCCCCATGACTACAAGAAGGAAAACTGGATTTCCTTGAACAAGTTTAAGACTCAGACATTGTTGACTCCCGAACAAGTCTTCTGGAAAATGGATTTAGATAAGCAGAAAGCTGAAAATATTGCAGTAACAAACCCTCCCCTTTGGAAAATGCCTAGAGCAACTGTGTATCCTCCTAACACACCAATGCATCTTGTTCCTAGAACAATTGCCACTAAAAGCAAGACCTTAATTAGCCAATACGTTATTTTTCAACTATTTGTTGATTTTGAGAAAACTTGCAAGAAAAGGATCACACCCACTGGCATAACTGAAGGAGAAAGGGGTTTTGAACAAATGAAAGAATGTTATTTAACTGAGGTCATGCCTTTCTTTAAACTTCTAAAAGATCACTTTGAGAGTCTTAAAAAGGGGATAGAAACAGATATTAAGGGAATGGAAAAGGAATTTGATGCAATAATAGTTGAAATTAGTGACTATGAGCGTGCACTAAAATATAATGAGATTGAGAGGAAGAACCTGCATACATTGAATGAGAATCTTATTACTGAATGTGTTGCTCAAGATGTCTTTTTCACTGCTTCAAATTGCTCTATTAATGCTTCCAAATTTCATGAACTATCTGTGGCCCTGAAAGTCTCCCATGATCGTGTCATTGAGCTTGAAAAAACCAATTCTAAACTAAATGAGAAAATTGAACTGGATGATCACGACAATTTGGTTAAACATTTTTCTAACCTAGAAATTGAGTATTTTAATCTACAACTAAAATATCAACATCTCAAAGAAAATGTCAAAACTTCAAATATCAAGACATCTGCAGATGCTCCAGAGTTTGATGCAGTTTTTCAAATTAACAAACGAGATGAACAGATTCAAGCTCAGTGTAACACGATCAGAAAGTTGAAAGCCCAAATCTCTCAATTAAAGGGTCAAACTAACAATATGACAGGCTCCCAAATGCCTCCTCCTTTAGATTCTCAGAATTCTCAAATGTTTCATCTTCAAAACCTAGTAAATGCTTTACAAAAGGAAAACGAAAGTTTCCTAGAAGAAAATGAAAAGGTTAAACGTCATTTCAATGAGTTATTTGAATCAATTAAAGTCACTCGTAACAAAAACAACGAACAAATAGCTTCATTGCAAAAGGAAATTGAGAATCTGAAGAGTCAGGTAAAAGGGAAAATGCCAATGATCAATGAGGAGAATGTTGTATCTAAGGTTCACTCTAGTAATAAATATGCTGTATCTGTGACATATGTCCCCCCTCATCTAAGGAACAACAAACTTGCCATTCAAACATATTTCTCATCCCTTAAGGATTGCTTAGAATGCCTGCGTGAGATTGTTGAAGAGGATAAGCTAGAAAAACCTCATGATAATGCAATTGGACATGCATGCTTATATGCCAAACGATCTCAAGAAATCTTAGAATTTTTGATCACAATATGCCCAAAGACATTAGGTGAGAGAGTTAACCCTTTGATTCCATGCTCAATGCCTAAGGCCAAACATGACATGCACTCGATTCCCAATGGCTTGAATGTGAGGAGTAGTGTACCATTGAGTAGTTCAGATTTTAGATCTGTCAATGCTAGGAAAGTGAACTCAAATGTGCCTTCTAGGAGTACTAGTCTCAGTACCTCTAGTGTTAAGAAAGTGAACCTTAGTGCACCTGCATGTAGTTCAGATCCCAGCACATCTAAACAGGTGATGCAAAGAGTAGTAAAACAAACTAATGTTCCCATTCCCTCTACAGGAGTAATCAGTGACATTAAAGGGAGCAGGTCAAAGTCTCAAGACAATACAAGGAATGATAGGACCTCGCAAGATAAGAATGTGCACTGGAAAAGAGTAGAAGAACAATCTAGGAACTTTAAGTTTGAATCGAATAAAATGAATCGTGTTGATTCTAGTATTAGCCATAGGCGTACTGTAATTAATTCGAATTCTGATACTATTTGCAAACCTTGTACTGATGTCTGCTTGAATTCTGTCTCTAATCATGAATGTGGTGTTACTGTTCTGCCTAATGATGTTAATTGTCCAGTTAATACTGTTAATGCTAAAATTCATGCTAAGAAGGCTAAAAGGCAAAAACGAATGAAAGTTAGAAAACAGTGGAAACCCACAGGAAGAACATTCAGCAGAATAGGCCTTTATTGGATACCTGTTGGTCATAAGACTAATCAGATAATGCCCACTAGAAAATGGATGCCTACTGGTAGAACTATTCCCTTAAGAAGTGGTCACACTGTAAATAGGGCTAATACAGACACTAGTATTGCATCTATTCACAATGATTCCATTACCTCATTTTTTGATACGAATGCTTCTATTTCTGATGTGGGTGGTCCAACCATTGTAACTAACCAAATGGAACCCATTCTTGCATGGGGATCCCAATTATCCAGTTATCCATTCTTGTCTGTGTTCAACTGCATATCGTTCAAATCGTTCTGTGGTACCTGGACTCAGGCTGTTCCAAGCATATGACTGGAGACCGGTCACGGCTCATGAACTTCGTGAGCAAATTCATCGGGACTGTTAGATTTGGTAATGATCATTTCGGTGCTATTATGGGTTATGGAGATTATGTTGTTGGTGATAGTGTCATCTCCAGAGTGTATTATGTGGAAGGTTTAGGTCATAATCTGTTCTCTGTTGGTCAATTCTGTGATTCTGATCTAGAAGTAGCCTTCAGAAAACATACCTGCTTTGTTAGAGATCTTAATGGTAAGGAACTGTTGAAAGGAACTCGTGGCTCAAACCTTTACACCATCTCTATCGATGACATGATGAGAGCTTCACCAATCTGCTTGTTATCAAAGGCTTCAAAAACAAAGTCATGGTTATGGCATCGTCGTCTCAATCACTTGAACTTCGGCACCATCAACGATCTTTCCAGAAAGGACTTAGTTGTAGGTTTACCTAGACTAAAGTATGAAAAGGATCATCTTTGTTCAGCATGTCAATTGGGAAAAAGCAAGAAGTATGCCCATAAACCCAAACCTACTAACTCTGTCACAGAAGTTCTTCATATGCTTCATATGGATTTATGTGGACCAATGAGGGTGCAGAACATCTTTGGGAAGAAATATGTGTTAGTTGTGGTTGATGATTACTCTAGATTCACCTGGGTCAAGTTCTTAAGGACAAAGGATGAAACTCCTGATATCATCATCAAACTCATCAAACAGCTGCAGGTTCGACTTAACAAAACTGTCAGAATTATCAGAACAGACAATGGAACTGAGTTTGTCAACAAACAACTTAGTGAATTCTATGAAAGCGTTGGAATCAGCCATCAAAGAAGTGTTCCACGAACCCCACAACAGAACGGTGTAGTTGAAAGACGAAATCGTACCCTTGTTGAAGCTGCTAGAACAATGCTGATCTACTCAAAGGTTCCAATGTTTCTCTGGTCTGAAGCAATCGCCACTGCATGCTACACACAAAATCGTTCCCTGATTCACACCTCTCATGGAAAAACTCCATATGAACTTGTCCACAACAGAAAACCTAATCTATCTTTCCTTCGTGTGTTTGGTGCCTTGTGCTATCCAACTAATGAGGGTCAAGACTTGGGCAAACTTAGAGCTAAAGCTGACATTGGAGTATTTGTAGGATATGCACCAAACAAAAAGGGATACCGAATCTACAACAAAAGAACCCGAAATATCATGGAAACAATTCACGTTACGTTTGATGAGCTGACCGGTCAAATGGCTCCTGGACACTCCAGCTCAGGACCCGCACTTCAAAACTAGTCCTATTGGTTCATCCCTTGTTCCAAACTCCTCTCAAGAAACTCCATATGTACCTCCATCTGAAGATGATGTAAAGAAATTGTTTGATCCCATGTTTGATGAACTGTATGAGTCTACTACTAATGAGGTGCTGATCCCTACAACAGAGGATGCTCATATTCCAGTGAATGAAGTCAATCCATCAGTCTCAATATCTGTAAGTCAAGAAGCACCTGCTGCTGATCCTTCAGTCTCATCAACAAATCATCATTCTTCAAATGTACATCATGGAAATGTTTCTGGCATCAATGATGAAGTTAATCCCTTTGCGACTCCTGAAGATGCTCCATTTGAAAACATATTTGCTACTCCTGAATCATCATCAGAACCATCTTCTTCAGGAGACATCGACTCAGCTACCTCAGTTCCTCAACAAATGCCACATGAACACCTCAGAAAATGGACTCACGATCATCCATTAGACAACATCATTGGAAATCCCTCTCGTCCTGTATCAACCCGGAAGCAACTCGCAACCGATGCCTTATGGTGCTTCTTCAACTCCGTACTATCTAAGATCGAACCAAAAGATGTTAAAACTGCTATGAATGAAGATAGCTAGGTTCAATGCTATGCAAGATGAAATTCATGAGTTTGATCGTCTTGATGTATGGGAGTTAGTACCTGCTCCAGACTGTGCTATGATTATAGCTCTAAAATGGATCTTCAAAGTAAAACTTGATGAGCATGGTGATGTGTTGAAGAACAAGGCTCGATTAGTTGCTAAAGGATATCGTCAAGAGGAGGGTATAGACTTTGAAGAATCGTTTGCTCCAGTTGCTCGAATCGAGGCAATCAGAATCTTTCTGGCTAATGCTGCTAGTAAGAACATGGTGGTATATCAGATGGATGTAAAGACGGCATTTCTCAACGGAGATCTTAAAGAAGTCGTCTACGTCAGCCAACCTGAAGGATTTGTGAATCAAGAGCATCCTACTCACGTTTATCGTTTGAAGAAGGCTCTTTACGGTTTAAAGCAAGCTCCAAGGGCATGGTATGATACACTGTCAAAGTTTCTTCTATCAACCGGATTCATCAAAGGAGCAGTTGATCCTACATTGTTCACCAGGAAGTCAGGCAAACACTTGATTCATGTTCAAATTTATGTTGATGATATTATTTTTGCCTCGACTGACCCAATGGAATGTGATCGTTTTTCAAATGAAATGAGTTCAAAGTTTCAAATGTCAATGATGGGACAAATGTCATTTTTCTTGGGATTACAAATTTCTCAAAGTCCCGGAGGCATTTTCATAAATCAATCTAAATATGCAACAGAGATTTTAAAGAAATTTGGATTTGATTCAAGTGACCCTGTTGACACCCCCATGATTGACCGAACCAAATTAGATGAGGACCTCTCAGGGATCATGATTGACCAAACGAAATATCGGAGTATGATTGGATCCCTGATGTATCTCACTGCTAGTAGACCAGACATCTTGTTCTCTGTGTGCATGTGTGCTAGATACCAGGCTAAGCCTACTAAAAAGCACCTTGAAGCAGTTAAACGGGTCTTTCGGTATCTCCAAGGAACCATCAATATGGGACTATGGTACCCGAAGGACACCGGTATGTCACTAACGGCCTATGCAGATGCTGATCATGCAGGGTGTCAAGATACTCGTCGAAGTACGTCAGGAGGTGCTCAGTTTTTGGGTGATAAGCTTGTGAGCTGGTCCTCAAAGAAGCAAATGAGTACATCTATTTCCTCTACAGAGGCTGAATACATAGCCATGTCATCTTGTTGTGCTCAAATCTTATGGATGAGATCTCAATTATCTGACTATGGCTTTGAATTCAACAAAATCCCTCTGTACTGTGATAATAAAAGTGCTATTGCTCTCTCATGCAACAACGTCCAACACTCAAGAGCAAAGCATATCGACATTCGACATCATTTCATCAGGGAACGAGTGGAAAAAGGTGTGGTGGAACTATATTTTGTGAGGTCTGAATATCAGTTAGCGGACATCTTCACCAAAGCTCTTCCAAGAGAACGTTTTGAGTTTATTCTTCCACGTCTTGGTTTGAAAAGCCTTCAACCAGAAACTCTCAAACGTCTTCAGGAGGAAGACGAGGAGTAAAGGTCTATCTTCATCTATCTCTTGTAAATATCTATTCGAAAAACAAAATACAAAATTATAAAACCTTCAAAAATCAAATAGAAAAATATAAAACTTTCAAAATCCATAAAAATTTGAAAAATTCGAAAAAAATCTTCAAAAAATATTGTCATTTTTGTCATGTTTCTTCCGGTTCGATAATATCTACGGTCTTTGTGCTGTCATTCAAAGAATGACACGGGACTTTAGATGTTGTTCGAATTCTCAAACAAAAAAAAAAAAAAAAAAAAAAAAAATTTGGGGAGAAAGAGAAATGGTTTATTGTCATCTTCAGGCAGTAACCCGGTTTTAAAAGAAAGAACAGAGCCATGTTTTAACATGTTTTCAAATTCCATGCTCTGATTCTATAAACATTTATCTGCTGAAAACCAAATGCTTTGAAAAATAACTCGATCTCTATTTTTGAAAATCATCAGGACTTATTTGTCAAAATCTCTATCTCTCAATCAACAACCTATGTCATTGATTGAGGGGGAGAATGATTTCAATTAAATTAAAAAGTTATTTGGCATTAAATTGTTTTCAAAAGATATACATGCATGTTTTATCAATGGAGTTTAAAGTCTTAAAATCCGATCAAATCAGTTCAAACGCTTTCATAATCAAGTCACAATTCTCCCTAAAAGCTTTCAAAATCAATTTAAATCTGTAAGAGATCACAAATCTCAAATGATTTTGATAATTGTGATCGGGGGAGAATGTGTGATTTAAATTGGATTTAAACTGATAAATAGGTAAATGGTTTTATAAGGATGTACATGCTATCCTGCCCACATGTGACAAACGATTTCAATTTTTCAATGCACATGTTGAGGGGGAGCATCTATCTTAAACCTATGATTTGAAATGTGATCAACTTATCTCAATGTGCAAGTTCCCTCTAGTATGTGCAAAACTCTTTTCAAAACTCGAGGCACATATTGAGGGGGAGCAAATTCATGGAAACCTCATCCTTCCCGGAAATGCTATACCTACTTGATTTGATGTGGGAAGTGATGTTGATATCTTTTAGAAAATGGTAATCAAAGAAGTAAATTCTTTCTCTTGCCTCCGTGTGCAAAACTTTCTCAAATACTTGATGCACATGTTGAGGGGGAGTTCTCGTTCTAAAATTATCAAAAACAATTCAGGTACAAAATGCTTTGATAATATATCACAAGTATCTGAATTGATTTTCAAATGGTTTTCAATTGGATCCAATGGCAGACGAACAATACCAAATTGACCGACCAACTTTACTTTATGTACGGTGATATAAGGATGATAAGGTTAGGTATTGGTTCCCATGATCCGCCAGAACCGGAGGGATCTACCCAGGGACAATCCACTAGTTAGTGTAGAAGTCCTTAGGTATGATGATAAAAGGAGAAAAATGAGATATGGGAAGAGTGCGGACTAAGACTGAGCTAGTACTGGAATAAACCCAACAAGGTTCTAGCTATGAAGTCTCGGTAAGCACTGAAGGGGTTGAAGAATTAAAAAGAATTGAATGAGAAAAGGGTGAAAACAAATAGCCCTCCATTTATTCAACCTTAGGGCAGAAACCGGGTTCAATTCATATGCTACTGATGGTAACATCGGTATTGAAGACAAGACGTCATGGACCCAGTGACGCACTGCACTTCAACTTTCCAAACCACTCAAGTTCCTCTTAAAAGGACTTGTTTCATTCTCACGGGGAACCGACATAATCTATCGACTGTCTCTTAGAGATGGTTGATATTGAAGTAGGAGACCCTCTCCCTAGTCTCCGGCACAGGATCCAAATATGCACAAATTGAGTCTAGAGCCACGAGATCATCAATAAATCTCATTAGGACACTTTCAATGAAGACTCTCTGTTTCACACAATGTGGAAAGAGAGATTATATCTTGAGTCCTACGCATTATCCTTGTGGTATTGCCAGAACATCTGAGTGATGTGTTTACATATTCACAATGAAGATGGAAAGCCTTCTGGAGCCAACATCAAACAAGCTCCTGGTAGGTGGCATGTGAGATCTATATATAGATCAACCATGTGACAACTGAACAGAAACAATGGGGCGATTCAATTTCTTGAATCAATCCTGGTTCAGGTTAGGGATTGACGGATACCTTTGAAAAACCGGTCTTTGTGCTTATAAACTCTTTTCTTTAGCACATCGACCGTGTACTCATTTTTCAAACCAAAAGGTATTTTTATGATTGATAATTGATTTTCAATAAAACCTTCGTTGTAGTGCAAAAACAATTTCTATTGAGCAATACACGATTGTTTTTCAAATCTCTTTTCATCAATCAGTGGACTTAAAATTCGCTGGTTCACTCACTCCGTGTTGTCTTCTTTGAGATGTTCCGGTTTGAGAACAGCTAGAACAGCTGCGAAACCCTGTCAAGGAAATTCTTCGGAATTTTACCTGATCACAGGCAGTACATGTACTGATCAACGGGGAACCGTGGGCCGTGTACCTCAATTCAACGAAAGTGATCAAAGACACTTTCGTGCGATTTATTGCTAACTGTTGTTTGCAGGTACGCCCGACGTTTGCAGCTGATCAGAATGGAGCGGTCAATCCACAGCCGCATGCTCACTTAACACATTCAACTCAAAGAAATCATGATTAGTGCATCAATGTCTCTGATATTTTCACACCAAGCTTCTGCTACGCTGCTGCCAATATCATGATTCAACAAAAGCTTCCGCTACTCTGATGTGAAGATTTCATGATCCAGAATGTGAGCATGTCGGTCCCAAAGTCACAACATCACAAAATACCAACACCACAAAGGATGTGTCAGAGATTGTTGATAGCTGATGATCTCCAAAGATGGCTCAAACTTATCATCACGTGGATCAGTAAAAGACCTCCACTTGGAATAACCAAACATGCATTGTGAAGAATCACTGACTACGAGCTTAGGAGCAAAGGACTACATCAAGAATGCAAGATCAATTGTTAAATGTAATATCTATTTGTATTCAATGTAATTTTGGTACATGATTGAGGTGACCTCCCTTAGGGGGAGATTGTTAGGAATTAGAAATTCCCGGTATTAAAGAGTCGGTCACCTCAAGTATATGTAATCGTTAGAAAGCTCGTAGTCGTAGTTCTTTTAAGTTAAGTAGTAATTTAGTTAAGTAACACCGTGGAGGACGGACGGGTCTTTACCCACTGTATGCCTGATCCACAGCCCAAAGTGTGGCGAGTTATGTAAGACTATAAATACTCTCTACCTTCCAAGGTAGAGAGTTGGAGCTCATAATAATATCTTTCACTTTCTCTCACTAAGTTCCCTAAACCTCTAACTTTCTCTCTCTAGAATTCCATCTATATGCTACTTTGTGTTATGGTTTGATGTGTATGTGAAAAGTTATATATTACAGCTAACAATATAGAATATACAAAAGATCTTTTCTATACTTATCAATACACGGATACATAACAATTATCCTAATAGAAGTGGTAATATTTGTATTAGCAGTGGTAATGTGTTTCCACTGCTAGTATAATCTTTAGCAGTGTCTTCCACAGCTTATCAGTGGTAACTGTTAGCTTTATTCCCAACATTATGGATGGAGGTTTTGATGAGTATTGATATTGATGCGATCAAGAATGAGGTTGAGTATGACTCGCATTTCTTCCCTAATTTCTATTGCAACATCCCTAGTGGATTGGCAATGTTCACAATGTAAGTGATGTGGGTAATGAGTGCGGAAGTTTTCCGAATGACTTTGATTTGTGAGATGCGAAAGTTGTGGTGGAAAAGATGGAAAAAGCGGATCAAAGTCCGGAATGTTTGGAAGTGGTGGTGGAAAAGAACTTAGATGTTCTTGTAACAAAATGGGAGCTAAGGGTGGTGAGGTTTCAAGGTCTTTGAAAATTGTGTTTGGAGAAGTGGGAGGTGTTAAAAAGACCATTTCTTTTTGTTTTGGTTGTTGAGATCTTGTTGGAGTCTTAAGGAGTTCTAAAAGAGTGACCTTAGGTGGTGAGTTGATGGGTGATGAAGTTGGTGTACTTGTTGGTGATGAAGGAGGTGCTATAATGGAAGCATCTTGTGGTGAAATAGTGGTTGGTGATGAACCATTCGATGATGGTTTTGCTAAACAACAAGGCCGGATGCTAATCCTTGCGGATTTCCTAGATTTTGATTGTGGTATTTTGGAAGGTGGGAGGACAAAATTTTGGATTTCTTGAAAGGAATTATTTGCACTAGGTGGTTCATCTAAGTTGGAAGATCCTTTGGATGACATGGTGGTGTTTATTTGTGAAGATGAGATGAATATGCAAGCATTTTGGGAATCCTATTTATAGAAAAATGAATACTTATCTAAGAGTTAATTACATAATTGGTCCTTGTGGTTTGTTGAAAATTGCAGAAAATGTCCCTGTGCTTTTTTTTGACGGGTCATGTCCTCGTGGTATGCAAAAGTTACGGGTTTGGTCCTTTGACGGGTCATACTGTTAGTTGACCGTTAAGTGTTTTGCGCTGTTAGTCCTTCGTTAGTGCAGTCCGTTAAGTGTTTTGCACTGTTAGTCCTTCGTTAATAAATTTTGCACCGTTAGTCCTTATTTTTTAAAATATAGTTTTCCCCAATTAGTCCCTCCGTTAATAATAGTTTTCACCCATTTTTGTCCGTTTTTATCCGTTTTCGTTCGTTTTTTATCCGTTTCCCCCCCTTTTTTTACGTTTTTCGTCCGTTTTCTTTCGTTTTATATAGTTTTTGTCCATTTTTCTTACGTTTTTATCGGTTTTCATCCGTTTTTGTCCGTTTTTCTTAATTTTTTGTCCGTTTTTCTTATGTTTTGTCTGTTTTCTTTCGTTTTGTCCGTTGTTCTTACGTTGTGTCCGTTTTTCGTACGTTTTTATCGGTTTTTCTTACGTTTTTGTCCGTTTAAAAAAAATTGAATAAAAAATTTCAAAAAAAAAAATTTGAATAAAAAAACTATTTTTCAAAATATATATATATTTTTTAAAATATGTCCGTTTTTTTCAATATTTTTCGGAAATTTTTTAAAAAAAAGTATTTGAAAAAAAATATTTTTCGGAAAATTTTTTTCAATGTCCGTTTTTTTTTTAAAAAAATATTTGAAAAAAAAATTTTTTTCTTCAAAAATTTTTTTTGAAATTTTTTATTCAATTTTTTTTTTAAATTTGACATTTTTTTTTTCAAAAACGGACAAAAACTTAAAAAAAACTGACGAAAACGAATAAAAATGTAAAAAAACGGTCGAAAACGGATAAAAAACAGACAAAAACGGATAAAAACGGAAAAAAGCGTAAAAAACAGACGAAAGCATATAAAAACAGACGAAAAGGGATAAAAACGTAAAAAAACGGACGAAAAACGTAAAAAAACGGTGGGAAATGGATAAAAAACGAACGAAAACAGACAAAAACGGGTGAAAACTATTATTAACGGTTGGGGAAAACTATATTTTAAAAAATAAGGACTAACGGTGCAAAATTTATTAACGAAGGACTAACAGTGCAAAACACTTAACGGACTGCACTAACGAAGGACTAACAGCGCAAGACACTTAACGGACATTTTTGGACGAGGGACAAAATCCGTAAGATTTATAAACCACAGGGACGAAACGCACTGAAAAAAAAGCACAGGGACAGGATCCGTAATTTTCAACAAACCACAAGGACCAATTATGTAATTAACTCAAAATCTAATGAGTAGATATGAATTTAAGGCATGTGATCATGAGAACACAAGCATTAAAGAACATACTCCAAAAGAAATAAAAGTAAATGATGAAACATGTTGAAGTTTTCATCCAAAGTGAGAAAAATAGAAGATAAAACTAGCTTCTGTATCACGGATCCCACGGATCCTTCCCTTGAGGGATCCTTCCCTTGAGGAACCGTCTAGCATTAAGGCTGGGATCCATGGTACTGGCAATTCATGCAGCTCAAAATTTTCCTTTTGGAAACATTTGTGCCCAGTGTGTGCCTATATGCAAACCATTTAGAGTTGCGGTTATCTCGACTCCTAAAAAGAAAAGAAAAATAAACTAGAAGTGAAAAAGCACACTATTATGTGAGATAACCCGAGTGCTCCTAATTCATTGTTGCTTAAATGAATGTACCCGAAAACACATATTATTTATGTGTCCTCTTTAGCATTCAAAAGACATGAGATGCAATGAAAACGGGGTTTTACTTTGTATTAATAATGAAAAAGCGATTTGTCCTAGACGTGAGAAATGGCTTTTGTGAAAGTGATACGGGAAGAGGTATCATTTTAGAAAACATTTTGAAAAGAGGTTTCTATGTGTGAATAAAACGTTTATCCTTTTGAAAAGAAAATGTGTATGTAATTACGTGTTTGCAACTTGTACTTATCTTGAAAAATAAGAGAAAACTATGAGTTATAAGTGAAAAACTTATCTTGGGTTTTGAAAATTCGCGTATTGCTTGTGAGTTGTGCTTGAAATAGAGATCCTAGACTCAGAAAGAAGAAGGCTAGTGTTTACATACCTTTTAGAGTTTAAAAAGCAAATTACGACGATTGTTTCAAGAGACCGAGACCAAGACGAAGTAGGTTGAATTGTTCACGCTTCAACGGTTTGGTGAGGACGTCGGCTATGTTGTCTTCGGACGCTACCTTCTCAATAGAGATGTTCCCCTTTTGAACATTGTCTCTTAAGAAGTGATGACAGATCTCTATATGCTTTGTGCGAGAATGTAATACCGGATTCTTGCTTAAATCGATGGCACCTTTGTTGTCACATAGAATGGCTATGTCACTTAGATGAATGTCGTAGTCAACTAACGCTTGTTTCATCCATAGTGCTTGTTGGCATGCTTTGTCGGCGGAGACATATTCGGCTTCGGTTGTTGATATTGCTAATGCCGTTTGTTTCTTTGAGAACCAAGATGTTAAACAACATCCCATAAAAGTACATACCCCACTTGTACTTATTCGGTCAACATAATCACCTGCATGGTCAGAATCTGCATATACAATTGTTTCTACTCCCGTACCCTTAGGATACCATAATCCTAATTGAGTCGTACCCTTAATGTATCTAAATATCCTTTTGACGGCTTCTAGATGTGATGTTTTAGGATCTTCTTGAAACCTAGCACATAGACAAACACTGAACATGATATCCGGCCTACTAGCCGTGAGGTAGAGAAGACTACCAATCATGCCATGATATTTTGTGTTATCAATGGATTCGCCGTCTTCATCTTTTGTGAGTTTAGTGTCGGATGACATTGGTGTCCTAATTGGTTTTGACTCTTCTAAACTGAATTTCTTTAACATTTCCTTAATGTATTTAGATTGATTAAAGAAGATACCATCTTCTACTTGTTTGATTTGTAGACCAAGAAAGAAACTAAGTTCTCCCATCATACTCATCTCAAACTCGTCATGCATGATTTTAGAGAAATCATCACACATGTCTTGTCACACCCCCAAATTACCTGTTTTGCAGCGGAATGGAATTCCTGGGGATTGACTGTCATAGCATCACAATCACAGTTATATTGAACGACCTAAAGTGTCGTTTGGAAAATACATCGCTTGAATTAATAAAAACATTCAGAGTTACAATGATAGGTCCCAAATGAAAGTTACTATGTGCGGAAAAATAAGTTTGTTATAAGTCAAACGATGTTTTTAAAGTGTATCAATCCCATGTGAGACGCGTCGTCACCGCGACTCTATGATATATCCACATGCATGCCATGAAGTGAATGTCTTAGATACCTGAGATAAAACATGCTTAAAAGGTCAACACAAAGGTTGAGTGAAATCCATAGGTTTAATTAATTCGTTTGAACACAATAATCGTAGTGTGAGTTAAATTGTTTCACACTCATCGTTGAAAACAAAACAGTATTTATTTCACTAAGTTCATGACACCAAAGCGTAAACATCGCACCAATAAAAATTGGTAATCATCGTTTCATCGCCGCCCTAATAGGTAAACTTGCCAATTTACCTTACTGGTTCAAATATAGTGCGCTCGATTTCCCCTAACTGGGTCAATAAGAGCGGGAGTGTTAATTCCAATAGGCCTATTCACAATATTCGCGCTCACTCGCAAGTGACTAATGGTTCATGATGTAGGGACTTCGAACATGGCAAATACTTAGTGACAATAAAACATTCGGATATAGCATACAGTTCAAAGCATTTGTGTTCGATTAAAAATGTAGCATGTATCTCCCCCAAGAGTTTGTAAAACAAATAAGTAATAGAAAGTGGGGCTATGAACTCACCTGTTGCAATGTTTATGATGACAAAAGTGGATACACTGAAATGTAGCGTAAATCTCAAAAATGACCTATTATGAATGATATGATATGTAATGAGTTATAATGTAATGTTATGCATGCATTTCGTATGTTATTTATACCATTTGCGAGTTTTGAAAATAATACTTATCGTCGAAAAATACTCTTTTGACGTCTTGACCATTCTTAAATTACTTTACAAGTATTTACGTCAAAATGTCATCCTACAATAGTTTCTTAATGATTTATTGTGAAATTTTAACTTTTCGACGTAAAATAAAGTCGTCGGAATTTTCATGAAAGTGACAAAAATGGCTTCGAAAAACTAGTCGTAAAATGGTGTACGTCGAACGTTAGGAAATGAACTCGACGGTTTTGGAAAGCTTGTATCAAAATCTAGAAGTTTTAGTACAGGAGTTTTCGTCATAGAGGTCTCGAACATAAAGATAATAGGGGTTACATATGGTGATTTTGTCCAAAAGGTTGTTTAAAAATGAATTTCGGCAAAGTTTAAGCATCCGTAAATAATTTATTACAACTCCGCTATACAAACGGTTGGTCGTTTTGAAAAATATGTTTGGTGATCTCGATTTTATTAGAAGACATCTCGTTACAAAAAGTTCCACATCATCGTTAGAAACAGCCTTCAACATGGTCGTTTTGGTTACCGTAACTCTTGTCTCGTAAAAATAATATAGTTTTTCTAAAAATAATAGTTACGGCAATTTTATGAAAACGTGCATATCTTAATCGTTTCAAATCCGTTTTCTACGTATTATATGTCCTTAGCTTCGTATCAAAGTATACTAATATATTTTTGATAAGTCGAAATAATTTGTGAAGCTTAAGGCTCGTTTTTGACTCGTACAAACCAAAAACACTTTGCTGAAATTTCAGAAAAATATAAATTTCGTCGTTAAACTTGAAAAATTCATAACTTCTTCGTTATAACTCCGTTTTAATCCGTTCAAGCGGCCACAGATTCGTTTTAAAGTATATTTTCTAAATATCAAGGCCAAAATTTCGTGCCTACTGTCGGATTTTCCAGAAAAACAAAATAAGGACAGAACACTTTATATACTAGTCGAAAATAGTTTTTATCGTACTAAACCTATTCCAATCCCTTCAAATCAACTCCAAAACTAATCTAATCCTACCATACACCTTAGGGTGTCATGGGTTCCTAAACATCATCAAGACCAATATATACCAAGGGAATAATTATAGGATGACCTTATATATATCAAACTCTAAAAATCAAAGTTAAAATGGTATAAACAACACAAGTCTTGCATGCTTGCTCCAAAAATGAAGAGATAAATATGAAATGAAAGTGAAAGAGGTAAAATGAAGTGATATGCTTACAAGTAAACTATGATGAGGTGATAGAACAAAGGGTTTTTCCTAATCACTTGAGGTTTTTATTGCAAAACCAATACAACAAGTGATACTAGAGTGTTAAAATCTTTGTCTTGAAAAATTTTGATGCTTCCTTCCTATGTTTCTTGTGGCTGCCGGTTTGCAAGAGAGAAAAGAGGAAAGGAATTGCTTTTGATCTTTTACACCTTTTTATTCTTGTTGTATGTGTTAGTTTAAGATTATAATACAATATGAGTTAAGATATTTAGCCAATCTTGAATGACTCACCCTCCTTGTGTCGACAAGGAGGTGTTAGTCATCTACTTAATATATTTTTTTCATTTAAAAACATGTATAAGTGTAGTTAGATGTAAGTTACTTGAAGACTTGTGGTAAATTGTATACACATTTGAATATTTAGGGTAGCGTTAGATAAAAATAAATTTTAACGGGTCAAGATAAAATATATTGAGGTCATAAAAATTATAAAATACATTCCTTGCAAAATTTGAGTGATATAATAATAATCGTGTCGAATTTAAGAAAAACGTCGTAATTATATAAATACAACAATTTAGTTACAAAATAAATTTAAAACACTAGGTAAACTCATAATATTATTTTATAAACTTAATATGAGTATAAAAATATATTGGAATAATTTTTGGAAGTAATGGATCAATTGTTCAAAATAATTAATTACGCGATAACGTTTATTTAATATAAAAATTATACGTTTAATGTAAAATGAAAAACCATGCATGAACTAATATGATGATAATGATGATAATGAAATGTAGACTAAACTTAGTCCATATGAGATGTTCGTGATGATATGATCATGAATTCGCCGCTAAACCATAAAGGTTACGCGAATTTGGAACACGTAAACCTAGTTTATGATAAATGATGAAATAGTGAAACTTGAGAAATGACCTGAAAGTGCGAGTTGTTACATGTCTTGACAAGTAGATCCGAATATAATATCATCTACATATATTTGAACAGTGATTATATGTGACTCCTTTTTTGTTGGGATATGAAAGTGTTGAAGAATGTTAAAGTACTGAAGATTGACAAAGTACTGGAAAAGTCAAAGTACTGCTAAAGATAAAGTCAAAGTAGTGCTGTCAAAGTCAAAGTACTGCAAAGCTAAAGAACTGTTATATTTGTTTATGGAAAGCTTTGTTTATTCTATGTTTACATTACTTGTCGTACAAGGATACAAATTGTAAACTGACTAGGGTTATCCTTGAGCCTATAAAAGGACCCCTAGATTGGCATTAGAAGTACGAGTTTTAGAGAAGAGTTTTAGTATTCATAAAGTACGATTATTATTAGTGTTTTAGAGTTATTGAAGAGTCTGCATAACAAGCAGATTTAGAGTTATTAATAAAAGTTAAAGTTATATTCTTCTTAGATTTGTTAAGTAAATTCCGCGTACTTAATAAAGATTACTCAGTGTTTCATTGTTAATAACTTAGGATTTATCCGAGGTTATTAAACCTTAACAAGCTATTTAAGTTAGTTTGATTAGAGTACATCGATCCAACAAGCTATTTAAGTTACTAAAAGCTCTGATACCACTTGTTGGATCGATGTACTATAATCAAACTAACTTAAATAGATTGTTAAGGTTTAATAACCTCGGATAAGTCCTAAGTTATTAACAATGAAACACTGAGTAATCTTTATTAAGTACGCAAAATTTACTTAACAAATCTAAGAAGAATATAACTTTAACTTTTATTAATAACTCTAAATCTGCTTGTTATGCAGACTCTTCAACAACTCTAAAACACTAATAATAATCGTACTTTATGAATACTAAAACTCTTCTCTAAAACTCGTACTTCTAATGCCAATCTAGGGGTCCTTTTATAGGCTCAAGGATAACCCTAGTCGGTTTACAATTTGTATCCTTGTACGACAAGTAATCTAAACATAGAATAAACAAAGCTTTCCATAAACAAATATAACAGTTCTTTAGCTTTGTAGTACTTTGACTTTGACAGCACTACTTTGACTTTATCTTTAGCAGTACTTTGACTTTTCCAGTACTTTGTCAATCTTCAGTACTTTAACATTCTTCAGCACTTTCATATCCCAACATTTTTCTTAGTAAAAAGTGTGTTATCAACTAACCCCATGGTGTAGTTGTGTTTAATTAAGAATGACTTGAGTCTATCATACCAAGATTTTGGAGCTTGTTTAAGACCGTAAAGGGCTTTCTTTATCTTATACACATGTTTAGGTTTTTCAAAATCGATGAAGCCCGGAGGTTGAGCTACATATACTTCTTCATTAATAAAACCATTTAGAAAAGCACTTTTGACATCCATTTGGTAAAACTTAAGATCATTAGCACAAGCATAAGCAAGAAGTATTCTTATAGACTCTAATCTAGCCACGGGGGCATAGGTGTCATCAAAGTCTATTCCTTCTTGTTGATTATACCCTTGGGCAACGAGTCTAGCTTTATTTCTAGACACTACACTGTTTGCATCTAATTTGTTTTTATAAACCCATTTGGTTCCTATTATGGTTTGATTACTAGGTGGAGGGACAAGTGTCCAAACATCGTTAGAAACAAATTGATTTAACTCTTCTTGCATAGCCATTACCCAACTTTCATCTTTTATGGCTTCTTGTGTATTCTTAGGTTCTATGGTTGAGACAAAACAAAATAGGCTACTTTGATTTTGGACTTGAGACCTTAAGGTTCTTTCGTTTAACTTTCCTATGACCTTATCTACGGGGTGATCTTTGGACTCTTTAATATTTATGATTTCATTATTTAAAGGATCTTCTTCTTCATTTATCTTTTTCTTTATTACAATAGCTTCACTTTCGACAATCTCGTCATCGACAAGAGGTGGAGTGGGTTTGGGTAGACTTTCATCAAATTTTACATTTAATGACTCTTCTACCTTCATTGTTTCTTTATTTAATATGACGTAAGCTTTGCTATTAGGAGAATAACCTAAAAAGATACCTTCGGTTGATTTAGGATCAAATTTTGTGAGGTAATCTTTAGTGTTAAGAAAAAAACATTTGCTACCAAAGACTCTAAAATGATCTAACGTAGGCTTTTTGCCTCGAAGTAACTCGTATGGAGTTTTACCTAAAATTGGTCTAATTAAGACTCGATTAAGTATGTATGTTGAAGTATCAACGGCATTGCACCAAAACTTTTGAGGTATGGATTGCTCATTTAGCATTGTGCGAATCATTTCTTGTAGGGTTCTATTCTTTATTTCAACTACCTCATTCAATTGTGGAGTGCAAGGAGCCGAGAAGTTGTGAGTAATACCATTAGCGTCACAAAAGGCTTCAAATTGCACTTCATTATCGAATTCCTTACCATGATCCTTTCTAATAGACACTATAGGACTTCCTAATTGTCTTTTTATTTTCTTACTTAATATTTCAAAGTAATCAAACGTTTCAGTTTTGTTCTTTAAAAATTTAGTCCATGTGTACCTAGAATAGTCATCCACTATAACCAAAGTGTAGTACTTGCCTCCATAACTTTGGATACCGGATGGACTAAATAAATTCATGTGTAGTAACTTTAGACACTTAGTTGTAGACACCATGTTTTTAGCTTTGTGACTAGAATGGACTTGTTTTCCTATGTTACAAGCATCACAAAAGTGATGTTCATATTTTAATTTCAGTAGATCTCTTACTAGATCTTTGGATGATAGCGATTGAAGAAGTCGCATATTGGCATGACCCAATCTTCGATGCCATAAGGTCGAAGTATCATCCATAGAGGTAAGACAAAGTTTGTCTTTAGGTTCATTACCAATTTTAATGACGTAGACTCCATGTTTCCTTATTCCTCTACCTATGGTGATGCCGTTTTTTAAAATCTTACTACCGGTTTCGGTAAAAAGTACATTGCACTTTTTATCACATATTTGTCCTATACTTAAGAGGTTAAAGTTTAGGTTTTCTACGTGATACACATCGTTAATGGTTAGAGATTTGTTAGAAATCGTACCTTTACCGATGATTTTGCTTTTGCTATTTCCAAACACCACATTTCCTCCATTGATGGATTCATATGTGGAGAATAGATCTTTCTTACCGGTCATGTGCCTCGTGCACCCGCTATCCTTGACCCATTCATCCGGATCTACGTTGACCTTTAAGCACACCTAAGAAAACAATTAACTCAAAATTTTGGTCCCCATTTGTTCATGGGTCCATTAGTGTTAAACATTCCATTCATGTTAGACATGTATGGATAAGGTGAATATGTATTCCATGGTGCAAAGTTTTGAAAAGGAAACCCATTTTGCATATTTTGGTTCCATCCCATTTGATGGTTACTTCTCGGGTAAACATTATTAGGTCTCCTCGATGTGTTTGGTTTTAAAAATGATGGACCTTTGTTTCTTACAAAACTTTGATTATATCTTAGGGGTGGTTGTCTAATGGTAATATGAGTTGGTTTCTTCTTATTAACAATAACAAAATCAGTTCTAGAAGAGGAAGCTATGTTATTACCACTGTTTGCTTCAGCAGACCCACGGATCCATGGCTGTACACTAGCCGGTTCCCTTTTTGTGGGATCCGTGGGATCCGCCACAACAGTGGCTTGTTTTTCTATTGCTTTTACGAATTGTGTTTCTTTGTTTTCACTAGTTGACGCATCAAGTTGGTGAATACCTAAACCTTTTTGGTTGTTTCCTGTTTTAACGCTATCTAATATCATATATAGAGTATTAGTACTCATTCTAGCAATCTTAGAATCTAGTTGATCAACTAGTGTTTGAAGTTGAACGCAAAGTTCACATTCACCACTTGCTATCTTGCCCTTTTCTAGACGTTTCAATTTTGCCCTTAACTCTATGACTTCCTTATCTAAACGTTGGTTTTGATTTTTCAAAAACTTGTTTTCGTTGATTACTTTTAAACTAATTTTGCAAAGTTTATCATATTCATTGTGCAATGAGTCATCATCTATTGATGAGCTACTATAGTATTCGTGACATACCTCATCATTTGCCATGAGACAAATTTCTTCATCCTCCTCCTCGCTCATTCCCCACCATCCGCTCACGAATGCCTTTTGATCATCGCGTTTGGAATACTTACTAATAAAGTGGTTTGGGTCTCCACATTTAAAGTAAGCACGATCATCCCTTGGCTTCTTGTCCTCTTTGCTTTTCCGGAGTCCTTTCTTGTCGTCATACGGTTGTTTGACGTATCTTCCCTTCCTTCTAAAGAACTTTTTGAAGTCCCTTACCGCCATGGCATACTCCTCGTCATCACTATCCGAAGAGGAGTTCTCTTCATCACTTGAGGCCTTCTTGGTTTTGAGGGCAAGATATTTGTGCTTCTCTTTCACTTTTGAGGCTTCGGAATCCTTAGCAAGGACAAGCTCATAGACCTTTAAGTTTCCTATGAGTTCATCAAGGGTGAGGATTGTCAAATCTTTTGACTCTTCGATTGTCGTCACCTTAGATCTCCACTTGGATGGAAGTGCCCTTAGATATCTTCTAACATGGTTACGGCTAGAAAAAGATTCATCAAGTGCTTGTAAAGATGTAATTATAGTATTAAATTTAGCAAAAGAATGATCTATAGTTTCCTCATCCGATATTGAAAATTGTTCATATTGTTGAACATATAGATCTATTTTATTGTTTTTCACTTGTTGATTACCTTTATGAGTTATAACTAAAGAATTCCAAATTTCTTTAGAGGTTTTAAGCATGGAGATTCTTTCAAATTCCTTTTTGGGTAACACATTATACAAAACCATTTTAGCTTCACTATTTTTGGAAAGCTTTTTCTTAAGTTCATCGGTGAGTTTATCATGAGGTATGTTAACTAAAATTCCATTTTCATCTTTTGCAGTGGCTTCAAAATCGCCTTCAACAATGATGTACCAAAGATCAATATCTTTAGACTTCACATACGTTTCGAATCTATTTTTCCAATATATAAAACCATTAGTTTCAAGTAGTGGAGGTCGTTGCATAGATTGCCCTTCCTTGTAATTTTCAGAACCCATAGTGATCGAAAAGTTTTTAAAATACGGTTTACTTTAAACCTTTTATAAACTTAGCTCTTGATGCCAATTGTGGAAAACTAGAAGGGGGGGGGTTGAATAGTTTTGCCGATTTTAAGTTAGTTTCTAAGAAATTTAGATTCGATGTTATGTGAGATCGTATGGACGAAGATAAAGTATAGATCTAAGAGTAATGAAAGTAAATAAAGTAAAGCAAGGGAAAGAAATGACACAACCGATTTATAGTGGTTTGGCTACAAGGACACCTTCCTTTCCCTACTCCACTCCCCGAGTCACCTACTTGAGAGTTCAAGCACTATGTCAACAAACTCCTTCAACTTGGCGGAGAAGCCTACACAACGTTGCTTACACCTTTTTCCGGGACAAAGCTAAATACCGAGTCCGTAACACGGAGGACCAAACCAACACGACTATTACACAACAACTATGTGAAATATCAAGTACAAGATCTTTGCTACAGAAATCTTATGGAGGAACAAATCAATCAAGGACCCCTTGCTTGGATGACTTATAGTAAGCTCGTGATCTCACCTTAGAGAAGGACCTATATGAGAATCACAATAGAAGAAAGAAGAACAACTCTCTAGATCAAGTGATCTATTATTAGAAGAGAGTAAGAGTATATGAGAGAGTTAGTAAGAAGAGGGGTGAAGAGAAATGAAGAAATGGCTCTCTATTTATAGGCAAAATCTTGCCTATGTTCCACGGATCCCACGGATCCCTTCCTTAAGGGATCCGTCTAGTGTAATGCCAGGGATCCGCGGGACGCTCCTCTTTGCCCATGGGTTTTTTGGTTATGGGTCATCGGTCATGGGTCATGGGTTATGGGTTGGTCCATGGGTATTTCCTTAGATACAATGTATCTAATAGATGCAATGTATCTAATAGATGCAATGCATCTAGTCAAATGGATATGGGTCAATACCATGGGTTATGGATATGCTCCATGGGTTGTGATTTTTACCCATCCTAATAAACTATTACAACAAATGATTTATTACAACAATTTGTATTAAATGACTATATGTAAATTCTTTACAAAAATAACATGTATTCTTATAATTTTACTTGTGATAACATTATATTTGTTATCAACAAAACACAAAGAGATCGCTAAATATTGATAAACGTTTTTACGGTTTATTTGTATTAACAATTAGGCTAAGGACCGAAAGGATTACCTATATGTTTTTATTCTTAAAATGATTTTACAAAACATAAACCATGGTTTGGAAATTATTTTGTTATGATTTGTGCATTGCATTAAGTTCACACCAAGCTTTCATGAACACTCTTTGTAATTACCTATGGACTTCACACAAGTATATGTTTCTCTAATTTGGATTTTTATAAAACCAACACTTTGAAGGAAGCCTTGACAAGCTTTCTTGTCTCAAATACTTTAACAAATTAAAACGCAAATCCCTTGGGACGGCCTCGACTTACCCACCTTTGCTATCACGAACGAGTATACTTGCTCGTATATGTTAAATTAATTACCCGGATAAATCATGTTTATAAATTTTAAAACTTGCACACGGTAGACACATCAATTCCCTAAGAAGTATACAACATATCTGAGTTGTTTATACTCTGATATTTGAAGATACTCAGAGAGTTTTTTTGGTCAGGACCGCTATTCTTTATAACATCATTTGATTATATCAAATGGTCTTGGACTTTAAATCTTCTAAGGTTTGCTCGCTGAGGTGTATACCTTTGCGAGATAGCTGATAGTGATCAGCAATGTTGATCCTTTGTTAGGGAGTAAACTTTGCTCATGGTTTACAGTATGGCTTTATTAGAGAATGAATTGTTTCTCTAATTTAATTAGCTATTTAACTTAGGTTGATTTAATGCTTCAAATACTTGTGAGGGATATTTTGGTCAAATTTTAACCCTAACATATTCTATATTAATTATAGGTAACAACGATAATCAACAGGTATCCATAGTCTATGCAAAGGTTTAAGTCTTTAACAGTACATAAATCATCCAAAACACACGTAGTATAAACTAAAGAGCATAAGTCTTTAAATCAGATAGGTTCATAACAAGGAAAGCACAAAAGGCTAAGCCTTCCATAACAAATGATATACAATGATTATTCAAAGTAAACAAGATAATCGAAATCATAATGAAAATTTGATATATGTTTATGATGTGTAAAACCTTCACTCTTGGTGTCTTCCTTCCTTCTGTAGCCTCCCAAAATGAACTAGGGTTTTTACTATGCAGCACTCTCCCGAACTCTCACAAATTTGTGGAATGGGTATGTATTTATAGGCTAAAATGGCTAAGGCCCGTCTGTTGATATGGCCTATGCACCTGATGGTTATACATCGTATACCTCTATAATAGCATAAACGAATATTTTAGAACCAACTTCATATGACGTACGGTTGTATGGTTCATACGGCGTATGGTCTTCAACACTTAGAAAATAAACTCATGGTGAGAGCTCATACGTCATATATAATAGGAGTGGGACATATGCATCTTCAATTTGGATGAATTCTTGACGAGACAACATCCGTCGTATGCCTAAGGAGTGGCATACGGCCTATGTAAATAGCTAGAAAATGCACTTCATCGTACTTTTGAGTTTTGGCTCGATTTCTGATCTTTTCCATGATATTTCTTATTTTGCTCCATATAAATAGTAAAACACAAATTTATAGCAATGAAGTACGATATCTTATCAAAACCAGGCAAAAAATAGTAATTATCATGGGAATTTGATCGCTAAAACATGTATAAATTAAGAGCTATCAACTGCAGCGTCTTGTTTTCAGCAGTAGATTTGTTAAATGCACCCAAACATTTGATTGGAATATAATGCATAATCTGGTTTCTCAACAGATCCAAACATCCCTAAATACAACAACATCAATATCCAAAAGCCCTTTTAAAAAAAATGCATTTTCCAGCCGCTCAAACACCCTTGGAAGTTGAGTTCTGCAGCAAACCCAAACATCCCTAAAAATAGCAGTAAACGCTTCCTCTACATTGTTGCTAGCTAAAAATGTTGTTCGCCCACATAAATGACCTGATTGTTGTCCAACACATCCTATTTCGGGTGTCTCTGCTGAATTTGCAGTTTCACCTAGAAAGAAAAGTTTCACTTCATAATGTGCATAGCATATCTACATCAGATTTATATATGACATATCTTGTCATCTAAGGAGCCAAAATGTTTGTCATTATGGAAGAAAGTAAGGGCTTCTTTCTTATGGTAAATCCGGAATAACTACTTAGAGTATTTAAGTGCAAGTGAACTGTACAGCTCAATCCCCTTTGAGTCATACATTTCCAGTTCTTCAACTGTTTTGTTTAGATTACCTTCAGAGCCTCCATCTATCAAAGATTGCACAACATTACTACCCCTACAAAATCATAAATTATTAATTTGAAGTACCAAATCATGAATATTCAAAACAAATATTTGGAAATGCCATCATTTATTATAGAATTAGGTATATAAAAAAAATATAATAAAAAAAAATGAGAGAGCTCTCCTAACCAGGAATATTTTCAGGATGACTGTACCATATTCCCTTATCCATGTCAAGTGTTGTGATGAACACATAACTATATAAAAGTGGCTTTCCATTCCCGACTTCACATTTAGCTGCTAGATGTTCCAACAGCTCGACGTCAGATGGATCTAATTTGTTGGATCGATGTACTCTAACCAAACTAACTTAAATAGCTTGTTAAGGTTTAATAACCTTGGATAAATCCTAAGTTATTAACAATGAAACACTGAGTAATCTTTATTAAGTACACGGAATTTACTTAACAAATCTAAGAAGAATATAACTTTAACTTCTATTAATAACTCTAAATCTGCTTATTATGCAGACTCTTAAACAACTCTAAAACTCTAATAATCGTACTTTATGATTCTAAAACTCTTCTCTAAAAATCGTACTTCTAATGCCAATCTAGGGGTCCTTTTATAGGCTCAAGGATAACCCTAGTCGGTTTACAATTTGTATCCTTGTACGACAAGTAATCTAAACATAGAATAAACAAAACTTTCCATAAACGAATATAACAGTTCTTTAGCTTTGCAGTACTTTGACTTCAACAACAGTACTTTGACATTCTCTTTAGCAGTACTTTGACTTTTCCAGTACTTTGTCAATCTTCAGTACTTTAACTTTCTTCAGTACTTTCATATCCCAACAATCCTCAACTAACTAGAATTCTACTTGCTTGACTTCAAGTTCCTTTGTGAATTTATCTTTTAACAGCTCCATCTTCAAGGAAAGATTGTGTGTTTGTCTTTGGATTGTATCTTTGTAAACTCTGTGCTTTTATCATTATTATCAAAGTATTCTTTAAAAAAATTTATTCTTTACAGCATCATTCAGCAAGCTCCATCTTTTCAGCAACACAGCAACATATGACAATTTGTACCTTAATTCAGTTTAAGTTGCAATCTATTCTCATCACTTCTAGGTGTGTAAAATCCTGTGAGTGGTGAATCATTGAAAATTTAATGGATTTAATGTCTCTTTACCAAAGCCATTAACTCTGGAGTAGCCAAATGTTTTGATGTGTAAGATCATGGTACATTGATAACCATATGATTTTTAGCAAATCATCAGCTATCAACAGATTTGATTTGCCTTTACCAAAAGTTTTACCCTTTTTGGACTAGTTAGTTCTTTCATCTATGGTGAACTAATTACCATATAATGGTTTTTCCACAACCTTTACCACAAGCCATTTTCTTGTGGGCTAACCAACTCTTCACATTTACTGATATGGTGAGTTGATTACCATCCAACTTATTAGCAAGTTGTCAACTAAAAACGGATTTGAGATATCTTTACTAGAGCCGTTTGCTCATGGATTAGCCAATCCTTTTGTAACCATGGTGGATTGATAACCTATTGGTGTTACCATCTCAAAAACCATTTATTTCTTTTAACCTTTGTTTCAAAATATTTGTCACTTAACAAAAGTTTTTCAAAAATCATTAACTGGTTTAAAGCTGCAAGCAGTAATTTGATGAAAGTACTGTTTGATCAGCAGTACTTTGAATAAAGTACTGATATATCAAAATTTTATTCAATTAAAATTCATACCAGTTATTCATCATCATCAGCCATAGTAGTCCATCTGATAAACAATTTAATGACCATAAGAGCAATTTCATTGTCTTCTTCAACTTTCATTCCATGCTCTAGCATTCTTCTCTTGAGATCTGCTGTAAGAGGATATCTTCTGTCTGCTAACATGTGAATCATAGTCCCATCCTCTAATTCTAAAACATGAACTCCAGATTCTTCAAAGAATCTCCAGCTAACAATCTCCCAGGCTTCTTGGTTCTTCCAAATCTCAGTAGTGCTTTGTTCTTCAGTTTCCCAAACAGTTGTGAGATCCCCAAGTAAGACTAAACCAACTCCTTCTGATGTATTATGTTCAAAATAATCTCGCACCAAATGATATAAATGAAATAAATCCACCCTATCTATTATGTGCAATAGATCCCATAACATGTTGAATGTTCTGAAGCTTTCATCTTCTCTATGAAACATCAGATAACTTCCATCCTTTGACTCTACAACTTCAAAAGTGATTATTGGAGATTTGTTCATCTTTATTTCATCATCATCTTTAGAATACTCAAATTCTATAATCCTTAAGTAATTCTTCAGTTCATCATCAGTATCAGACCTTAACTCAACTTTCTTTAATGGCTGTATATCTTCAACTTCAAATTTTCTTTTTCTCTTTAAGCTTCCTTTCTTAACATCTTCTTTCTGAATATCATCATCTTTATAATCTTTGATATCTTCAACACTCTTCTTATAAGCCTCTGTAACAGCTTCATACAATTCTTTCATATTAACATAATTCAAATTGTTCAATCCAATATATCCTCGACCTTTTAAATAAGCCATCATTGCATTCCTTTCTTTAGCAAGATTTGGTCTTCTTGGTAGAGAAGAAATAGGAAGAGGTGATGGTATAACAGCTTCAGCATTCAATTCTTCTTGTAATTTCCTAGCTGCTTCTTCATTCATAGCTTCTTCATTATCAACTTCAGCATTCAACTCAGCTTGTATCTTTCTAGCTGCTTCCTCATTCATAGCAACTTGAGCAGCTCTTATCTGTGCTAAAGTAGGTTTCTTTTTCTTCTTTGTCTCTACCAACTTGCCCTTTCGTTTATCTTTTGGATCAATAACAGATTGAGAAGCTCTTGGTTGTTCCTCTTCTTGCACTCCTGGAATGCTGACACCCCTTGGCTTTGATAAATCATGCAAAATTTCAGCAATAGTTTCATCATCACTTGCTGTATGTATAGGTTTAGGTGTATCAGCTTCCTTTTCTGGTATAACTGTTGAGGGACCAGCTTCTTCTTCAAAATCTAATACCCTTGGAGTAATTAATTCCTGCTTATAGGTTCCTTGTTGAAAAGCAGTACTTTGATCTTCAGCACCTTGATCATCAATACTTTGAACCTTAGTCCTTTCTTCCTGAAATTCAGCATCTTCTTTCAAATTCTCTTCTTCTAGATTCCTCCCCAATTGGTCAAAAGAATGTTGTTTAACCTTTTTGCCTTTGGTGGTCTTTGTTAAATGCCTTCGCTTTTTCTTTTCAGCTTTGACCCATAACCTGTGATGTGTAACTTGTGTTGAAGTTTCTTGAGATGCAGCACTTTGAGAAGCAGTACCTTCAGAAGCAGTACCTTCTCTTTCATCACTAGTTGCAGCCTCATCTCTAATAGCTTGAACAATATCCATCATTGAAGTAGGCTCAAGGATAACCCTAGTCGGTTTACAATTTGTATCCTTGTACGACAAGTAATCTAAACATAGAATAAACAAAACTTTCCATAAACGAATATAACAGTTCTTTAGCTTTGCAGTACTTTGACTTCAACAGCAGTACTTTGACATTCTCTTTAGCAGTACTTTGACTTTTCCAGTACTTTGTCAATCTTCAGTACTTTAACTTTCTTCATCACTTTCATATCCGAACACAATTTAACTCCAATGGGGAACCTGGGCCATTCATTTGATTCCTTCATATAGAAACATAAAAAATAGACTAAAATACACCGTTGGTCCCTAAACTTGTACCAAAGCATCATGATGGGACAAAACTCGGCCTTTTCATCGCCACAGGTCCAAAACATGGCCTTTAAATGCCAAATTAGTCCTTTGACAAAGTCAAAGTCTAATTTTTGTTTTGTAGTCGAGGGTATTTTAGTCCATACACATTTATACTTTTATAACACATTTATATTTTACCCCTTCATCTTTCATTATTGTCATCATCTCCCCAAATCATTCATCTCCTCAAATCATCATCTCCCCAACGTTCATCATTCATCTCTTTCATCCTGGTCTAATGGAGGCAATCAATCACCATCATGATCCAATGTACCTAACTACAAAGATCAAGAACAAACGTGTTGGATCGATGTACTCTAACCAAACTAACTTAAATAGCTTGTTAAGGTTTAATAACCTCGGATAAATCCTAAGTTATTAACAGAGAAACACTTAGCAAACTTTATGAAGTATGCGGAATTTACTTAACAAAGCTAAGAAGAATAACTTTAACTATAAACGATTTTATTAATAACTCTAACTCTGCTTATTATGCAGATCTTTAACAACTCTAATAATATCGAACTTCTCTCTAAAACTCTAATAAAATCACCTACATCTTATGCCAATCTAGGGGTCCTTTTATAGGCTCAAGGATACCCAAGTCGGTTTACAATTTGTATCCTTGTACGTCAAGTAATCTAACATAGAATATTCTAGAATTACAAGACTTTCTATAAACAGATAAAACAGTTCTTTGATCTTGCAGTACTTTGACTTCGTATGCAGTACTTTGACTTTATCATTAAGCAGTACTTTGACTCTTTGACATTTCCAGTACTTTATAGTTTACAGTACTTTATCTTTCTGTAATACTCTGTCAATCTTTAGCACTTTCATATCCCAACAACCCTCCCCTAACTTGAATTCTACTTGTTTGACTTCAAGTTCCTTTGTGAATTTATCTTTATCAGCTTCATCTGTAAGGACAGATTGTGTCTTTGCCTTTGGATTGTATCTTTATAGTTTCTGTGCATAGTCAAAGTATCTTTAGAAATATTCTTTTACAGCATCATCCAGCAAGCTCCATCTTTTCAGCAACATATGACAATTTGTACATTAATTCAGTTTAAGTTGCAAACTATTCTCATCACTTCCAGGTGTGTTAACTCCTGTGAGAGGTGAATCATTGAAAATTTAATGGATTTAGATCTCTTTACCAAAGCCATTAACTCTGGAGTAGCCAAATGTTTTGGTGTGTAAGACCATGGTACACTGATAACCATATGATTTTTAGCAAATCATCAGCTATCAACAGATTTGATTTGTCTTTACCAAAAGCTGTACCCTTCTGATTGTCTTGATCTTCTAAAAACTCAACATGAAGACAATCTTGAATCTTCTTAGTGACTCTGTTGTACACTCTAAATCCTTTACTGTTGGTACAATAACCCAATAAATATCCTTCTTCTGACTTGCCATCAAACTTTCCCAAATTATCAATTGTGTTTAAAATAGTGAGAGGGCATCCAAAAGGCTTCATAAAACGAATGTTAGGTTTGTTACCCATTAGCAACTCATAAGGTGTCTTCAGCTGTGGTTTGGTGACTGATACTCTGTTAAGTACATAACAAGCATTACTTACAGCTTCAGCCCAGAATTGAATAGGTAGTTGTGAATCTGCAAGCATAGTTCTGGCTGCTTCAATCAAAGTCCTATTCTTTCTCTCTGCAACACCATTCTGCTGTGGTGTTCTTGCAATACTGAACTCCCTCTTTATTCCTTTGTTAGTACAAAATTCATCCATAAACTTGTTTTTTAATTCAGTTCCATTGTCACATCTAATACCTCTGACCTTGAGTCTCAATTGGTTTTCAAGTGCTATTATTAGTGTCTGAATAGCATCAAAAGTATCATCTTTAAATCCCAAGAAAAATACCCAACTGAATCTACTGCAATCATCTGTAACAACTAAGCAATACTTTTTCTTGTTTAAACTTGCCACAGAGACAGGACCAAACAAATCCATATGTAACAGCTCCAAAGGTTCTCTAATTGTTCTCTCCTCAAGCTTCTTGCATGAAGCTTTGTGTTGTTTACCCTTCTTACATGCCAAACAGGAGTGATCATTCTTGTAAGTCTTTGAAGGTAAACCTCTAACTAAATTGCCTTTGACCAGTTTGTTGATATTCTTGAAATTTACATGGCCCAATCTTCTATGCCACTGATGTGCTTCTTCAGTTGTTGCTTTTGCCACTAAACATGTGGCTCTTCCATAAGAGTGAAGACTCTTCATGTCCAGACTATACACATCATTGGTTCTTGGTACTCTGAGAACTACCAAGTTATCATCAACAGGCTTGAATTCAGAGGAAAGGTTGAGACATTCTGTGTCAGTGAATAAAACATGGTGCTTTTTATCACAAATTTGAGAGACTGACAGCAAGTTGAACTTGAGCTCCTTCACATATCTAACATTCTCAAAGTCTATTCGCCCTGCTTTGATAGTTCCTTTCCAAGTAATTCTTCCTCCATTGGGATCATTCCCAAAAGAAACTCTTCCTCCACTAATAGATCTAAAATCAGACAGAATCTCCTTGTCTCCTGTCATACTTCCAGAGCAACCACTATCCACAATAAGATGATCTTTTAGCTCCTCCTCTGGGTTGCCCTGCACAAAGATTTAGATAGTTAGTTTCTTTTAGGAACCCAAGCCATTACTGACTTGTGTTCCCCTTGTGGAGTTACAAACTTAAATTCTTTGAGTATGTAATTTCCACTGTTTTTCAAAACATGATCCAGGATTATCTTTTGATTTTTAGCATGTGGATTTTCAAAACTTTCTGGATTTTCAACAAAACTCTCTTTTGCAAAATCATTCTCTTTGTCTTGTATTATGAAAACATCTGATTCACTTTTTGTTGAAAGTACAGTTTGTACCTCAGTAGTACTTTCTCTCTTAACCCATTCTATTTTAACACTTGGTTCCTGTGATCTAGATCCCCTATGAGAATTATAGTACCTTCTAGGTTGATAGTAATGAGATCTCCTAGGATTTCTGTGCCAAGTGGTATTCGCAGTACCTTGGTTTGACTGAGCAGTACTTTGAGAAGGTATTGCTTGTGAAGGTTTAGAAAAAGGTCTTCTCTGATGGGGGTACCTATGATCTGGTGAGAAATTACTGTGATTGACCCTATTAGAATTATTCCAAACTGGTTTGTTCTCTCTAGGTTTCTGGTTAGCAGACCTATTCTTTGAAAATTTCCTAAGGTATTCTGAATGATGTTCACAATCCTTGATTAAATGATTAGGACTAAAACACACAAAACACAGTTTTTCACCCATACTCCCAATATGACTTCTTCTATGTCTATGACCAAAACTATTGTGCCTTCTAGATGAATGATTAAACCTGTTGTGACCAAAATTATCCCAAAAAGGTTTAGCAGTATTATTTTGAAAAGGTTTTCCTGAAGATACTGCCTGTGGAGCAGTACTTTGAGTAGAAGGTACTGCTTGACTTTTAAAATTTGTTTCAACAGATTCTTTTGGAGTTTCAGACCTAGATTCACCAATAAGCTTCTTCCTAAACTCTAGACTGTCTACACCAAACCGTGAAACATCAGGTCTTATGGGTTGATGACTACCAACTGGATGTGGAACAACATGATAACCTCTGTCTTTCTTATACTCAGGAGGTGATTCACTAATTGAACCCTCATTACTAGATGTGTCTACATAATTAATGAGTTCATCATCACTAGTGGTTACATCCTCAAAATCACCTTCATCCTTATCACTAGATGTGTTTTCTTCTATGTTATCAAAGTCCATACCAAAACCTAATCCAGTTCTAATGTATGCTCTCCTCTGTTTTTGAACATAAGTAACATGTGACTGACCAGATTCTTTCCAGGCATCAAACTTTGCTAACAAATCATCTCTCTCCTTAGTGAGTTTCTCAATTTCAGCAATTTTACAGTTTAGTTTCCATTCACTGAGTTTTAACTGGTAATCCTTTTGTTCATATTTTTCAGCCCAAGCCATTTCATTATTTTCATGTGTTAATATTTTAGCTTCCATAGACTCTAAGGTTATTTGATAACCTGCTACCTCAGACCTAGCCTTAACACAATTATCTCTTTCAAACACATAATTATTTAGCAGATGTGATAGAAATCATGACAATTTGAGCATACCTCAGAGATAGGGGTTGATCTTGGTGAAGTAGCTACCATTGCAAGTAGAACCAGATCATCTTCACACTCTAAGCTCCAATCAAATCCTCCATACCCATCTCCAGATTCCAAAGCAGCATGATCAACTTCCTCATCGAAAACAGTGCTCCAGTCCAATTCTTCTACCGAATCTTCAACTACTTCTTCCACTGCTACCATACAATAAGTCACTGGTTCATCATCAAATTCTTCACTCCAGTCAACTTCTGACAAATTCTCTTGAGCAACCAAAGCCTTTGTTTCAGTAATGGGGATTTCTTTTAGCTCCAGCTTTGGTTTCTCAGTCATCCTGTTTGCTTGATACTTAGCAAACCTACACTCCCTTGCAAAGTGTCCAGTCTTTTGACAATTGAAGCATTCAATTTTGGATTTGTCAAAAGTGATTCCCTGTTTAGGTTTGAAGTCAATGCTCTTTCCTGTTTTCTTCATATACTTCTTGATCCTTGCAGTGATCAAAGCAACTTGCCACCTGATATCAATCTCTTCTAATGCATCCTCATCAATCTGGGAGAGATCTTCTTCATAAACGACAGGTAAAGAAGCTTGTTGTGCAAAGAAAGAACACACAATTTCATCTGAATGCATAGTAGTAGGTGGTGGGGTTTGCTGAGCATAGGTGGGAGCAGTATACGAGACAGTACTTTGAGGCACAGTACTTTGAGTTGGAGAAGCAGTACTTTTAGTGGAAATACTGCCCCTCTTTTCAGATGATAGAAAAGCAATACTGTGAGACTTAGAACTTGGTTGACCATTCATCTCATGCTCATATACCTTCAGATGATTGTAGAGATCATCAAAGTCCATAACATCCAAGCCTAGTTGTCCTCTGATCATAGTAGCAATCACATGCCATGTGGATGGCAAACTCCTTAGAAACTTCAGGTTAGCATCTTCAACTGAAGCTTCTGCCTGGTATAACTCCAACATATTGAGGAGATTTTGAAACCTATCATATGCTGCATCAAGACTCTCTCTTTCACCTACAGTGAAAGTTTCAAACTGTTGCTTCAGCAGATTTCTGTGCATCTTCTTAGAAGCTTCATTCCCTCCAAATCTGGTCTTGAGAGCAGCCCAGAGCTGCTTAGCATCTTTAGCATCATGAAATTTGAGAAGATGACCATCTGGAATGGCAGACAAGAGAATATTGAGTGCCTTCTCTTGATTCCTTAAGGTTGCTGCTGGTAAGACTGCCTTAGGTGCTTTAGGTTGTCCAGGAATGTCTACAGGTTCTGGAACAACTTCATTACCATTGACAATTACATTCCATAGAGCATGGTCTGTAATGGCAATGTACTGCCTCATCTTCATACACTATAAGTCATATTCGCCCTTCTAGATTACAGGAATCCTCATTGAGGTGATGGAAGGTGGTGGAACAGAATCAGTCGACATCTTTAGGTTCTGTTGTAGGTTTTAGGGTTTCTTCTTAGTCAGAGTTTCCACACAAGCTCTGATACCACTTGTTGGATCGATGTACTCTAACCAAACTAACTTAAATAGCTTGTTAAGGTTTAATAACCTCGGATAAATCCTAAGTTATTAACAAAGAAACACTGAGAAAACTTTATTAAGTATGCGGAATTTACTTAACAAAGCTAAGAAGAATAACTTTAACTATAAACGATTTTATTAATAACTCTAACTCTGCTTATTATGCAGATCTTTAACAACTCTAATAATATCGAACTTTACTCTAAAACTCTAATAAAATCACGTACATCTTATGCCAATCTAGGGGTCCTTTTATAGGCTCAAGGATACCCTAGTCGGTTTACAATTTGTATCCTTGTACGTCAAGTAATCTAACATAGAATATTCTAGAATTACAAGACTTTCTATAAACAGATAAAACAGTTCTTTGATCTTGCAGTACTTTGACTTCGTATGCAGTACTTTGACTTTATCATTAAGCAGTACTTTGACTCTTTGACATTTCCAGTACTTTATAGTTTACAGTACTTTATCTTTCTATAATACTCTGTCAATCTTCAGCACTTTTATATCCCAACAAAACGTTTTAAGAGCAATCTAAAGATCAAGGGAGATGATTATTGATGCATTATTAACCGTTAGCAATGGAGAAACTGCTCTCTAAAACACTTCCATCTACAACTTCATTAACCTTCACTTCCCATCACACCAAATTGTTCATTAAACAATTCTTCCCAAAATTCTTCATCAAGTTCTCTGTCTCCACATTCTAATCCATCAAGATCATTGAATACTTCCTCTTTATCGCTTGCTCTTCCAAATCCTTGCATTTCTAAAGCAAGTTCATCAAGCTCTGACATTTCGAATCCAGAAGGATTTGGGTCATCCCATTCTTGAGGTTCATCTTTAATAAGCGTTGACCCATCACCATAGTCAATAAACCGTCTCCTTTTATTTATGATGACATCTTCAAGATCATTTCTTTTACCATGATGAACCAACTTCTGGATAAAGTCGGGATTTTGCATTGCTTTTGTTATACAAACTCATCATTTTTTGAACATGTTTTGGGAGATTTAATACAATTTGAGCATGTTTTGGGAGATTTAATACAATTGATTATCTGAGTTTTGCCTTGAAATTACACTTTGAGCAACTCTTAACCCGTTTGACCATTTTGTTAAGCTATTTTTTTTCGCTCATTTGATCAGTTAGATACTCAACACAACCTTAAGCGACCCATTCATAAGGTTGTGAGTCAAAATTGCCACTTCCAGTATTTTTGATTGAGTTGGAAGTTTCTTTGCATAGATACTTGATATGAATCCTTATAATCTATTTATCTTTTACACGTAGATATCATACGTGGAAGAGAAGGCAAGACCAGGGACCATTTTATTTTTCCGTACACAATCTCCTCGGCATTTTGAAGGTGGCGACTGGTACCAAGGTGGTTCATGTCCACGTTTGCAACCATTATCACCACATGAGGTAATTTTAATAATCGGTACATATGTCATTCAATATATTCACTTTTAATAATAAATCATATTGTATCTCAAGCATCAAACTTGAAAGTTCAAATATTGTTGTTATGCAACATGATCAGGTTGAACAATTCTTTTCTGTGGAAAACAACGGAACAAATGTGGAAACACGCCTTGTGAACGAGCATCTCTATGAAGCCATTAAGGGTACTGGTTTCCGCTTACTGGATATCACACGTATGAGTGAGTTTAGAGCAGATGCTCACCCTTCCTCAACATTTACAAGAGTAATGAATCAGTTTGCTTCTTGCTTATATTATATTCATCTTCTTCCGATATACCAAAAAACATTTACAATAATAACAAATCAATTCTCCTAATTCTAATCGAATATTGTCTTCTAATTCTATTTTAATCCAGTATCTCGGCTTAATACCTGAATGCAATAAGGAACTACATTACAGAGGTGATTAAAATGAGTAAGCCCATTTTTATAATGAAAAGCTTTGTTCAGAAATTTTAGATAGAATATAAATTGTAAATTATAAGATAGCAATTTTTAAAAAGAAGTAAGAGTGAGCTGCTGTGAATAGAATAACACAAACTATATCTCAATCAAAGTGTAGTTATTTATATCATACTATGGAATTGTCTAGATGAGAACTTTCAAAGTGTAAATGAGATTAAAGAAACCGAATCAGATAACGAGTAGCTTAAAGCTAGGAATAGATGAGTGAAGTTTTAATCAAGTCACAAGGGTACAATTATGCTCCATATTCAACAGTTTGTCAAAAAGGTTAGTTTCGTGTGCAATAGGTACTGGGAGATGAATGATGAATGTTGGGGAGATGATGACAATGATGAAAGATGAGGGGGTAAAATATAAATGTGTTATAAAAGTATAAATATGTATGGACTAAAATACCCTCGACTACAAAACAAAAATCAGACTTTGACTTTGTCAAAGGACTAATTTGGCATTTAAAGGCCATGTTTTGGACCTGTGGTGATGAAAAGGCCGAGTTTTTTCCCATCATGATGCTTTGGTACAAGTTTAGGGACCAACGGTGTATTTTAGTCTAAAAAATAACTAGACTTTTACCAATAAAATGTATGTGAGTTGATCTTTCGTGTTATGTTTATGAAAGCCAACAACACTAAAGAACGTAAAAGTTAATATCATATACTGGACTTATCGATTCTAGAAATTTCACAAAACGTGACAGAACGAGTAAAATTACGGAGTACATGAGTTGGTGTAGGGGTCAGAAAACAAACCAAAGCCATTCCAGGATCTTCTCTTTTTTTTCAGATCATAACCCTTATGTACGCGAACCTGCCGTAATTGGTCGCCCGAACAAACAAACGTGTTACCTGAGACATTGTTCATTTTCTATTTAGAATATGTATGATATGTAAAATAGACATACTAACATTGGGGTGATGAGGATGGGAGAAATCGATATAAAGGCTTTCTAGAAAACGTGCAAGGAGAAGTTTTGTCACGAATAAGCTCGGATAATGATTTCTTCGTCACATAATTTCTCCTCGCAATAGAGTAAATTTAAATCGATTTCTTCTACTCTCCTTACTCTGAAATTAGTATGCTTTGGCTCAGATTGTGTATTGGCTACAAAATACGGTTGCATTTTATGCTCTTCGGTTTTTGCTATGGCAAAATTAAAACGCACCGGGTGATCGAATCATCATAGCCAAGCAACTATTATCCAAATTAGATATATAAAAACAACATATGAAGTATATCAAAAATTGTATCACCTTAAACTAATGTTTGATGTTCTAAAGTATTGGTGGTAGCATTAAGGTGAAACCATCAATAAGTTAACGTTAAACATTATAGTGAAAGATGCGTAGAAAAAACAAATGTTTTTTCAATATCAAGCTTAACGATAGTTCAAAGTAAAATCATGGTGATCTCAAATGCAAGCAAAAATAATTTTTCCACGAAAGCAATAAATAGCATACCTCAACAAATCCGTTTAATCGGGGCACCAATCTTCTGTGGTGAATGTGCGGCAAGTTAGCAGCCCATAATGAGACATACCTTCTCATACAATGACACATTTCCCCTAAGACACTCTTGGATTCCGGAGGTCGCCTATTATTTGGCCATACTTCGTAACGAAACTCCTCCTTCAAACATCAAACAATACCTTTATATCGATTTCTTCCATCCTCCTCACCACAACATTATTATGTCGAGTTGAAATTTCTTGGATAACCTAAATACAAAAGAGAAAAATCTATTAATAATTGTGCCCAGAATATGTATGCCTCAACTCAGATACGATATTGGCTAAGCATCCTTACAAGCAACTCCTATCCATACCGAGCAACACATTTTCTGAGCCTCCCCTTGTAGCAGAGATTGATTGTGTCTTTGGTTGTATTAAAATTTTCCCTAAAGGCACTTTATGCTGAATAGATGGTTTGAGGGCACAACATATTTTAGATGCTTTATGTGGAGAGGAGTCTGCTACCTCTACAAATCTCTTAAAGGCAATCCCTTCAGCTGTTAATTTGTAGTTAGCGAGAAGGTGTCCGCGTGTTTTAGTAGAGTTTGTTGCATCTACTCCTCTCACGCCACTCCTTAAACCAGATAACGGGATCGTCCCTATTGCAGTAGGCACTATTTGGAGACGTTTGGTTTCTAAGGTTGCCGTGAAAGGTGTGGGTAAAGAAATGTCAAAGTACCTTAGTGATTTCCATTTTGGAGTCGGAGTGTCGGGTGGCGCTGAGGCTATTTTACATAGTGCCAATAGCGTGTTGCGTGAATATCACAATGATGGCTCTCTTGCTATGCTTAATGTGGAATTCTCGAATGCATTTAACCTTGTGGATAGATCAACATTACTCCACGAGGTTAGGGTGAGGTGTCTCTTTTTCTTTGTGGGAGCATGGATTTCTTATACGGGCAGGCAACGAGGTTGTATATAGGAGACACACATATCTGGTTTGCCACTGGGGTGCAACAAGGTGATCCATTAGGACCTCTTCTTTTTGCTCTCGTATTACACCCATTAGTACATAAGATCAGAGAAAATTGCAAGCTTCTTCTTCATGCTTGGTATCTTGCTGATGGGACAGTTATTGAAGGTTCCGAAAAGGTGGCCAAGGTGTTAGATATTATAAGGGTGAGTGGTCCAGAGTTGGGTCTCGAACTTAAAATCAAGAAAAAGAGATATTTTGGCCCTCGTGTAATGGTATGAAGCTTCGTGAGGGTTTATTCCCTGTTGATATTCAAAGGCCGTCATTGGGTGTGAAGCTTCTTGGGGGAGCTGTTAGTAGAGATGTTGATTTTATTAGTGGGTTGGTGATACGCTTACGCAGCGCGTTCGGGGTCAAAGGAACTTCCTTTTCGTCGAGCAAGTTTTTCAACACCCTAGGCAGTGAACCTAATCGTTGTAGTGTAGTATTAGGGTAAGCCACGGGTATTGATATCGTTCTCTAGGGGAATAGGAATGCTACTGAGAAGTTACTACGCTAAGGTTAAGGTTGAGGAAGATTATTTTTTTATCTTTTTTATGTTTTTTAGGAAATTGAAAAGTACGAATCTCGGGTATTGGATTTGGGGGGTTTGGTATTTCTACCGATTACTCTACTATTATCTAATTATCTAAACTAAGGTGGTGGTAGTCTATGTCTAATTAATGTGTGCTTGTATGATAGTTTAAAGATGTGTTTACTTAGGTTTTACTACTCCTTAATTATCTCCTATTGATGGTTGAGTTGTCACGTCCTTATTCTTAGTTGCGTTGTGTGTCTAAAGTTGTAGGGTATGCGTTTCTCGCTAACTCTTTGAACTTACCAAAGGGTCTCGTCTACAAAACCCACTAGGGATAATAAACTCTTACTCTAAGGCACTCTTTGGATGGTTTAGCCTACAACTACTCAGGTAATTATATTCTAAGGTTCACAAAGATGAATCAAGCATTAAGTACACAACGAATGACCTATCGCATTACTAGATCATTAATCAACTAAGATAAGAAACAACCAATCAATATTTAATAATTAAGTTTCATACTCCCTAAGCAAACACACAAATAAATTAGCCGGACATGGAGAACATGCAAGCATACACACAAATAATCAAAGACATAATTGAATTGATGAAGTAAATACTTATCTTGATGTAAGATATGGTTTGGAACCCTAAAATACTGTACAAGACACCCTTGGTTCGGTTTTAGGTTTTTTACTCCAAAAGGACTCTCCTAAAACTGAAAAATTCGGATTCTATATATAATATTACATATGCGACGGCGTCACCTTATGTTTTGTGACGCCGTCGTTTCGCCGTCATTAGGGTTTCGTCTTGGCCACGTTAACCTTGCGACGGCGTCACCTTATGTCTGTGACACCGTCCTCTTCAGCTTCTGACGCCGTCTTGGTCGCATCTAGGCCGTCTGAGTTGCGACGGCCTACTCTTTTAAAGCCCGACGCCGTCCTTCAGAACTAGCATTTTCTCTTCTGAGCCGTCACAAATTCCTCCGACGGCGTCGCAGTTAAGCAGTGACGCCGTCGCCTTCTGTTTTCAGCAGCTTTGAGTGTCTCGATTCTGACTTTGGCCATTTTCTTCGTATATTCGCGCCTTTTCGTCCAAATAAGTGCCATTCCAGCTTTTTGCCTTCAAGAGACCTAAAAAGTGAAAAGGAACGATATTAAGCAATAACGGATACAAAAGTGATCAAATAAGGGTTAAAACGACCCCTCAAAATGGTACATTTTAAAACCTTATCAAATATCCCTACACTTGTTATTTGCTTGTCCTCAAGCAAATGTGCTTTTAGCCAATTAATTTATAAGTTAGGGGTCATGAAGCATTGATTTAAAATGGTCCACAACACATATAAGCCCCGCAAAAGTCATAACAAGCACGGAAATTACATACTAGCACCTCACATGGGGTGTTTGGATACTCACATCTCTCTCGGGTGTATATATGAAATATAACAAATAGGAAATGGAAGATAAACACTCATTAACCGGTCCTAGTACATAGATTACCATAGGCTTGAGAATAGATCAAACCTTCATTGTTTTGGCGTAAGCACCTAGGAAAGACTATCAAAGAGGTCTTTTAAAGGGTTGTAATGTTAGGCTTACGGTAGGGAAACAAGGGTTTGGTGGGATAGGTATTTAGTGGTGGCAAGTCAAAAATCTCTATGTTAAATGCATATGAAGAATGGCGTTGCTAAGCCAAGACTCGACACTCTAAAACTCTAGGTAACGGAAATAAACAAACATAAATTTAAAGGATAGATGTAGGATGGTAGCCCGTATGTTTTTTTTTTTTTTTTTTTTTTTTTTTTATACACTTTTACTCTACCATCCCCTACGGTAACATCAAAATGATAGGGATTTATAGGCACATCCCTACACTTGAATTTTTATTACTCTAACACTAATTTGACCCGAATTGAAAAGATCAAAACACTTTGGGTACATTATTACGCAAACAAAGGGAATTTGAATTTAACGTTCCCTTCCCGTCATTTCATAAACTTTAACTTTTCCCATGAATCCTAATCGTCCCAAAACTGTATACAAAGGATATGACTCGACTTAGCAACTCATGCAAGCAACCAGATAATTGAACTAAGGGTTTAGGGTGATAACAAACATTTGCACTAAAAGTGAGTGCATAAGGGGTAGGCTAAGGCGATTTGGGTGTATATTTGGGGGTAGGGTGTAAACAATGCTCTTCATTGATATTCCGGAAAAACCGAAACATCACGAGAACCGCGAAAAGGATAGGCTCTGAGGGGTTAACTAGGGGTATCGTGTACTAAAGATGAGTACAACGCAAAGGGTGTGGGGGAATTACTCAACCGATGTGGAAGAAGTAATTATATTACGGGTATCAAACAAGGGTTATCCTAATGCCTCTTATCATTTAGTTATTCCTAACTACACAAGTGTAGTCTCACTTGCGATCTCGGAATGCATCACAAAACAAGTTCTAGAATCTAATATACTACCGGTTCACACTCTAAGAAATGAAGATGAATGCTTTTAATTCCTACTAATCTAAGGGCGATCCTCACATTTTGGGTGGAATTTGGGTGGTAAAGGGTTTTTGTGCTAGTCATGCAACTTCCTATCCGTGAGACGCTTTTGTTAAGACTAATGGCCCACTCCTATATGTCATGAAAAATTTTAAATTTGGTTCCAAAATTACCCTAACCGACATTTTCTTATGGTTTATTACACAATCACAATTGGACAAAGCAAATAATCAAGGATAAGCATAGTTTCAAAGTTCCCGTTTTATTTTCCCTCCCTACACTTAAACTGAACATTGTCCCCAATATTCCCCGAAAGTATCAAAGTTATGATAAAAGAAGGTAATCAAAAACGAAAGAAACTAATACTCCCCTGATTAGCTCGGTAGGATCCGTGTAAAGTGGTGGTTAAATCTTTTCCAAGAAGAATTTATGCGTGAAAAGCTCCTTCCAATCTTGTGTAACTTCTTCTTGACAAACTAAACCTGCACACTTGAAGAAAACAAACGAAACCTTCGCGTAAAATCGGCGGTAATAATATATATAAGACTCGATTTAAACTAGGATATAATGCTTGTGGAATGGATGTTTACAGAATTTCTAAGAAAATTAAGACCTGGAAAATTCCAAAAATTTATAAGTAGCTCAGAAAACGAGAAAAAGTGATCTGATGTTTTTACTCCTTCCTGACGTCGTCAGGTTGCAATCCTGACGCCGTCAGGTTATCCTGACAAAAACTGTTCTGCGATTTTCTGAAAAAAAATTCTGGAAAATTTACATCTTTAGAATCTGGAAAAATTTCTGCAAAAACATCCATTATGACTCGATACAAGCATTTGACTCGAACAAACAAACATATATATCTTTTGGTTAATTGTTATTCTCATGTTTACGTTTCTTTTGAAAACGTGTGTAATCCTCCCTACACTTATCCCTTATGTAAAATACCTTTATATGCAATTAAGACGAGGTTAAAAACAAAATAAAGCATTTTTACAAATTTAAACATGAGGATAAACAATTAATAAAAGATATATGACACTAACAAGCAAACAATTAAGCATGGGTTGCCTCCCACGAAGCGCTTTTCTTTATTTAAGAGTCTTGTAGCTAGACTCGTAGTCATGCTCCTACGTTGCCTCGTTTTGCATCCTCAATGAGAATTCTATCATGTTGACAAAATTTTCATCGACTCTATACCTAGGCCCTAGGGTCAAGCAATCCTTATAATAATGCCTCCTTCTTTCCCACATGAATTTATAACCTTTTTCAACATCTTCCTTGCTCTTGTCCTCAAAATCTTTGATGTTGTATCGATCATAAATGGACAAGTGGCCATACTCATTTGTTTTCCAAGGCATCCTATAGGTGATCTCATCGGTTCCCTCCTTAAACCTAACTGTTCCATCATGCTTGTTATGGCTCATTCTAGATGTTTCAACAAACGGTTTCCCTAGCACTACTTGGGATAAACTATAGTCAATGACGCATCCTACATCTTCTAGGACCATAAAATCAACTAGGTAGGTGAAATTTCCTATAAAGACATGCACGTCCTTGACTCTTCCCACAAAGTTGCAAACTCCTCCTGGATACTTAGGGTCTCTCCTAATATTAAGTTGCTCATTCATAATGTCATTGTAGACAGCAGATGACATTACATTAATGGGAGATTCCGTATCTATGTAAGCGTGGTCGACACTCCTATATCCGATCATACAAGGGATTTTTAGGTTCCAGGGGTTTCCTCTCCTAATCTTTGGGCATATCCTAATGATAGGTGATCGTGGATTATCGATTATGTATTGATGGTACGCAACCTCTTCCTTAGTGGGGTAAATATTGAAGTAAGCACTATTTTTCACATCCACGTTGTTGTTTATCATGCCATTGTCCGAATTACTGCTGATCATAGAGCCAACTACAGAGGCGCTGACTACTTTCTCAACAGCTTCCCTAATTGTACTATCGAATATTTTCTGCAAATCCTGAAGGTCGGTGTTTCTACTCACATAGCGGCTTCGACGATTGTGTTGGTTATTGGTTTGGGTTTTGAGTGACATTGACTTATTTGGTGTTGGGTTATCAAGTGGTGATTGGTTATCACCTTCCATGATGAAAAGTGATGGGTGTACGAACAAAGGTCACGAAGAAGGGGGATAGACTAAGAGGAAGCTAAAAATGAGAAAAAATTTACTTGATAGGAATCAAGCAAAGAACCTAAACGAGGTTGACTACTAACTAGCTATTCTATTCCCCGGCAGCGGCGCCAAAAACTTGATACGCTTACGCAGCGCGTTCGGGGTCAAAGGAACTTCCTTTTCGTCGAGCAAGTTTTTCAACACCCTAGGAAGTGAACCTAATCGTTGTAGTGTAGTATTAGGGTAAGCCACGGGTATTGATATCGTTCTCTAGGGGAATAGGAATGCTACTGAGAAGTTACTACGCTAAGGTTAAGGTTGAGGAAGATTATTTTTTATCTTTTTTATGTTTTTTAGGAAATTGAAAAGTACGAATCTCGGGTATTGGATTTGGGGGGTTTGGTATTTCTACCGATTACTCTACTATTATCTAATTATCTAAACTAAGGTGGTGGTAGTCTATGTCTAATTAATGTGTGCTTGTATGATAGTTTAAAGATGTGTTTACTTAGGTTTTACTACTCCTTAATTATCTCCTATTGATGGTTGAGTTGTCACGTCCTTATTCTTAGTTGCGTTGTGTGTCTAAAGTTGTAGGGTATGCGTTTCTCCCTAACTCTTTGAACTTACCAAAGGGTCTCGTCTACAAAACCCACTAGGGATAATAAACTCTTACTCTAAGGCACTCTTTGGATGGTTTAGCCTACAACTACTCAGGTAATTATATTCTAAGGTTCACAAAGATGAATCAAGCATTAAGTACACAACGAATGACCTATCGCATTACTAGATCATTAATCAACTAAGATAAGAAACAACCAATCAATATTTAATAATTAAGTTTCATACTCCCTAAGAAAACACACAAATAAATTAGCCGGACATGGAGAACATGCAAGCATACACACAAATAATCAAAGACATAATTGAATTGATGAAGTAAATACTTATCTTGATGTAAGATAGGGTTTGGAACCCTAAAATACTGTACAAGACACCCTTGGTTCGGTTTTAGGTTTTTTACTCCAAAAGGACTCTCCTAAAACTGAAAAATTCGGATTCTATATATAATATTACATATGCGACGGCGTCACCTTATGTTTTGTGACGCCGTCGTGTCGCCGTTATTAGGGTTTCATCTTGGCCACGTTAACCTTGCGACGGCGTCACCTTATGTCTGTGACACCGTCCTCTTCAGCTTCTGACGCCGTCTTGGTCGCATCTAGGCCGTCTGAGTTGCGACGGCCTACTCTTTTAAAGCCCGACGCCGTCCTTCAGAACTAGCATTTTCTCTTCTGAGCCGTCACAAATTCCTCCGACGGCGTCGCAGTTAAGCAGTGACGCCGTCGCCTTCTGTTTTCAGCAGCTTTGAGTGTCTCGATTCGTATATTCGCGCCTTTTCGTCCAAATAAGTGCCATTCCAGATTTTTGCCTTCAAGAGACCTAAAAAGTGAAAAGGAACGATATTAAGCAATAACGGATACAAAAGTGATCAAATAAGGGTTAAAACGACCCCTCAAAATGGTACCTTTTAAAACCTTATCAGTTGGCTATGAAGAGAGCTGTGAATGCTGTTGATTTGATGAGTCTCTTTCCACAATTACGTGACCCGCAGAGTGAGCTCCTTTTGCTTCGATCATGTATGGGTATTGTGAAACTCTTTTTTGGTTTAAGGACTTGTCAAACTGTACACATGGAGGAAGCGGCTTTGCTCTTTGATAACGGGTTGCGTGGGTCGATTGAAAATATAGTGGTTTGTGGAGGGCCTTTCTTTAGAGACTTACAGTGGCGAATCGCTCCTTTACTCATTCGATTTGGATGGGTTAGAGGGAAACATGCATGTGTGGATCTAACAGGGGTTTCTCCTCTCGTGGGTTTGAGTAGTCGGGGTTTTACCAGTAGGACAAGCTGCTTTGAAAGCCGCCTCGTACAAAGTGGCTAAACATGAGAAAGCATGCATTGAAAATCAACATGTTTTTATTCCTTTCAAATTTGATACCTTTAGTTTCCTTGCACCCGAGGTTGTGGAGCTCCTCAATAGAGTCCAACGAGTTATGCAAAGCAATGCTATGACACTTAGATCTACAAATGTAGTTTTTAAAAGAATTGGTTTTGCAATTCAAAACGGGCTAGTGGCGCAGCTTGTTGCTCGTTTGCCTTGCACCTCTACGTAAATCGAAAGAATATATGATAATTATTTAAAAAAAAATAAGTAAAAAAATCATTTTGATTCACATTTTATGAAAAATAGTTTTTATTAATATAAGTTAATTGTGTGAATAAGTAGAGCTCTAAATCATATCTATACTTAAATTTTCGTAAAAGAAACTTTTTCTGAAAATTAAGTTAAGTAAGTTTCATTATGTAGGAAACAAATAGAAAAAAATGATTGTTGAATAAAGTGATGAAAAAAATGAACATATCATACTTTAAAAGATATCAGAAAACCTAAATAAACACAAATACATATTAAAAAGTCCACCAATAACATACAATCTAAATTTTTTTTTAAACATCATCAAAGACAAATAAAACACAACTTGTAGCACCATATAAAATCAGAACTTATGTACAAATATCAAACATTAAAAGATATTAGGAAACACTTATTGTTCACAGTAAAAAATAGCTTGTAGCACTTATGAAAGCAGCATTTAGACTGCAATTATACACAGCGTATAAAATAAGCACTTATGACTATATATCAGAATTTAAAGAATATCACAAAGTACTTACGATCACAGATTATACAAAGTGTATAAAATCAGCACTAATGACCACATATCAAACTCTAAAAGTTATCAGAAAGCTTAAACAAACACAAACACACATCCAGAAATCCACTAATAGCACACAAACTATTTTTTTTATGAAAGACTATCGACGACAAATAAAACACAACTTGTAGCACACCATATAAAATCAGCACTGATGATCACATATTAAACTTATCAAAAAGGTTAAACTAACACAAAGACATATCCACCAATCCACTAACAGAATACAAACTAAAAAAAAGACCGAAATACCATATGGTAAACAATCAGAAGGAAATCAGACATCTATTTTAATATTTGAACCACCAAAACCAATAAACAATCACCACTCATTCAGATCTAACCCAACTTATTTAGAGAGACAGATGAGACCAGCGTGTGTATATTCACACACACACACACACACACACACACACACACAGAGAGAGAGCTAAGGGTTACATGTGTTTTGACACTATGATGATATGATAAAGAGCTCAGGGTTTACACACGTATGTATTGAAGAATACACATATATCGCCTACTTAGTATATTGCCTAGTTTATAACGAAAATGGGCCAATAAACAACATCTGCTGACCCAATTACAATCCAAAAACAAAAAAGCCTAAAAAATTACCAAACGACATAGCTAAAACCACAAGACGACATCACATAGCACCAAACGACGTCGTTTGGTTTTTTGCCATAAAAACGACGTCGTCCGCACGCGTAATGTATCATGGGGTAATATGTTCTTGAGATACATGAAAGGAAAAAGAAATTAACCATAACTCAAGTTCTTAAGTTGGAGGAAAAAGAAAATAACTTGGTTCAAATCATATATATGTCATTTAGTTGTTATTGCTAAAACTTTGAAAGAGGCATATTGTTCTTTAAACAAAGGGCAAATAACCTATTAAAGCATCATACTTGTCACAAAAAGCAGTTCGACGTAGCGAACAAAAAAAATAGCCCTTTTGGCCACTTATCTTGTCTATTTTGTCTCTATGATACATTAGTACCCACAATAGCAGGTAAAGTCCAAAGTAACCGGTTAAAACTCCACATCACACAAAACAATAGCATTTAATTTTTTTTTCTCTTTCACACAAAACAATAGCCGGTCAACTATCTCTCGAAGTCTTAACCCATGAAACCCAATAGTTGACTTGTGGCTCATCCATCTCTTTGTCTGCCAAAGGAAACACCACATTTACCTGCCCTTTCATTTCTTCTACCTTCACCCTCAATGGGTCAAATGCAATCACAGCTTCAGCAGGAGCAACTATCGGTATCATCTTTTCTACTCGTATCTTTGCCCCAAACAAGTCTTTTGATTCTCCTCGTATTTTTATCTTTTCTACCCATCTCCCCATATAAAACAAATATGAAAGTAGGTGCGCTGATTGAGGTTAAGATGTACGGACGGAAGGAGCGTGGTTGGAGATCCGGCGGTAACATGATGGTTTTGACGGTGGTTCGCCGGTGGTGGTTTTTGGTCGGAAATGGGGATCTGATGGTTGGTGAGTGGTAAATAACCGGTTACTTGTGTGATGTGGAAATGATGAAATGTACCTAACTACACGGAGAGGGGTCTTGCTGAAATGTAAGGAAATGATGAAATGTAAAAGTAGTTGAAATGTAAGGAAATGATGAAATGTAAAAGTAGCTGACTTGGATGTTATGAACCGGAAACCGGTTGTCTAAGTGGTAAAATGCCTATAAAGGACAAAATAGTCGGGTCAAATAGCCAAAAGGGGTTTTTTTTTTTTATTTGCTACGTCGAACTGATTTTTGTGACAAGTATGATACTTTAATAGGTTATTAACCCTTAAACAAAATATATTAATATTCACTTTCACTTATACTCCAAAAAAAAAATAGGGTGAAGATCTTTTAAGAAAATGTCATATCATTTTCCTTTTCAATTCTCTTTCTGTTTTTAAAAATAAACTTAAGAACACGAAAAACATTCTTTTTTATTTCCTTTCCCTCAAATTTTAACTCGATAATACAATGTAAGAGTTAGTAAAAGCGTAAAACATCTCTACTACATCTTGTTGGGTAACAAGTTTGAGCCTCTGAACGGAAAAAAAAAAAAAAGAACGCACCTATAGTGACTTAATATCTGACCGCGTTTGAATAAATGAATAAATTAAATAAAAAGGTTGTTAAAATGTATTTTTTCAAAAACAAACACCAGTTTACTTTGAGAGATCGTTTGAAATAGTTTGTGGTTTTTATGCAAGCTTTAATGGAGAATGAAATTTGGTTACTCAATCAACGAGATTCTTTGGGAATAGTGCCGAAATTTGCAACCGGATTTAGATTTTAGACCATTCACACGTATAAACATGAACATTTTTTACATGTATGGGAGGGATCATTTAAAAAAATTATTTACATTTTCGTATAACCTGTGAAAGTAAATGTAAAATGTATGCAAATTTGTTTTGTATTTTCCAAACAAAATGTCAAAAATGAATAACCATAGGCTAATGTTGGGCTTTTAATGCTCTTGGTGTAATTGGCTCATCCGATCATTAGTGAAAACAAAATATACTGTTACACTTTAAACCAAAATGAGACATTTTAAACTTGATCGTTACCTTTAGAATAAGACTTAGAACTACAAATACAAGTCCAGACTAGAACGAACACAGGTTAAAAACTAAAAAAATAATAAAATATTAAAATGTAAGTTATCTTTGCTAATAACTCATGGTTAATCACCACTACATGTAATAAATGAAAAACTAATTAATGCATAAATATGATTACACTTTTCATTTTCATCATATTGCTACTATTAAGTATTAACCGTAACTCCCACGAATATTAATACTTCATTTTTCATTTTAACTATACATGCGTTATCTTTTAATGAATGGGCTGCCAATGTAGTAGTATTTCACCCCTCTATTACATCTCTTTGGCCAAAATGCACTTTAAAATTTATAATTGTACAAAGGGCTTAACCTACTTAAGTCTCAAACTTTGCTCCATTTGATTAGCACCAAGTCCCAATGTCCACAAAATATCTCTTCACAAAAATAAAGCATCGCAATCTCACACGAGCATAAACACAATGATGGTACATAGGCAGATATAGCACATTGATATAACACTAGGTGTTGTTTGTTTTTCAAATAAAACCTCTTAATAAATTCTTGATCTAACTCATTTCAACGCGCTTAAATATTTTGAACAGTATTTAATTTCACAAACTATTTATATACTACTATTGTATGAAAAACTCTCAAGTTTATGACTTATGAGCATCATCATCATTACTATTTTGAACAGTATTTGTATTACGAAAAGAAAAGGGTAATTCTCTTTAACGTACTATCAATATTAAATAAAAAGCCAAGAAAAAATATCGCACAAAAGAAAAAGTTTATGAGACATTTAGAGGCATTAAGATACTATTTTCATATTTATTTGGTTAAAAGGTTTGAACCTTTAATTGCGTCTGAATGAGAAAAAAGACGCACTTCTTTGATCAAATATTTAAACGCGTCGAAATAAATCAGATCAAGAAGTTATCAAGAGGTTTTATTTGAAAAACAAACAACACCTAAGCTATGTTCTTTTTTTCTGTTAATGGAAAGAACATGAGACCCATCTATTTAATATTATTATTTTTCTTATTTGGGCCCACTAATTTTACTATCTCGTCTGTATTTGAAGAGTGAAATATAAGCTTCTCCTCCCAATCAGATGATGCAATAGAATGTGGGACCCATTTCTCCTATAGCTAACAAAAAAATAAACAGCCCCTAGTCTTGTATCAATGTGCTATATATGCCTATGTACCGTCATTGTAAAACAAATATTGTTCAAAATAGTAATGATGATGATGCTAATAAGTCATAACACTTGAGAGTTTTTCATACAATAGTAATATATAAATAGTTTGTGAAATTAAATTATGGCATGTGTACTTTGAACAATGTTAAATATACTATAAATTTTTTTTTCACAATCTTAAAGTAAATGACAGTGACAATTTGTAAAAGGTTTTTCTATGTGTCCCGGGGGCACATATTAAGCACACCAAAAGGACGGCGGGACTCATGAAAAAGGACGTCCGGACTCATATATTTTATTTGAAAAGTGTATTTTCTGTGGGTCCGGACGTCCTTTTTCGTGGGTCCCGCCGTCCTTTTGATGTGCTTAACATGTGCCCCCGGGGCACATGTTAGAAAAACCCTTTGTAAAATGATGAAAATGTTCAAATACGTGAAAGTACAACACATCAACAATATATAATTACTTTACGAGATTAAATTGTGACACAATGTCATTGGATGTTTTCTTTAAGACATTTTATTTTCAAGTTGCTAAACTATGTTAATTTTATAACTCAAATGTTTCATATAATGTTTAAACACGTTTTTGTTTCATAAGAATAAAACTGATTTGTACTTATATTATTTAGACAAAAAGAAAAAAAAAAAAAAAAAAAAAAGAATATAATTTGATTGATTCAAATATATACGCTTCACATTCAGATTTATATTAAGAGCCTCTTAATAAAAAAAACAACACCTAAATACACATGACACGACTATTGTTAGGGGTGGCAATTCTCGACACGACACGATAAAAGACACAAACCCGACACGAAGTAAAACATGTTTGGGTTGAGGATAAACATGTTTGGGTAAAAAATAGGTCAAATCGTCTAACCCGTTTAATAAACGGGTCGTGCTTGGGTTGAGTAAGTATTAAACATGTCAACCCGTGAACCCGTTTAAGTATACAAGCCTCTAAAAATAAAATATATAACTTGGATTTTATTTTAGATTTAGATTTGATAGTATTTTTTTTTTATGTACTTAATATGAGTGAATTACAATTATAACTCAGATATCATTGAAATTGTCGTACAGTTACTTGTATGTTATTTTTATCTTTTTTTATATCCTTATATCATTTTTGCATTGAAACTAGTTAAATCGACAAATCACAAACCTTATTCATCGCCTAACATATTTACTTAAACATGTTAAATGAGTCACAAACGGGTTACACGTGTTATACATGTTTGGGCTAGGGTTGAGTTTCTTGACACGATTAATAAATGGGTCGTGTTTGAGTAGAGATTATAATAACCCAACAACCCGCAAACCCGAACAGGTCAACCCGAACACGACTTGATTGCCACCCCTAACTATTGTTATGTACTTTTTTTTTTTTTTTTTTTTTTTTTTTTTTTTTGACATAATTGATAATTTACTCTGGATATTAACGTATAGTTTTAGAGAAATGCTATTACATAATACACTTTAAAAAAATTTGTACACCCGTTAAATAATAACATTTCACAAATGGTTTATTACTGCTGATCTACAATAAAGTTTTTAAAAGTGCAAAAATACCCAACAAATTTGACAAAAAATACAGAATAACCCATTAACTCGTCAACTTTTGTAAAACACTCTAAGAGCGTTGGGTGTCATATCGCCCTACCTGCACCAATCCCATGTGGCACGTCATTTTGGCGTTACCCCCCCCCCCCCCTCGGCGCCAAAGGCCAAGACAAAATAATGGCGCCACATGAAAGTGATTTAAATGATTTTTTAGTTGGGTTTCTGTGTGTGTGTGTGTTTGAGTGCATGTGAAAATGTGTATCCGGGGTGTGCACAGGAAGGTAGAAGATGACTATTTTTTATTTTTTTTTCTAATTAAATAATTTAGAGTTACGTTTGTGTGTTTCAGTGTGTGAAAAATGTTAAGTTATTTGATTTGTATTTTTATTTAATGATAAAAAATTAGTTGGTTTAAAAAATGAAAAATAACGAAAAAAATTGGTGGGTTTTACAAGGGGTGTTTTGGCTTGAGTTATGAGCGATGAGTATTTTGGTGTGTGGTGTGAAAAAAGAAATGTTAAGATGACGATGATGTGACAAAACGACTCAAACCATGATATTCAATGCTCTAATAAATTTACTAATTATACAAAATACCTAAGAAACTCATTTAGCTTTAAACTTTATATTCTAATACCTCTTTTAAGTTTAGAATATAACAAATTTACTCCTAAAACTATTAAACTTTATATTTTTACTCATTTGCATCCTTTTTCTTAAACTTCATAACCTTATTTCATAGCTACAAAATCGATGTTTTGCACCCGCTGCAATGCACGCACAATAAAAGTCTTGTTGTCAATCGGATGTTGTTAGGCAAAATTTGAAAGCTAGCAAATACTTTGACATAAACTCAAACCAATAATGTTAATATTTAAGTGTAACATTTTATGATAGTTATCGTTTATTTTTTTCTCATTCAAGGATGATAAGTAGATATAGTACGTTCGATGATATAACATGGACATATGCATATAGACATGCATGCATGATCCTTAGATAGGGCGGTTAAATCATTGGGACGGCGCATGATCTTCGCAGCAGTCATTACTTATTAAATTCTTTCACATCATGATTAACTTAGTAACATTTTGGCATTAAAACTCTATTAACATGAACAAACTCGCCATTAAATTAATCATTAATGTTCTTTTAGCCTTTACCAATTCCTATATATTCCTTTGTAAACTCTTTCTCTTCCCCTTCCTTTGCATTTCATGCAAACTCAAAGAAACCAAAACAAGAAACTATACAAAACAAGCATATGGAAAGCCAAAACTCTATGACAATTTGGTCAAACCATGAGGTTAATTCTGCTAAAGATGATGTGTTTTCAATTCCAAACCAATTGCATCCACTTGAGTTCGGGTAAATTAAGGAATTGTTATAAAATGAAGCATCTTTTTGTTGTCTTTTACTTCTTATTTTGTTACTTTGCCTCTTAATCCTTAGTTTTTCTTTGTGTAAATTATGTAGTTTTCCGGATATTGGATGCAACACTTATGATCATTTGCAGCCAATGCCATTGGACCAACATTATAGCGGGTTTGAAGCTTATTTTTTGATGGACATCATCTCGAATGATCCACTGTATTCATCTTTGGACATTGTACCAAGCCAGAATCAATGCTTTTTCACAGGTTGCATATCGTTGTCTTTTCGATAGATATTATTTTGTGTTTGGTCTTGTTTGATTTCCTAGTTATGTTATATGTAGATCATATGACGTACACAGATGATTTCATGAGTGTGTACGGAATCAACAATGGATTCAGTTTTCAGAACCAAGATATGTCAATAGTGAACAGTACTTTTGGACTTCTTGATCAAAACGGACCACTTATGTTAGCGTATACCGAGGATACAAATGCTGGAGAGAATATGAACTCACAGATGAGGAACCATAATGAAGAGATGAAGATAGATAATGCTAAGTCAGAGAGGGATGCTGCGAATTCAAGAAATATAAGAAAGTTGGAAAAAGGAAGAGGCGATCACAATGGTTCTAGCTATACTTCTAAACTGTTGTTAAGTAGGGAAACAATTTCACAATATTTCTACATGCCAATCACACAAGCAGCAAAGGAACTTAATGTGGGATTGACATTGCTGAAGAAACGTTGTCGAGAATTAGGAATTCGGCGTTGGCCTCATCGCAAACTTATGAGCCTACAAACGCTCATCAATAATGTCCAGGTCACATTTCTTCCTATATATATTGTTTTTAACTTTTTAATTAGTTTAAGAATTTAATTAACAAACTAAACTGAGTTTACAAACTAAATACTTATAAATAATGACATATTGCAAAAATGATATAACTGATCATGTCATTTTGCTGATTGCACTTATTAATGTGTACATTATTTAAACAAACCAACACAAACTTGTGCATTTAAACCCGCCAATGATGCTTGATAGTATGAAAAAATGGAGAATAGATATGTTAATAGTATGATTATTTACACCAAAGGTGCACATATGATGAGCTAATTTTTTAGTGCTTGTTACTTGGTTCAAAACCTGCATGAAAATATATTTTTTGGTGAGATTAGGACTTTTTTTTCTCACTCTATGTTATTATATAGAAGCAAAAATTCATGTTCTAGTTGGATTGATTGGATTAATAATCCTAATCTAGATTGTGCAAGTATTATGTCATTTCCTAATTCTAGCTCCTTACTAGCTTTTAATAAAAAATGCTGTTAAAAAAAAACCTTGGTGCAGCAGGAATTGGGTAAAAGTTCGGGTGCCCAAGCGGACGAAAAGATGAGGGAAGCAGTAATGATACTGGAGCAAGAGAGGAAGAAGATGGAAGAAATTCCAGATTTGCAACTTGAACGCAATACAAAGAGACTCAGACAAGCATGCTTTAAGGCTAACTACAAGAAGAGAAGAACCATGGGAGTGGTGGCATCTTCAGCTAATTCTACATCAATTAATGGTTCACAGCCATCGTTGTCTTCTTGTTCTAGTACTTGCAGCATTAATCCTGTTGGTTATGAGGTCGTAGATGATGATTGTGGTGATGATGAAGAACAGGAAGTGATGAAGTCAATGCTGTTTTCAGACTGTCTTGCTTCTTCAAACAATTCTATTTTCTAAGTTCAATACCCTCTTTTGTTTCTTTTGAAAATGTGAAGTTAAGACTCAAAATGAAGAATGGAACATCTATGCTTTAGATGTTTTGATGGATTTGGATTTTATGCACAAGTATATGCCTTTGTTTTTAGTTAGCGTAAAAAGTGCCATGTTAAACTCGTTTTGCATAATGACCAGGTTGCATGGTCGTCATTCAAACTGAAGTCTTCTTAGTATATCCTTGGTAGTCAGCCACAACCTTGGTTTGGTCTCATGTCTATAAATTCTAGGCAGAGTTTTAATAGTACTTGTTACATTGAAAAAATCATAACTGTAATACCATTTATAACAGCAAATAACTGTAAAAACTTGGTACTAATTAGGCTGCATATTTCATTAAATTACCAGAAATCCACGAGAAATATTATTCAAGAAAACACATCAAACAGCTCATAACTTGCATTAGAGATTGGATCACTGCATTTGAAGTTTAAGGCCACCTTATTTCACCTCTTCAGTTCAAGCTTAAGAAGAAGAAAAAGTTAACTCATGTAATAGATTTCTTTCAGAAGATTTAAACAGTAGTAAACTTAAGTATTGGGCGCGTGATTTCTTACCCAAGTTTGAGACATGTGTCTGAAGTGTTGATGCTGTGATAGTTTTGAGGAGGATCTATTGAGCTGAAGTTACTAATCGTTAACTCTAACGAATAGTGATGGCTGCATTGATCATGAATACCCGCGGTATGGCCATTAAATCTTTCCATCATCTAATACACAAGATTCATCATATCTTATTTTTAGTATATTAATAAAAAGATTAAGAAAAATTTGAAGCTCTTACTGCCAATTGTTGTTTCAAGTGTGCGTTCTCTTCATGCAATTGATCTTCCTGCACATAGTTTTTGTTTGAATATATTCAGTTAGTATATACTTGGTTTAACATTATTTCAAATTTATCATTCAAACATCAAGACAAATTTTTTATCCTTCTAATAGTATTCTTTAAGAATGTCTAGATTGGTAGAGGTTTAGCTGCATGACCTTCTTCTTTAAAGTGCCGATCTCTTTCAACATCTGTTCGCCCTGAAAGTTGAGCACATTGAAACAAGGAAATAAGAAATTGATGATAACAACTAACCAACTGAGAAGTAACTAAGATTCCAACATATATACCTACCTTTGCTTTAACTACAGCGGCCAATCGAGATTCGACTATAGCCTCTAATTTGTTTAGCTCTTTAAGGTTAAGTCCCTCAAGATCTTCTCCTTTCATTTGCCTGTCATAATTGATCATGGTACGCGCTTCAATCTTGTAGACTTTGGATTACTGAAATTTTGAGAAAGTAAATAGGAATTCGTACCTCAATTCACGGGTTCTTTCTGCAAGTTCCTTGCTCAAGATAGCAGATCGTCTACGCGCAATCTATGACATGAACATCAAAAGCTTAAAGAAAATTTCTTCCCACCATGTAAAATGAAGTTGACTCTTGTATGAGTCACTAAAACTTCTTAGGGTCAAAATTTAGTGAAAGTTATTACTCAAACTTGATTCTCTAGACTTAAATCAATATATGAAATTATAAAAAGTTCAAGGGGATTTTGGTTTTTTCTTCTAGTGGAGCTAGCGACTAACAGAAAGCGATTCACAAAATTTTGCTCCATGTAGCTACCTAGCTAGTGTTGGTTTAATGGACAAAATATTAATAGATGTGTGTTAGGATCGCACTCGAGACCACGGGATTGCACACTTTACGTATGAGAATTAAAGTTTAATAATTCAATATAAAATTTTATATTTAGTTATTATTTACACGAAACGTATAACGAACGTTAAGTAATTAAACGTAATGAACTAACGGTCGTTAAATGTTAAAGGAAAGGACTAAATATGAAATTAGATTTCAAGAAGGTTCTAGAAACCTTATGGGTTTCCTAAACAAATCGTTTGGGGGTTACCATAACCCAATCCTACCCTAACTTGGACTCTAAGTTTCTACAAGTATAAATACAAGGCTTAGGGTCATTGTTATTTACTCTTGTACACCTAAACCTAAAAACCTAAACTTGTTTGTGTGTTTTTTTTAGTCCATACGATCGGATCTCTACTTCTAGGGATCGAATACTTTTGTTTTTCCTTAACAAATGTTTTGTATTAATTAAACTAGCATTTACTTTAATTCGTTAATAGTACGTGTGTACAAGAACGTTGGATTGAATTACAAAATCGATAAGGGGTAATTCACATAATCCTTATAAACCCTAATTAGGGTTCATCCTAATTGTTAGTTTGTGGATTTGATTCTTGTTCGGCTAGAATCAATAAAGGTACGCATATTCTTGTTTATGTTAATTAATTATTCGTTAATCTTTCCTATACGCTTCCGCATGTGTACTTGATGTTTATTGTTTATATTTATGATTAGTCATGTTATATAATTCCAACAGTGGCATCACGAGTCATTGGTTTTTAATGAGTAATTAATTACATAAACGCGTAATAAAACAAATAATTGTATGTTGTTTGATATGTTTAATCTAGGGTTTATGTTTTTTTTATGGGTCGATTTTTTTATTAAATGGGGCGTACCCCTTATTTTTTTTAATCGACACACATAATTTTTTTTAGGGTTTGAAAATTGTTTGCTAACCTTATCGAAACCTAGAATTAATATATATAAGTTACGTGATTAATTCATGAATAATTGTTATGTGACATGGGATTATTATATGCGATCTTGTGACTATTTGTATAATTGTTATGATATATCCATGATGATACATGCATTTTTGGCATGGATAGTTGCTTGAATATTTGTTTAATTGTTAAGATATATTTATCACATGTTTATTTACGATAAATCTTGAATTGGAGAAGACTCCAATTATATACATTAATGAATCAATTATGTGCAATTTGGTATATCATTAATTATGGGTTTACGCAATCGATTCGTCGATGTATGTGGCTCACTTTCAATTGGGAGAGTGAAATTCCTAATTAAAATATACATTAGTTTAACCTAGACATTGATTATTAATAGGGTTTTATCGAATAAGTTGCATGTGGCTACTTGTTTTCACGTATAAATTGTTTATTATGTGCGCATTGTTTTTAGTTGTTTATTTTTTATTTGTTACTCGTTTGTTTATTAATGTTAGACAGTTTTAAGCAAAGGGTAATTTTGAATAGAAAAATAATACGGACTAAACAATGGTGAAATTTGATTTGTTTTGGAAGAGTTAAGTTTTCAATAGTTTAATTGGTTGATGATTTTGGTACAAATGGTTAGAACGGCTCACCCACTAGAACAAACTATAAAGGGGTTAATAAAGAAGTGCGCACAGTCACACTGAAAGGATGTCTAAGGTTATGCTTTTGCGCTTACCTGGTCCTCTGCCCTATGTGAGTTCGATTGGAGCTACTTAGTAAGCCATAAATGTACAAACTCATCTTAAGGGTGAATTAGTTTTAATTCCATAAGCTACTTCGGTGGTAATTACCCGAAACACTAAGTGTTTACACTTATGCAAAAGTACGGTATAATGGACGATAATTAACGCTAAATTCCTTGATTGGTGAACCCAATAACTCAATCAAAACTTTGATAATTTGATCTTTATGAATTGGTAATAAAAGGTTTTTTTTATTAAATTTATGCTACAAGATGAATGCATGACATCTTTGTACATATTTGATTTGACCACATAAAATCAAAACTAGTACCCTTATAAATTAAGTTATGTGCCATCTAATTAAAAGGAACACTTGAAATTGCAATTTACGTCATGACAGTACTTGGCGAGATTGTGATGGACAAGTAAATCTCTATGTAAAGTCAGAACTTACATGGACATATTTGTAGTTCTTTAAGTTAGACACTTAAGTTGAGTAGGAAGTGAGAACTGGACTCAATGCATAAGATGGGATGAAACATGTTTATATTTGCAATAGCGTTGGAAAATATAAATCCCATAATGATCTAGGAATTGGAAATTGTTTGCCAATTATTGTTCGACAGATTACCCTATTATGTGCTTTCATTACTAGCAGATCAACTGATGTAATGGAACTACGATAATTTGGATCCTAGTTTTCGAGAAAATTCTATGGTTATATGAATATTACCTTGGGTATTTTATTTTCTTGAAAAGTTTAATTATCGAAAATACTGAAATTAAATTTTGAAAATTCTTTAAATGTATTAATGCAACATTAAACCGTAAACGTAGGTTATTCCTGTATTGGTAAATTGATCTACACCTGTAAGGGTTTTTTGGTAGAGTCAACTTTGCTAAATGAATAAACCTAGTCCTCTTTTCATAAGAAAGAGTGAGATTCAATCATATTCCTTATCATGAATGAAGAAAGGTATGATAGGACAATTAGAATTGTCTAAATTCTAAATACATAACTCGTAAGCAAATTTTAATAGTTAAGAAAATTGCATATTTCTGAGTTATTAGATTAGAAGCTAGACTAATTACTGTATAATTGGTAAAAGACAAACTAGCATATTTTATCTAGTTGTTTTGTTTTGACCATTTAAAAGTACTACTTACAATTGTTGAAATAATAGAACTATTAAGAAAGAAATTGCATGCCCAATTTTTCAAGTTAATAGCATTAATGGATAGTTCATCATCTACAAAGTAGAATGCACTCTTTTAGTACATAAGTAATTGTTATGTATGGACTTTCTCAAAAGTGTAGGGAAGTAAATAGAACACTATTTTCTTTCACTGGTTAATGACACTTTCAATGTTGTCAAATCCAGTGGGAGTATTGTGTTCTTATTACTGAATAAGGAATTAATGTAATGATCTCTAATTCAGTGGGAGTTACAAGCTTTGTCATCTTGGTAGCAACCCATATTATCTCTAGAATGTCTTAAGATAATTACTTTCCACTTGTAGACACTTATGTTTTCAAGGATAGTCATGTACGTTTCCTTATTAGACAATGAAGTGGTTCTATATCTACTAGTTATGCTAATATCAATGACACAATCATATTAGTCACATAAACAAACATATGTTGTGTTGTTTATCTGCTACATGATGTTGTTCCATGCACAAGTGGGAGAAATCTATATTGTGTGCAAGGTACAACATATAGGTATATGATTTAAAGGATTCTCTTGACTGCAAGGTAAGAGACTAACATTCTAATATAACTTGTACATATCTAATTCAAGAAACACTTGGTTTTGCAATTTACGTCATGTGAGAACTTGACGAGATTGCAACAACAAAGTAAATCTCCATGTGAAGTCAGACCTTGCATGGACATATTTGCAGTTTCTAAATTAGACAAGTATTTAGAACATGTGTGTCAAAATGATATACAAGACTACTTCAAATTAAATATTTATGTATTATTAGAATGACATAAAATAAAGTAATCTAATACTACTTCAATTTGTTTATTTATGTATTATGGAATGACATAAATGAAAAATAATGTAGTCCTACATTATTGTGAAGTAAATAAATTAACTTGAAATTACTATTGACACCAAGAGTTGTGTTCATAATTACTTTAGTTAAACATGTTTATGATTCATTGTAAAGACATAAACATAAAGTATTTTAAAACTTATAATAAAGTAAGACGTTAACTTGTTATGTTTTTTAATTAAGACATACAAGAAGTCATTGAGTTGATCAATGATTTATAACGTATAATGGGATTATAACAGTTTATGTTTTCTTGATGAGACATGGATATGAAGTGACTTGGTCAAAAAGTACTTGTGTTATAAAGCATGCAATTGGCTTGGAAAGTCTATTATACCATTAAGTTGACTTAGTTGGTAAATAGGTAAGCCAAAAGGAATATGTTTATCTTATATATTGTTAGATTGTTTTACAATATTAATTCTAATGAATACCACAAGTTGATGGTATTTTCAGTTAGGAGAATCAAATTCTATTTGATTTGTTTGATTCAAGATAATCATAACTTCTTTCTTAAAAAGTAACAAGGTTAGAAAATTGAGTATGGATTGAATATACTCAATATGACTCCAACCTAGAAGATTGATAAAACACCATTTTATTATGGAATGTGATAAATCACATTAAGTTTTAAAATTGAAGATTCTGAATTTGTTAAACTACTTATGAATAGGTTATTAACAAACTAAAGTCAGGAATTATCAATGTGTATTTGTAATGTCCCAAAAAGAGAACAATGTAGTTTTGCTCTAATTGCTAAGTATATATAGATAGTCTATATATTATAAAAGGCAAGTGGGAGTTTTTTTTTATCTTGCAAGATAAAATTACAATATATATAATCTTCTAAAACACACTAGTAAATATCATGATGAGGTTAGACATGTAAATGATAGACCTCATGATGATGGAATTTTCATTCATAGATCTGCAAGGATATCTCAGATATTTGATTTATATGCTGAGAAGAATATGAGTTACAGGATTATAGTAAACCTGATAATCATTATGATGGATTACCAAATATTGAATTGGGTAAATTACTCATACTCTGAATGTTAAAGATGATGTCCATAAAGATAATCAATTTTGGAAATTTGGTTTATCTTAATAGTTAGACTAGAGAATGGAAATGAGTTCTTCAAAGAGATGAAAACCCCTAGTGGTTTGAATTTCTATGTAGAAATCATATGGACAAAATTTGTACACATATTTAATGCATGTTTTATGACAATATTATTAATCATATTTAAGCAATTAATTGTGATTGAATATTCTTTCCTAGACACATTAAATATATAAGGATGATAATTGTCATACTTGTTTTCATTAATATGAAATATGACAATGGAATATCAAAACTCTTTCTTGAAGAAATTACTTGAGCGAGGACGGTAAGTAATCGAAAGGTTTTTTGAATTCATATAATCTTTGAAAGTGTACGAAGTGCAATAATTCATGAATGGATAAATGCATGCATCTATGAAATTATTCTTATGTTTAATTATTAAATCCTAGTTTTGATTTATAATTGAAATAAGATAAATTTTAAGTATTCCTAAAAGCTAGTGGGAGTATTATGTTAAGGTTTTAAATCTTATATGTTGTATAACATATAGGAAGTAACATTCCTTTTAAGCTAAATGTTATGTCTTAGATTGGAATGAAACTTCACTTGTAAGATTTAAGAATTAAAACATACAACCTTGGAATATGTGTTTATTATTAATAAACATGTGCAGTAAAAATAAATGATTCTAATGAAACATGATATATCATTTGTGAAATGGATAAATATCTTTTGACAAGATAAAACATGAATAAAATCTAAGTTTGACCTGTAGATTCATCATGTACATCATGTTATGTATTAAAATTGTTGTATCATTCTTGAATAAGAAGTGATTTGACAACATTGATATCTAACTAAAAGTTATTAGATAACTTGTGTAATGAATATTCTAATAGAATTACATCCTCAGCCTGGAATTGCTCCTAGATTCTATGGATGAACAATATGTCAATTGTTGTGCAAATTTTCATCAGCTACAAACTTGAAAGTTTGGAAGACATCAAACATTACACAATAGATATTAAATTTTACGGAGTTTTAATGAGCATATTGTTGTTTGTATACAATGATGCTGGTTTAATTGAGATGACACTCAATACTAGTCATGGTAGGATTTCATCCTTGTTAATAGCCATGTGAACTAGTTGTGCTACTAAAAGCACAGTTGCATTATACATTAAAAGAATAAGAATACTTTAAACTTAAAAAATATTTGAAAGTTTAATTTTCATAAATTGGTGATAGAGGATGTCACACACTTTATGAATTATTATGTGGATTGGTGAATGCACACATACAAGGACTTCACTAATTGAATTCTTGGAATAAGTATTCTCAAAATTACGATAGATCAAATTGGTTGATTTATGCCTTGTCAACAAGTATGATTGTCATTACTTGATGCATAATTCATCAACTGGAATTTTCATGCATTGATCTATTTGAATTTGGATAAGGGATGTTAAACAATTGTTATAATAAATCAAGTACTTGGTATGTTTGATTTTATAATATATTGTATCCTATATTTGCATGTTTAATCCATGAATAAATTTATTTATTCTAAATCGTCCGTTGTCAATTAATGATACGGGAGTGTCATTAAACTAAGACAAATCTGAGAGATATGGTAGAATATACTTGAAAGTATATTGATGAGAATGTATACCAATTTCAGATGATATTCAATAAATTGAATATAGGACATATCCCAATTACATGATTTTACTTGATGGATATTGTTATTAAGTAAATCATGAATAGTTATCCTCAGACTTGAGATACCAGATAAGTGTCATGAATGTAGTGCACTTCTGTGGAACAACGTAACGCTATACGTAACTGGTAGTCATAAGGGTTGTTTCATGAAGTGTTGCAAAGTTCATGGGTTATTCTCGTAGTCAAGATAGAATTTGTTCCTTCAAATTTATTTGGAGTTTAATACTGTTGGGCCCCTCGTAGGGTTGACAAGATGTTTGTGTGGCCACACCCAAGATCTCCCCTGAATATGTTCAGAAGATTTGGTAATCTTGCTCAATCATTAATAACGAGAAACAGAATGGTTGAATAAAGAATGACTTAAATCCATATCTTTATATAACATGGTATTAGAAACAAAAGGATAATAATAATGATAAATCATTAAAAGGTTTTCCAGGAGCCTTGCTCGAGTTGTACTAGAGGCATCGAAGTGCTGCTAGACGCTAACCGATGTGATCACACTATTAAGATATGTCCAAGTGGGAGCTGTTGGTTTAATGGACAAAATATTAATAGATGTGTGTTAGGATCGAACTCGAGACCACGGGATTGCACACTTTACGTATGAGAATTAAAGTTTAATAATTCAATATAAAATGATATATTTAGTTATTATTTACACGAAACGTATAACGAACGTTAAGTAATTAAACGTAATGAACTAACTGCCGTTAAATGTTAAAGGAAAGGACTAAATATGAAATTAGATGTCAAGAAGGTTCTAGAAACCTTATGGGTTTCCTAACTCAGTAGCCGGATCCCAGGATTTGCACTAGCCGGATCTCTCTGGTGAGGGTTCCGCCAGAACCGTGGGACAGGAGACACATTTTCTCTATAAATAGTGAGTCATTTCTCTCTTGCTCACTACCACTCTTAGATACACTTTCTCCCAGTATTCTAACATCACTAACCACAGATCCAAAGGATCATTCTATTTAATTTTATGTTTGTGTGTGTGACAACTGGCAATTTAGGGAGTCTATTTTAGGTAACCGCATTACGTTAAACTAAACCGAGCTTTTGCCTTTATCACTATTTTATCAACCATGACTTGATTTTATATCGTCTATTGGTTTTTACGGTTTATTTCATTATTGAATGAGTTATCGTATGAGTTTTAACTCTATTTGGTAGGCATTATTCGATTCGGCACTAGAAAAGCCTAAAACGAGAAATATTGTAACTTTTAGACCGTAACTCGAAAATTGACAAATAAATAGTCAAAACTCGTGGAAAAACATAAATAACGATGTTAGAAAGTCGAATGAACGTCGTGGGACACTCGGGGGATAATATATGAGCTCGGGAATGGGTAAACGGGATAGTTACGAAAAATTACAACTCCGACCACTCCCCTTTCTCCCTAGCCGGCGCCCCCTCCTCCCCTTTTCTTTATTTTTAAGTCCCTCCCTAATATATATATATACCCTCACCTCACCTCACTTTCACCCTTTGTTTCTCTCACTAAAACACACACACACACCTCTTCTCTCTCCCATTTCTCTCTCTAAAAACCCTAAAATAAACCCTAGCTACCACCTAATAAAATCCGGCCACTATTCCAGCCACCATCGGTGCACCGCCGCGCGTGACCACTCACCACCACCACCATCTTAAAGCTCTCTTCATCCTCTTTCCAATCATATATTACACGCGCCATTTGGACCTCCATAACACCTTCAAATCTTCGAATCAAGAATCGAATCTTTAGGGTTTCAAGTGGGTTTTGTAATTCGTGTTTGGATAAGGTAAAAGGGACTTGAATAAACCTTGTTTGAGCTTTGTAAAGCCACGTATGGCAATAATATGGTTCGACGATATTATAATTTTTAGGGCTTTTGGTTTAAACGTGAGATTAAGTCTAATTAACACATAAATAAACATGTAGCTAGTGTTTGGTAAGCATGTGGTGTATCATATTGATGGGTTTTTGTATTTTAGGTCTAGTTTCATGTTTTTGGTTAGAATAGATGATGTGTTTGGTGTTTGGTTAATGATTGGAGGTTGATTGATTGTATTTGGATGTTGTAGAATTGATTTGGTAGTGTTTTGTTGGGTTTGGCATGGTGTACGAGCCACATAAGGCACGTACGTGGCCTTTGGGTTGCGTACTTGACCCACATGGACCTTGGGTCTGGGTCGGGTCGTTTTGGTAGCTTGTTGGTGGATATTGTTGATGTTTGGATGAGACGCGTGAAGCCGAAAAGCTTCTAGAGCTTGTTTGGCTCACGTGGTCTTAACCGTGACCGTGTCATGACCATTAGGGTCATAACATTGGTTTCGGGTATATTTGGTTGGTTGATTGGTTGGCGAGATTGAATTGAGATTGATTTGAGTTGATTTGGGATTGAACTGCGCTATTATGACTTTTAATTGGACTTGATATATATAATTGTCAACTTTGAGCAACGTCGGTGTTACTTTGACTTTTTAGTCAAAAGTTGACCCCGACAACGCCGTAACATGGACTTTAGTATAGTTTGGACTATTGATTGATTTAAAAGCCAAGAAGTCATGACTCGTGCTTGTGGACTCGAAACGAATAACGATATGAAATTAATATTGGAATTTGACGAAATATATATATATATATATATATATATATATATATATGAAAATGTTAATAATTGTGAAACATAAATAATAAAAAGGGCTTTTATACCAAAAATATCGATAACAAGATTTATGTTGTTATTTACTATTTTAAATGGAACTAACGACTAAAAAAAATGGAAATGTTTTATAATAAATAAGTAATTAATGTTTCGAGTACACGTTTATCGAATTATGCCAATTATGGGCATTTAATACTAGTTTAAGTATTTATTTACTTACGTTATGTGCTTGGGTTACAGATAACCTAACATTAATAGTGTTGATCCACGTGGGTAGCGGACTTATTAGGTTGACGAATCTAATAAGAGCCCGCTAGGTACGTTGGGTAACCTTATTAATGGGTGAATTATCCTTATGGCTCTTTAGGATGCGACCGGTTTATGGGATAATAAGCGATACGAATAAATAATTGAGTTTATCGAGTTGACGAATTCGATAAGTTCTACCATTTATTCCGAAATTTATTGGACTATGGAGCTTATCGCTTAGATATCTCATTGTGTTGCATTGAGTCACGTATTTGTTGTTTGAGTGCATTTATAGCATCGTATTGAGTCGATACACCCACATGAGGATACCAAACACTAGGATTAAATGGTGAAACGAGACATTTTTGGAAATAACGAAATGGAATACATTGGGGTAGATAACGTTGATTTCGAGAGATATATATATTAAATTTGGTCTACATTAATAGGTTGTGCCGAGTCAATAGTTGTTGTGCCGTGATTTCCGTTATCTTCTGCTAGTGTTTATTTGTACGTTGATTGCTTGAGGTGAGTTTTATAGCCCCACTTTTACCTACGTTTTTAACTATATTGGGGTGAGAATCATGCTACTGTTTTTGGACTGTTAAAACTATTTGGATTTGCTTATATGCTTGACTGTTTAGATAGATGTGCGGTAGTTGTTGCCTTAGACTAGGTTGAACCGTTGCCTAGCTAAGAATAGACTTCTACCTCGACCTAGTCCGGGGTTGGCAACTGTTCTAGAGGTTGCCACGACAGTGCTGGACTAGAGTCGCGGGGCCCGAGTAATCCCTGGATGCAGGATATGGTTATATGGTTGGTGATCCGGGTAGGATCGGTGTGTGCAAACGGTATTTATCTATTTTAGGTCTTGCATTGCAAATCAACTCCTACAGGTCCACTAATCTCTGAAGTTTTGAATTTTTGGTTGTGATGCCATCTGTTTAGATTCGTTTGCTTCGTGTTCTCATAGTCTTAGTGTTGTGCTCCGTTTCTAATCTCTCATATGTGTATTGTACTATGCCTTATAGTATCGACGCATGGGAGGGAGCATTAAGGTCATTTTTTTCAGTTGGTTATGCTTGTATCTGTACGTTCTGTTTTTTCTCATATATATATTTTTCTCTGTTTGCCTTTCAAAAAAAAAAAAAAAAAAAAAAAAAAAAAAAAAAAAAAACTCCTACAGGTCCACTATGATTTTATTGGATTTAAACCTATGAACTCACCAGCGTAAGCTGACCTTTTAGCATAATTTCTCAGGTATTTGAGAGATGTTTGGAATACGTGATCGGTGGAAGCTTGGCAAGAAGGCGGGGTTCAAGGATCATTTCTGACTCTAATAAACTTTGGGGACCTATTTTATTAAATCATGTTTTGGGCCTAATATTTATACTTTTGGATTAAATGTTTTGAATACTTAAATTTGGGATTGGTTTTGAATGTTAAATGACTATCTTTTGCTATACTTGTGTGAGATACCAATCCAATAGTAACCCCCGAAAACTTGATCAAGTCTTCCGTTGTACCGAGATTTGGGGGTGTTACAGTGTGATTCTCTAGGTTCCTCTTAAAGGCGAGATCACCACCTCTTAAAGACGTGCAAGCTCAAGGTCATGAGTTGCTAAGCTTCGTCATCATCAAGACCACTGAAGTGCATCTTGTTGATAGTTCTTTCCTCCCTCCATAGACGTGTCGTGCTAAAGGCATTAGTGAAAGGTACCGAAGTCTCGTGCATTAGTGAAAGGTGCCAAAGGTTTACATTCGATATGGTGCGTCGATGTACAAGTTGTGTAGTTTGGGTTAGAGGATGTTGATATCCTCTCTAGTGTTGTAACAAGGAGTGTGTCTCCTTTGGGTAGTTGTGTTGTGGTGTAGTGTTGGGTAGTAGTTCCTCCTTTGTAATGGAACTCGGTATCTAGCCTTGTATCGGATAAAGTGTAGGCGACGTTGTGATAGGTTTGGTTCTACCTCGTGGAAGAACTCGGTGTCTAGCCTTATACCAGATAAAGAGTAGGGGACGTTGTGAAGGCTTCTCCGCCACATTAAGGAGCTTGTGTTGTGTAGTGCTTAGAAACTCTCGAGTGGGGTACTCAGGGAGTGGAGTAGGGAAAGGAAGGTGTCCTTGTAGCTGAACCACTATAAATACTCGTGTCGTGGTTTTGTGTTCTTTTACTCTTTATCTTTTGCATTACTTACTTATATGTTCATCTTTCAATATCCAACACACAATCTAAATAGATTGACATAAGTCGATCTAAATACTTTAAAACGTAGCTTTAATCGGCAAAACTATTCAAATCCCTCATCTAGTTTTCTACATACACTACACTAGTGAGTTGAGGGTTGGCTCTTTCTACTGTAGTGATCCTTAAAGATGTTTGGGTACTGGCTGTTTGTTGTGCCTCTTTATGCATTCCAATGTCCTATAAGGGAGGTTACTGTAGGCTGGCTTGGGTTAGTTGAGTCCTTGGCCAGTATGGACTCCATATATTTCAACTTTCTTAGGCCTTTAGAAGCTTGATTGGCCTATTTTCTGAGAGACTCATCGGTGGTTACCTCATTGCTAGACTTAGAGGTGGTTTTCATTCGCCTTTTGGCTTTCCTCTTTTTATGACTAGTTTGAGCTCTATGCCTTGAGCCTTGACCACATCCTTATCTTGAGGACTGGATGGAACTTGTTCCTAGCTAGGCATGTCTGATGCAAAATCTGCAAGCTTGTGAGGTGTGAAGGGAGGTCATTCAATGTAGGGTTTCTTTAGTTTGAAATTGTCACCGCTGAATATGGGTGTTTCAATGATTTTTGAAGCATATGTTTGGTATGACGGACCCATTCTATATACCATGACCTGTGAAATGAATCGTGAGTAGTTCAACACTTCTCTCTTGGCCTTCTTCTCTAACTTTTTGACAAGATCATCATAAATGATCTTCCCAAATTCTAGCGAGACGCTAGTGAAAATTCCATACATAAGCATTTCTTAGGTAACATTGATCTTATCAAACCCTCAAGTGGCTCCTCCAAGACACTGGATGATCATACCCATCATCAATCTCCATTTATGTGCAGGATTGGTCTTTTGAAGGTTTCCAATAAGTCTTTCACCATACTAGTGATGCTGAGAATTGTCTTTAACCGTACCTAGGATTGGTATGTAGGATGTTGTGGATCTTAGGTATTTGGCACCAATGGCTTTTTCTAATAGACGGGAGGCTAAACTCAACTTGAAGTCCACCATTATGGACAATGAATTTGATCTCTATTTCTGGGGTCGTGGTTGTTGTGTACGAGAAATCTTTGAGATAAGATTCATATTGGTACGAAGGTTTGAGTGTGAAGGTTTTGTAAAGACAACACTTTTGGATGAAGTCGAGTACTAGTTGATAGTACTCTTTGTTTTTGTTTGGGTTTAGGTTGCAAAAAAGTCGTTAGGTTTAATGATGATTTGTTCTAAGGTGTGAGTCATTGGGTCTGCCTTCTTTCGTATAGCAAGTGATTGTGGGGATTGTGATTCTTCATGTTCTGGTGATTATGATTGTGGAATGATAACGTTCAAAGGTGTTGGTGTACAGATGGATGATGATTGTTCCATTTTTAGGGTTTGATGATGTTGTTTGAGTTGTTTGATGATTTGTGCATGTTTGTAGTTATGTTAAATGTTGTGTGTGTTTGCAATTATGTTTGATGTTGTGTGTATTTTGGAAGTTAAGATGTTTTGAAGGGGGAACGTGAAAGGTTTATAAAGATTTTAATTGATGCATGGACACAAATAAAACATTGATTGTGGTTTCAAAAATAATTTCTCATCCGCATTAAATGCAAAATCACTTTTGCATACCAATAGTCCACTTGCACTGTTTGCAAGCGTCTTTTCACTGTTTTAGCCAATAAATGTCAGAGACAAAGATATTTTTTATAAAATGAAAAGATATCTTTTTATTTCAAAGAAAATATCTTTTGGTTAAAAGTTTCCTTTTACAAGAAGTTTTGCCTCCCGTTTTATGTATCTTTGTTTATGAAGATGAACAATGTTGTTCAGGGTTTTAGGTTCTGATACCGAACATCATTTTGTTCGGTGAATACTGAATCAATGTTCAACATTCCAAGTTAAAATATCAAACTTTTGAAGGTTGGTTCTTCTAGTGGTTTGGTGAAGATGACAAGTTGATATTCAATGGGAATAAAATGAAGTTCAATGTCCCGTTTTAGGATATGATCTCTAATGAAATGATATAATTTGTTTTTTAGTGGAGGAATTGATTGTTTGAAATTGCAATAGTACTTGTGTTATTACAAAATATTGGTACCTTGTTTTATACTATGTCATAGTCACCGAGCTAACTCTTCATCCATATTATATTGGCAAAAAATCAAGCAACAACAACATATTCAGCTTATGTGGAAGACATAGCCATTGATTGCTTCTTTTTAGCACTCTAGCACACGAGGTTTCCTCCTAGTAACTCACAAGCACCTGAAGTGCCTTTTCTATCCATGTTGCATCCAGCATAGTCAGATTCCAAATATATTTTCATATCAAAGCCTGGACAAGACCTAGACTTGGAGTACCTTTAAGATACCTGAATATTCTCTTAACATCAACCAAGTGTGATTCCTTGGGGTTTGCTTGATATCTTGCACAAAAGCAAATTGAGAATTTAATGTCAGGTCTACTTGCTGTTAGATTTACCAGTGACCCAATCATACCCTTGAACTGAGTTTCATTGACATGTTTGCCATTCAGATCAGGTCCTGAGTTGTTAGGAGGTACCATTGGATTTTTCACTGATGAGCATTCAGAAATTTTATATTTCTTTAGCAGATCCTTAACAAATTTTTCTTATTTGATTGAAATGCCTTTAGCTGATTGTTTTATTTAAAAACCAAGTACGTGAGTTGACCCATCATACTCATCTCATACTTCTAAGTCATCAGCTTGGCAAACTGTTTGCAGGTTTCTTTTTTGTTGAACCAAATATAATATCATCAGCATACACTTGAACAAGGATGACATCATCTTTAATCTTGTAAACAAACAATGTGTTATCAATCTTTCCTCTCATAAAATTGTGTGCATTGAAAGGTTTCATACCATGATCTTGGAGTTTGTTTAAGTTCATAAAGAGCTTTGTCCAGTTTGCAAACGTGGGTTGGAAACTCATTGCTTTCAAATTCAGGTGGTTGCTTAACATAAATTTCCTCTTTTAGTTTACCATTGAGGAATGCACTTTTGACATCCATTTGATAAACCGTGAAGTTAATGTAAGTGACAAGAAAGATTATAATTGCTTCAAGTCTTACAACTAGAGAAAATGTTTCATCATAATCTATGCCCTCTTCTTGCATGTATCCCTCAGTAACCAGCATGGCCTTGTTTCTTATTACAATACCATTTTCATCCATTTTATTTATGAAAATCCATTTTGTCCCAACAATGGTTTTTCCAGCTGGAGGATGAACTAATGTCTAGAGTTTGTTTCTGGAAAATTGATTCAGTTCCTTTTGCATGACATCAACCCAACTAGCTTCTTTAGTGCTCCGAGACCTTTTTTAGGTTTAGTTTTAGAAAGAAAGTCTGCAAAGTGACATTAATTAGATGAAGCAAAAATGAGTTCTTTAGCTTTGTGTATGGTTAGCATGTTAACTGAAGGTTCTCCAACAATATTCACCGACTCAATGTGTTTTTCTCTTGACCATTTGTCTTGAGGAGCTGGTGAAGCTTACGATGGTCGAGAGTTGGGAAGGATTATGGAAATGGATGGTCCATTGGTGTTTGAGGGTTCTGAGGTTTTAGGTGATGTAATTGGTGAAGATTTTTTGTGAGATGACTCGATTGAAACACCATTTTGAATTTGTTCAATTGGAACATTGTCCTTAAAGATGAGTTCATCTGAGTTGTGAACAAATTGTCTGGTTTCAAATTGTCCATGACCCTATTTTCCTTGATATTTGAAGGACCTTCAAAGGTTTTAATCAAGTCCGTCTATACTTGTTTGGTTGTAGGACAACCAATGACTCACTTCATTATTTCATTTGGTAGACATGATATAATCATAATTTTAAGGCGTTGATCCTGATTGACCGCCTTCCTTTCATCATTTGACCATTATGCCTTAGGGTTTTCAAGACCTTATGCTAAATTGGGCTTGTATGGACCTACCTTAAGACATTTAATAAGATAGGGTTCCATGCCAACAAGAAAACACAACATTCTCTTTTTCCATTTTGTAAACTTTTCATCTTTCAGTTTAGGAGAAGTCGATGAAAAACTAGATCCTTTTGGACCTACAAGCTAGGTTACATCATCAAACATGATAGGATCTTGATTTTAAAAAATTTTAGAACAGTTTGTGAAAGAGTTCTATAAATCAAATTGATTTAATACCACCTGTTCTTGTTTTATTGGTTAGAAATATTTAACTAAGTTAGCTAACCAACTCCCGTGTCTAATAACCTAAGTTTAAAAGTTCTAACAAGATAAATTTACGAGTATTTAAGAACACATATATTTTCAACATTTAAGTTATTATTAGAAGTGTATTAAAAAATTTACTTAAGATTGTTTGCGGAACAACTATCTATGTTGAATGACAATTTGAGGCGATCTCAGCTCCTCTCTAACTTCAACATAAAGTTAAAGCTTGGTTTAAGTGTGAACTAATACTTACTCACTAGATGTTCAACGGACTTAGTTCAATTTGAGGACTAAATGCTTTTGAATGTGTTTCACATTAATTGCAAGAGATGCATTCACTCATTTACAAACATTCTATAGTAAAGATTTGGGTTTCAAAGGAGTTCTTACTTTACACATGTTGAGTATCTAATGGTTTGTTGAGATCCCATTAAATGCAGCCGTACTAGGTAAAGAACAAACTCTTCTTTAGGGAACAATTGTTGACTGTTGACATTGTTTGTAGTTTTTTTACCTACTTTGGAAGGTATTAATTCCTAAGAAGATTTGCTTTATTTTATTTTTTTGTATAAAGTAAATCTTTTTCCCGCCTTTGATCTTCTAGGTACTTGAGAATCTTTGCTCAGCATCTAGACGAGGAGATCAAGCATCGTTCAGTGAGTCATTGCCATCTTCACTAAACTTCTTTGGATCTTGTGCTTCTGCAGCTAAACCGCCTCAACGCTGAAGTGAAGACTATTTGTCTTCAAGAACTCTGAAGGAGTTGATGTTGAACTTTTCTTCGACTAATTTATACGTGGCTATTTTATGTTCAAATTCTATTCAGAGACCGAAGGGCACTGAACTGACTCAACAGTTTCTCTTTAGGGTTTTAATTCTGGTGATCACGACAGAAATAACCGAAAAATCCTAAAATCAAATCATTTTATGCTTAGAGCATGCACAAAGGCAACGCCCCAACGGAGTTAAACGTGAAATAACGGCGTTGAGCCTGTTATTTCCATTGTGGTAACGGCGTTAACATGCAAAAGAGGGGGAGGCGTTGAGCAAACAACACACGTTAAATGGGAGAATTTTTTTTTTTCATATCACCCCCTAAACCATTTCAAATAAATTTTCACTTACACCCCCTCAACCTATTCAAATTCAAATTTAAATTATACTGGTCAATTCTGGGCGGGATAAATTCAAATTCAAATTTGAAATTTAAAAATCAAATATGAGCGGGATTTATTCAAACTTAAATCAACTCTGCCTATATATACAACTCTACCAGAGTTGTTTAGAACACACAACACACACAAGTTACACACACAACTCACACACAAAAAATGTCTCGCAAAGATTTTTCTTAGCAATTTCCAAGTCCAGAAAAGCTATCGGAAACAAGCTTTTCAGCTTCACCACAGTTTCCTCTAACAAGCTTTTCAGCTTCACCGCAGTTTCCTCTAACAAGTTTTCCAACTGAACTTGAAGTTTACTCAACACCACCGGAAAATGTCTTTCCGGTGGGTTTTGAAAATATCCCGTACCTCCCAATTGTTCCAACTCCACCTGTGAACAGTCCATAGGTGGATTTTCAAAACCACCCCAGCGGGTTAAGTGAGGCTTCCCTCCGGCAACTAGAACAAGATGAAGAAAACGTTAGGGAGATTATGGAAGAGCAGGCACGTGAAGAAGCTGCTCGCCGTGAGCAAGAAGCACGGGAAGCTCAATACCTCCAAGACAACTACTTCGACATATTGGAGCGTCGGTACTATAATGGGGAGTTTAATTCTCCTTCAAGTTCTGAGGGTTGGGACTCAGATGATTCGTTTTTTTAAGTTTTAGTAGTTTTATTTTCATCAGTATGCGTTGTATCTTTAATTTTTAATGTAATTCGTGTTCAACGTTTAATGTACTTTGTGTTTTAATGTTAAATGTGATATGTTTTTTAATAAATGAAGTGTTTGTTTTTGTTTAGGGGTTAAAATTGAAAATATGAAATGCTATTGATGTTATTAGGATGTTATTGTTGTGGGTGTTTTTTGGGGATGTTAAGATGAAATGTTAAAGCTGATGTGGCGCTGACACGGACGGTGTTATTGGTGTTATTGTGCATGCTCTTAGGCATGTTTGGGAATACTTTTTTAAACAATTTATTTCATGTTGTTGAGATTCAGAAAAACTTAATAAACGTTTCGAGTGTTAAGATTTGAGCCAAGATAATGCATTTATCTACTTATTCAAGCTGTTTTGAACCAGCTTTGGATAGATTTGATACGCATATCAAACACTAGTTTATTTTGACTCAAAAAGCTGATAAATTTTTTTGTGTGTGAATATAAATACGTTTCTTTAATAAGTTTCCCAAACCCTTAATATAAAAATTTATAATTTATATGAGCATTGCAGAAATTCATACCTGGATCTCCTCAGATGATTGTTGCAGTTCTCCTGTGTTCTGGGGTAGCAGTTTACGCCTTTCTAGCACTTGATTTATACTATTAACCAAAAAGTTGGAAGTTACATATGCATGTAACTTAGTAGACAATATAATTGCACAATATAATCCAACAGACAGTAATTTCATGTTACATATAATTAAGCATCCATATTTATTGAGTTGGATTCTAATTATATAAAATGGCAGTCAAGTTGTTTGATACAACAATGTAACTAATTAGCAGGATAACTATAGAACATTATCAGATAGTGTAACACATATTAGGCAATATATAACAGGTTGAAGATAAATCACATATCCAGTGGTTATGCGTAACCGAAATCCATGATTGTAGTAGAACACAAAAAGGATAGGATATTTAGACTTGTTGAGCCAAGTTAAATATTGTTTCTCTCAATCAAAATCTACTTGACGATTTATGAAATTGTTTTCTGCTAAGAAGTTATAAGTTGAATAAGAAAATTGTACATGTTAGTAATATGATTTAAATTATGATTGATGGTGTACAATAATATGCCAGCAAAAGTATTAGAGAAGACCTCACATTGATATCTTCCTGTACTGTGAATTGGAAACACCAAAAGTTAAATTGTTAACCGTTAAAACTACGAAATTACCGCCTTCCTAAAACTAACTACCTAAGTAGTCTGTTAATTAACGCTACCTTCAATAGATCATATATAAAGATTAGCCGTCTCTAAGGCCTGTTTTAATAACATTGTGAGACAACTAACTGTATAAAACAAGATGGCCTTGCTCATATTTAGTAGATCTTTTTACAAAAGAAGTATATTAAGAGATTAGCGAGCGTGATAAAGTACAAGGAGCAACCACAAACATCATCGAGACACCTTAAATAATAATTACTGAACAAAACACCACAAACCACAAGAATTACTTAAGCAATAACGCCACAAAACAAAAGACACCTTAAGGACTAAAAATTTATCTTTAGTTACCATACTCAAAGACCCTAAACAAAACACCTCTTATTTATATATTTAGTTGCTGAAACCTACCTTCGATTAATTAAAATCTTGCTACAATGCACTAAACACAGTGATAAAGATTCAAAAGGGCAGGTGATTATTTCCTATTTAATGAATGATAGATTTAGAAGTACACATGAATCTCTCAAATGTCACATATATGCACACACACAAATGTACTCAAAAGATCATGACCTATTTTATATAGCAACTGTGTACCTGTAATAGTCAATGCCCTTTTCTAGCTACAAGTCCTTTTAAACATTTTCGCTCACAAATATATCTGTCTTTTTTTATCATACTTAAATGAGATGAGAGATGATATTTCCACTTTAAGAAAGAACTGATTGTTAGTCATCTATAATTTAATTTCCAGTGCTTGCATATATAACTATGCCCATATATCCAAATTACAGTTCCAAGTTCAAACTAGTTAAGAAAGCTAATCAATATCAGGTGCTAGATCTACTGCAAATTGCTAAAAAAAAAGAGCACGTTTCAACATCGGATATAAGAGAGAGACCTTAAGGGAGAATAATGAAATAGTTTTCCAGTGGCGGAAAAGACGATGAGAGCCATATCGACATCACAAAGAGTAGACAACTCTTGAGCCTTCTTAAAAAGCCCTCTTCTCCTTTTTGAAAAAGTCACTTGTCTTGATGCTAAGTTCTCTATCTTTCTTATCTGAGTTTTCTGTCTCACCATCCTCATCTAGCTAAAACTGTAAATAGCCACAAAATCCAAGAAAAAAAAAAATGTTAACCTAGAAATTATGTGTATGACACAGTGAAATTAAACTATAGCATAAATTTTCAGAAATGGAATTAAAGGATAAGCAACCCTTTGGTGAAATGAAGAAGAACAACAAATCTATATGCCCTAGATAGCACACAGTAAATAGCAAATTAAAGCAAGACACATATATACACCTTGTGGAAAATAGGAAATTAAAGTTAAAGAAAAAGCATATATTCAATCCTTAACAAGTGGTGAACTAAATGTACTCTATCCTTTCTATATATATTAATAACTAGTGCTAATCATAAACATTTCTATATCCTATTATTAATTTAAAAATCAGTATGAAGATCTTGAATCTCTCTCCAATACAGTGACAACATTAAAAGATGACTATAAATGGAAAAAGTGGTGTTAAAATATTAACCAATAAATGTGAGCTTACATTGGAATAAATAAACAATTAACAAAAATTATTAAATGGGGGTTTAGAAACTTAGGCTATTGGCTAGCCTTTCTTTAAGTTTACCTTTTATATTGGTGTTTGTGCTCTGTAGTTATAAAGATCGATACTCTCAGGACCACCATGCATATAATTGTATGCGAAGAGCCAAATTTGGTTTAGTTTAAACTTTGGTGTGATTTGAATTCTTGACGAGCTAAATAGATCTTGACCCCAATAATTTAACATGATAATTGTTTTGAGATCATTATGAGAGTAGGCCGACACACGTTAGGCCAAAATCCGTACACTAAGTTGCTTCGTGAAGTGGCCTTGTAATTTGTTTGTTCGTGGATTTGGGGCTTGTTGGTTTGTTTTTTTAGATGATCGTTAGGTTGTCGAGTTTTATGCCAAGGGGTTTTAGGTGTTTCAGGTAGTCGTCTAATGCATCTGTAGGTATTTTTAGGCTGTTTTGAAGGAGTGTTTCCTTGTCATTGTTTGGTTTTTGTTTCTTAGGGGGGAGGGAGTGGTACCCTACTACCCGAAGTGCCACGTCACCTCTATCCAATAAAAACCCTCCAACTCAAAACTACCCAATTCTACCCTAACACTACCTTAAGTGGAGGAGTGGTACCCGATCCAACCCTAACACTACCTTTCACAAAAAGTCAAAATAAATATAGAGAAGAAAGCTTACTAACCATCGGCTTGTGAAACCGATTTGTATACCCGAATCATGTACCCGATTGACTGGGGACGGTGTACCCGAAATACCCGAGTATACCCGAATCATACCCGACCATGCACTCCCTCCCCCCTTATAGCTTCTTGCTACTTTTCAATAAAAATTTGCAGTAAAGAAAAAAAAAAAAAAAAAAAAAAAAAATCACAGACAAAGATCTTGACGTAATCCATGACCTAAGAAATATATCAAATAATGCTTATCTAGTTTTATATATGATCAAGCATATCAAGCATGTCATTTAAAAATAATAACAATAATTAATCTTTTTGGTTTCTTAATTGTATGCTAAAAAGAAATCAAAAAGTGTACTATGTAATTGTTTTTGCTGTCAAAGCGTGTGTTTCACTTTCGGTTTCTGAATATCTTTTGGTAAATCATAAACAAAAAAAGAAATATGGGAGGTTGGTTTTTCAAGAGAAGCAAGTGAAAGATGATGCAAAACTGTGAAATACTACCCAAGTAAAGAAATGTGTCCGTACAGGTTTGAGTTTGAGGGTTCAAATAATATAGTACAGTATACAGTAAATGTTTTACAGTGCCCCCATCGTACGAACATGTATATTTTTTCATTTTAAATTTTACCTTTTGTTGGAAAATTACATAAAATGATTCTGCTTGTTTATCCAGAGAATAAACCATGCTTATGCATGATGACACATGTCTTGTGTCCACCCCTCTTGTACTATATATAGAGTGTTTTGCCCCCACCACTATCTCTCTTTATGTTACTAAAAAAATAGAGAACCCAAATCCTATGCTTGCACAGAAGTGTTTGAAAACCCTAAGCAAAACCTAACCTGATCACATTTCCATTGTACAAAGAGAGATACTTTATACACTTTAAAGAATGATTGAAACACTCAAATTAGTTGTGTTTGGACATTTGTATCCTCATAGTCACACTTACATTTTCACCTCTGTCACACAACTAATTTAAATGTCCCAATCATTTTTAAAATTGTACAAATCACCTCCCTTGTACAAAGGGCATGAGATGCAATATCTGTTTGGATTGTACAAAGGGCATGGGATCCTAAGAGCATGGGGTATAGTGGGGAGCTCATAACTCTTCATTTGGGCCTTACGTGTGCCACATCACTCCAACACACTCATTTAAAAATACCCTACAATCACAACTAACTCACTTCTATTCATTTGGGCCCCACCCACCCTCATTTTTTTTCTTTTCCATATTTTTCAAACACAATTAAATTCATTTCATTCATTTAAAATAAAAATACAACATACAATACGAAAAAAAAAACATACGATAAATAAAAAAAACATACGAAAAATAAAAAAACATACGGAAAATAAAAACCATAAGAAACTTAAAAAATACAACATTTTTCGCCTTTTATATGTTGTATTTTGCTATTATTTGGTCTTGTTTCTTTTTTATGAGTGTTTTTTTTTGGCTCCGGTAACCCCTCCACATCAGGCATGAGAAACTCCAATTCTCGGCACTCTTGGAGTAACTTTTCTTTCGCTATCCTCGCCTCGTACACTTCTCGTGCTCCGTCAACTTTACGTTTATACTCTTGAGCTAAAGCTTCCGCAATAGCATCCGATTGACTCCCCCCGGTGCTCGTTGACGACTCCACTGATTTAGATTTTTTTTGCCGGTCGAGGCTTGCCTGTGGGACGAGCTCTTGGATCAGGGCCGAATAATTCGGCGATATTATCTTCATTGATCCCCTCCGGCGCGTCCCATTTGGGATATTCTCTCAAAACCTTCCATGCCGGAACCATATTAAACTGTTTCCTGGTAAGAGTCTTGAAAGCAAGTCTTGCATTCTCAATGTGATCAACATCATTTTCCCCGGATCTACGCTGCAAATGCTTGTAAAAAGCATTAAACTTTTGGCAATCACCGTTTATCCGAGTCCATTTTCCCGTGCACATATTTTTTGTACGATAAGGCTCTGGACTACGAGCCTTGAAGTCCTCCTAAATCTGAGTTCAAAACGCATCGTTTAGTCGGTCATTACCGATAGTGGCGTTTTGGGATACCTCGACCGAACACTCGGCTAAAATTTTTTCTTCCTGACTTGTCCAACGAATTGTGGTTCGACCCTCTTCTTCCTCCTCGTCCGCGTCCAAGTTCACCACGGCCTTCTTTTTTTTCTTTGTCGCTTTGGCCGGTTTTTTCCTTGATGACGTTCTTCACGTGTTTCGGTTGGTGGTGGTTGAGGTACTTTGAATTGTGATTCAAAGTAATGTTGTTGTGATTTCATCTTTTTCTTCCAAACCATTTTTAATTGTATTGGTGCATTGTTCCACTTTTATTTCAAGATTTTTGATCCCGATATCGTGCCTTGAGAGATGAAATGGTGCTTTCAACAAACTTCTTTAGCATTTCTTCTTCTCGTGCTTGTCTTTTTGTGTATTCATCAATGTAATTGTAGACTATTTCCTCCAAGCTATGTCTATCTTTTGCACCATTCATGCTTTTTACTTCCTCTTTTCTTTGAGCAATTTGTTCTTTTTCTCATTCCTTCATTCTTTTCTCAAATTCCAATGAATAGTCATTGTCCTTCTTAGTAATTTTCTTCATGACTTTATGTGTGAAGTTATCCTTAGGTACATATCCTGTTTCAACATGCCATTTATGACAGTGGTCGGCTGTCCTTTGGATAGATTGTAAAGCTTGACCTGGTGTCATTTCTGGAATGCGCCTAATCCAAAATTTGGCGAGTTGCAGCGTCCAATCTTCTTTAAAATATTTATATATTTTGATGTTTATTCAGATCATGCGTGGGACATCTATAGAGAAGTTCGTTATATCTTTCAAAAGCTTTATAAATACTATATAATAAACCCATTGGTTCAATATTTACTATTGCTTAAAAACCTAAGCTCATAACAAAACCTCTCCTCCCCTTTTGATAGCTAAACCGATCGGCACCCTTTAGAACCCTAATGGTTTCGGTCCAAATCAAAGAACAAAAATCAATCGTGCCTTGTTTGTTCATTCATGAGTTAAGCACTAGCATCCTAACGTTCTCCTATAACGTGTAGTGTATGATACGATAGAGAACAACCTACTTTGGTTGTTATTGTGTTTTGAACCAAGTGATTTGAGGTTAGTAATTACGTGTTAATTATATGTTAATCTATACATCAAGCTAGATCCATCCGCTGTGTACTTGTAGTGATAATGGTTTTACGCTTGTTAAATCCCAACAGTAGCATAACGAGTCATTCGTTTGATGTTATGGGTTACACCACTTAAAAAATATAAAATTGACCTAAAAACTATTTTTTTAATCTCTTTTACAAGCCCTTAGGGCGATTAATCTTGCTTAAAAATTCGAACCTAATGATTCTAAAATTGTTTTTAAGAAAATCCTAGGTCGTAGGTTTACGTGTTTAAAATAAAAGATTTTTACGTGTTACAATTTTTTTTTATTTTTTTACATATTTTTTTTATTAGTTATAATAATCTATGTCAAGTACATGCATACTTTTCATGGATGGCAAGCCAATAATCTTGTTTTTGAGGTATAATATTAATTGGTTAATTGTATAAGGTGGATTTTACCGATAATCAAGGCTTTTGCAATCATTCTACTTGTCTAGATTTTTCGACAATAAGTAGGGGCCTTTGATTACTCTAAGAGTTGGGGAAGACACTTTTAAGGATTTTTCGGACCTTACGTGTTATTAATTTATTTATTTATTGCATTATATTAGAGTCTGTCTTCACCTCATCCCCCTTTCTGTATTTTATTTGCTATGAATTGTTCCTAGTGACTTGATTTATTTGTTCAAAATATTTTTGAAATTAAACAAACACAAAACTATTGAAATATGATTTAATTAAACTCGTGTCTTGCAAAGTTTATGTGTCATAAAGGGTTGGGTTCACACCGTAATCTTCTCCCGCGAGTAACTTGCTTGTACATTGTTTTAATAAAAACTTTAAATATAGACTTAAAGTTTTGTGCTTTTTACTAATAACCAATATTTGATCAAACAAGTGTCTTGTGTGTTTATAACACATTGGGTTGGTCTTGCATACTGTAATTTGTTCCAGCGACGAACACACAAGTGCATTAGTTGTAATAAAATGGTCTAGGGTTTGAGTAACCTTTAATCTTTTCCCGCGTCACTACATGTTTTGGCATATGAGGCAATTATTGGAAGAACTTGGGTCTTTTGACTCTTGCAGAATACAATATAGGGTTTGGTCGTTCTTTAATCTTTTCCCATGATAAAAGTACGCTTAAAAGTTGAAAATTTGTTTTTTGAAAACTTGTGATATGAAAATGTGTGCATGCTTCTTCGTATATTTTTTGATACACGTTTTATCAAAATTATGTGATACCTTTATTTGAAATTTAAGTCTTTGCCATCCAATTGTGAGGACATTTGCAATTGCTTTTACTCTATGTGAGACGTATGTGAATTACAACCCATGGTGTTTATCCTCTACGTGTGAGACCTAGAGTGATTTACACATATTCTCTATTGGGCGACTTCATCGAGTTAAGCATGTGGGACCTTAACCTGACTCGTAAGATGAGACAAAACATGCATGACACTAGTAGATTGTACTCTAGTGCCATAAGTATCATGAATCTAAGAGTTACACTAGTAATGCAATTATCGCCCGTCGCTTACCTCTTGCACCCACAAGACTTACCAGAGTAGTGATAGTACCGTGATGAGTGGGAGTTCAAGTAGGATATTATTATTTTCGTAAATTAATCATTTTTCCTTAAAACCATGGGTAGTTAATTTTTAAAATAAAAAGTTATTGAAAATACTAAAATATAAACTTTATTTATTCTATTAATTGTATATTGCAACATAGACGATAGTTTGTACTTTTCTTGAAAAGGACAAACTGAGTCTCCTTTCCTTGTAAGAAAGAGAGAGACTTATTCATATCCTTTTTCTTGTTAGAAAAATTTAATAATATGAAAGATTGAATTTACCCAAATTTCTAATCAAACTCATATGTGGAAATACTCATGAAATCATTGTGTCTTGCAAAAGTCAAACAGTTAAGTATGGTTGCGAATCTTATTCTTTCAAATAGGTTTCACTGACCCTATTCATTTTTGAACTCTTTGAAAAATATAAGACATTTTGATAACTAGAGAACACGATTCTATAGCTATAAATTGATGTCATCAAGACACTTTATGAGTTGTTATTAGAAAAAGGAAATATTACTGTAAAATGGTAAAAGCAATAACTAGCATGATTCAGCTAGTTGTTTACTTTAACCCAATAAAGGCACTACACCCTTGTGGCTATATAGGAAAAATTAAAGAGGAATTGCATACCAATTTTGAAGTTAATGAGTTAGCATAAATGGCTTGTCCATTATCTATGTAATAGAACTTGACACACTTCCTTGGTTATCTAAGTATTTTCTTACTAGTCCATGCGACTTACATTAGCAATGCTGCGTAGATATTCAAGATATGGATAATCAATAATGTGCTACCTGATTCACACTAGTAAAAAGACACTTGTAGTGTTTGTCTGATCCAGTGGGAGCCATGCATTTTATTTACATGATTATATACTTTCAAAGTTTCCTAATCAAGTGGGAGCTATGAGCTGCTTATCTTGTTAGTGACCCATTTTTATTTCTGGCTTGACTTGATATAAATTACTTTCCAAGTGTAAATCGTCTACATTTAGGAAGAATCACTATATATTATTTTACATGCATGATAACTTGTCAGTTTTCTGTTGTCGGCTCCTAGCAGTTATAAGATAGTTGTACACGATTATCTATTAAGACGATAAAGTTCTATATACATTTTTCATGCTAAGATGATTTGAGCTTGACTTAATTCATATTTTGTCTGTGACACAACCATTTTGTCTATACAAACAAATGCGTGTCATGTTGGTTTGTATACATGAATGATGTTGCCCTTGTACAAGTGGGAGAAATCTTAATTATGTGCAAGAAACAACACATAGCAATATGACTAATGGTTTTCCTTGACTGCAAGGTAAGGAAATTAATACTCTACAAGGACTTTTACACATAAAATATATGTTGCCCTATTTAGAACGAGTGAAGAGATATGATGAAAGCTACTTCTAATTATTCATTGATTTGTTTAGGTAATGATAACATCAAACTATCCTGAATATTAAGTGTCAATTTCCTCCGATAATGCTTGTAATTTATATCATTTATATGAATTTACGCTTGTTTTCCATTATATTTCACTTTCAGGTAAATTACGAGCATTGGAGCTAAAGAGACGCAGATTTGGAGAGATTATTGAAGATTTATCATAGTATGCCCAATTTGAAGAAGTTATGGCGTAACTCCTCTCTCACATTATGCCGCAACTAAAGCGTGGCTCAGAAAACCAACTTATCAGAAGATTACGGTGTAACTCTCCCAAAGATTACGACGTAACCATATTAGGTCAAATGAGGTTCCGCGCCGCTGATAATTACGTCGTAACTCATGCAACAACTACGGCGTAACCAAGATTTATTGAAGATACGGCGTAACTCATTCCTGAGGTTACACCGTAACCAGCATTATTAGTGCAATTTCGAAGAATTATATGTTACGGCGTAACTCTTTTAATAGTTACGCCGTAACCAGATCTGGCCTATAAATACCCCACAATTTCCAACATTTCAAAGCATCCCATTTCACACACAACAATCAGAGAATGAGAGAAGAAGTCGAAGGAAGATCTAGAGAAGCATACGGAGCTATCTCCAAGGGAGAAATCACTCCCCTACGATAAGCATTAGCTTTTTATCTTTTCTTTACTTTCGATTCATGTATTTCGTAACATTAAACATTGAATTGATTTGTATGGTTAATATGAGCGGCTAAGCACCTCTTGGTGCTGGCCTAGTTATGATTCCTTAATTGTTTTGTTTGCATTTACATTGCTTCCGTATAATTATTTCTAAGTGTATGCATGCATAGTTTATTGGTCGCTACCCTTGTTTCGGTAGTTTTGAATGGCGGTAGAGGCTAGTTGCTTAGGAGATATGACCAACTGACCCTAAGTGAGTAGACTGAGACGGGAAGGGTAAGATATGACCAACTGACGACCATTTCTACTTGTGCGATTTGACCAACTTATCACCTACAGTTTGGATGAACTTAAGAATTAGGGGGTGAGTGTTTAAGTTGCTAGCGCCCGGGCACTCACTATTATAAATCTAGCATGTAGCGGAACTTAATGACTTGGCTTAGGGGACCAGGAACAACTGGACTTATGAGGGGACACCTGACTTCTCTAGTGGTACCCTTTGCTGATAGGTTAGGACGAACTAACCAAATGCTGTCCTCTCAACTTTGACCCCACCTGAAATAATTGGAAGTAATTAGACGTAAACACTACTAGTTAGGATGAGTAACTAGGTTAGCACCACTCTCCTCTATTGATCACATCCTTTGCCTTTATCTGCTTTAGTAGTTATTTAGTTAATTCCTTATCAAAATCATATTAAAATCTGTGACATCTAGACTTAGTATAAATCCACACACATAGCTCTTGGGACGACCTCGGTTTTACCGAATACTACACTACACACGACCGGGTACACTGCCCGTTAGTGCATTAGGGTAGACCATAGGTATAACGAGACTTATAAATATTAAAAGGTGGTCAGTAAAACATGCATCAAGTTTTTGGCGCCGCTGCCGGCGAGTTATATTAGGACTTTCTATTAAGTCTATTTTTAATTTTCTTTCTTCTCTTAATGTCAGGATTCAAGACTAGAAGCTCAAGGCCATTTTTGGCCACCCCGTTCGATGATCCAGAAAAATAATTTCGTACGAAAAAAGTTTACTCTCCGGTTCCTATTCATAACATCTTTTCATTTTACGAATCTAACCAATCTGATGCAGAACCGGAAGTCATTGATGAAAGCAATATTGATGAGATAACCATGGAGCAGTATTTGAAGCGACCAAATGTGAACTGTATACGAGCCTTCACGCAAGACTCTAGTGTGGAAAAATTCTCTATTCCGGACCAATTTATTCGAGAGTTACATGAGCTTAAGTTTTCAGGAGATGAAAATGAGGATGTTCAGAATCATGTGGAAGAAGTACTCTACCTATCATCTCTTTTCAGCGTCCGGAGTATCCCTAGCTATTCTGTTACATCAAGAATTTTTCCTATGACTCTTACATGAACTGCGAAAGGATGGTACAACAAACTCCCTAACGAATAAAAAGAAGCATGGGGTAAATTAAGGAAACAATTCGTTCAACAATTTTGCCCTCCTTCGAAAATGGCTAAACTTATCATTAAGATCCATCAATTCGTTCAAGAAGGTGAAGAGACACTTTACCAAGCATGGGAAAGATTCAATGAGCTACTTTATCGATGTCCCACTCATGACTTGAACAAACATCAAATCGTCTATGTCTTCTACAGGGGAATTAATGCACTAACACGTGAATTACTCGATTCCCCTAGACCTATTCTTAGCATGATCCCAGACCAAGCTTTAGAATGTATTCAACGGATTTCTAAACATTGCTATAAATGGCATATGGAGACAGGGTATGGACCAAGGGATAATTTTGATCATAAGGGAATGAAAACATTGACGAAGCAAGAATATAATTATGGTGAAATTTTTGAAAAGCCAAGGCTTGAAAGGGCAAATGAAATTGAAGCCGGTCGCGTAAAGAAGGTTAAGAGTGTATTTGGGATCAAGACCGGAAACAACTTAGAGAAAAGGATCCTTGACCATATTAAGGAATCTAAGGAACATGATGAGAGAATTGAAGAAATGATGAAAACTGATGAGTGTGTAAATACTCATCATTTTTGTACAAATTAGACTGCAAAAACATCTGAAAACACTCAGAAATGCATCAAAATGATAAAAATATCACAAATAAGTGTTTTATGTGTTTTAAATGCAAAAATATCAAAATCTGGTGAAAAACGTATTAAGTTTGCAAAATTGGCAGTTTTAGTCCCCCAAGTTTCAAAAGTTGTCAAAAACAGTCCCTGGTAAATCTAAATAAAGAAAAATGTTATTCAAGGTCCCTGAAATATTCTAAATTGTCAAAAATGGTCCTTGAATAAATCTTTTGTTAAATGGCAGAAAAGGTCCCTGAACTTTCATAAAATGTCAAGTTTGGTCCCTGGAAATTTGAAAATGTCAAAACTGGTCCTTGTACTATTGGAACTTGTCAATATTGGTCCCTTGTAACAAGTTTGGAAAATTACAGGTTTGGTCCCTCTAAGTTTGGCAGAATTACAATTTAGTCCTTGTCATCTAAACCTTTGCCTTGTCAAAACTAATTATGGACCCCTGCCTTTAACCCATTTGACCCCCTGTCATTTGCCTGTTTTGGACCCCCAGGTCAAACCCAAAGTCAAACTTCCCAGTTACCCGCCACCTCCTGCTTCTTCCCCAACTTGCTTGCCTGCAACACCATCACCTCAGCTCCCTCATCTCCTCACCTTTTCCACCACCCCCATCATCACTCAACCCACTACAATAAATGCCACCCCCCCTACGAGCTATATCACAGGAAACAGTCAAATGTAGCTTTCCCGCCAAAATGATTAAAACGGCCAATACACTCAAAACTCAACCATTGGTCAAATTGAGAGGTGGGATCTGCTCAGAGGACACGTGTGAGACATTTTGAAGCATAAAGGAGAAGGAAGAAACAAGGAAGAAGCCAGTAGTTAATTTTTAGTTTTCATGTATTTCGTTTTTAATACCAATGTTTTAACTTAGCTTCAAAGTTGTAATCTCCAGTTTAAATTCATCAATCTTAAGTTAAAAAATCATTGTACTAAGTTTTTAAGTGTTAATTCAAGCTTATGTTAAGTTTTAAATTTCATGGTTCACTGTTTCAAGTTTAAATATCAAACTGCATTATCCAAGCTTCAACAAGCTTAATTTTAAGTTCAAATAAGCTCAGTGAAGCTTCTTATAGCTTTTAGTGAGCTTATCAAGCAGGTACAAGCAGTCTTCATCCATGGTCAACAAAAGTCAACAGGGAAGGAATTTTGGTTAAACAGGCATTGAAATGGAATGGGGTGATACAGGACTTGGTATTGGGTTGGATATAGCTTAGTGTAGTGGTCTTGGGGTTTGGTTGTGGCCTGCATACTAGCTGGATACTTGTAAGCTTGTTTTCTCATTTTCACTTTTAATACAGTTTTAGTATTGTGCTTGTATTGGAATCTTTGGTCATTAAATAAGTTTAATCAGTAGTAATTAGCATATTAGAGTTAGTTTAATTAATAAAATGAGTTCAATCAGTGGTTAGTATAGATTTAAAGTTCATAACAGTTGAATCAAGGGTGTTTGGATTTGGCATTTAATCTGTGTTACAGTTTTGTGCAGTGGGTAATGTTTGTTGTTTGTGGCTTGTCTAGTTCTAGTACACTCATAACTGTCTCACTTTTGTGCCTGCATACTGTCTAAGTCAACAATTCACATAAACTATCTTAATTAGTTCACTGTTGGAATTTTGCAAAGCCAAACCCTTGTTTTGTGTTTAAAACTCATAAACAAAGCTTGCTATAGTTCCATTTTATCATATAACATCACATTCAACCTATAAATCAGTTTCAAAGTTCACAAAGGTCAAAGTTCTTTATCTGTCAAAAGTCAAAATATTTGAAAAAACCAGTTTTTGGTTAACTAGTAAGATTTTTCACAGATTCATTCTTGGGTGATATCAAATGAAACTTTGGGTTTTATAAGTTCTCTTGGTCTAGTTTCTTATTAGTATTTTTGCAGATTTTTATTAATTTTTCTTAAGCCTCAAATAAGCTCATCAAGCAGGGCTTATATGCCCTGCTCCAAAACTCAGTCAAAGCTGAGATTTTCTCAGCTTATTGTTGGGGTTGTCCAGAGCTCCACAGAGCTTTTCCAGGTCTAATTTTTGGTTTGAAAGTACTTAGCCAGGTCTAGTATAGTTTCCAATATTTGGTTTTAATTTACAGCTTATTAATAAGCTTGTGCTTAAGCTACAAAGTAGCACTCAGAAATCTGTTTTAGCACTTTAATCAAATCATCAAGATCATAGCCGTGTGTAATCCAGAGGTTAAGGCTTATTGTTTCTTGCTTCATTTTAGTAGTTTTAGCATATTAATGCTTCTGTTTCAGTTTGGTAGCTTGTGGTGATCATTTGGCTTTTTCAAGTGCTTATTACATAAGCACTAGCATAGCAGTTCCATATTCCTACACACAACACCATGTTTTTCTATTTTTCCTAGATTCATAATATCATTTTAGAGTTTTCCTGAAGTTTTCATAATTTTCCAACACTGTTTGCTATTTTTCTTAATTAAAAACAGTTTTTAGGTAATTTTAAATAGCTTTTAATACAATTAAATCAGAAAAAGTCCAAAAAAATAATTTTTCATTTTTATTAAGTTTAGATAAATATAAAAAGTAAAAAAAGTAATTTTCCAGATTTTTCATAGTTTATTTTGTAATTTTTAGTAATTTAATTAGTTTTAAATAGTTTAAAATCCAAAAAAAATAGAAAAATAATCAGAAAAATATAAAAATAGTTTTGAAAATTCTTTTTTGTTATTTTAGATTTTTCCAAGTCATAATTTTATTTTTCTAGCTTTATTTCCTATTTTCTTGTAATTTAGGTTTTAATTTAATAGTTAAAAATAGTTTTTAATTAATAATAATTAATTAAATAGTTATAAAAATAATTTTCTTTTTCTTAAAATTTTCTTATATCATTAGGTTTGTAAAAATATCATTTTAATATTTTTAGGATTAATATTGTGTAAGTTTCACGTTTTTATTTGTACGTCACATAGTTTTTAATTCAGTTTTATAAAAACATAAAATCAAAAACATCAGTTTAAAAATAGTGATAGCATTTATTTAATATATTTTAACTTTTTAATTTCCTTTAATTTGCATTTAAGTCGCTGTAATTTGTTAATCTTTTCTTTAGGTAATTATCCATCAAAAATCCTTACTGACCACTATCCTTAGTGGTTATTCGACATCTGATTGTGTTAAACACCAGTCATCCTCCGTGGGACTTAACGACCCGGGAATCCACTGTATTCTCCTGATCTTAATTGTATTTGTGTTTTAAGCAGTTTTAAGTCTATTACGGTTAGCCATTCACAAGTGGCTAGCTTGTGTGATTAGACTTGACTAGTTTAGCACAGATCAAATTTTGGCGCCGCTGCCGGGGAGGCTGTAAGTGTGTTCTAAACATTTTTCAGACCCGTACTTGCACATATACCACAGTTTGTAAAAAGTTTTTTGTAAAGTTATAACAAAATCAAAAAAGTTCATTAACACTTTTCCTAAAGTGTTAAAAACACCAAACAAAATATAAAACAACAAAACAATCGTAACGTTTTCTATCTTGTGTTTCTTTTAAGGTGATTCTTAAAGAGATACGATTTGGTTAAACGAGACGATACCAAAAATATTGTCCAAAAGTTTTTAAACCCATCAGCACAAATCTATACCTATGTCTTTTCAGTGATACTTAAGATACATAAAAATCAACCACCGCAAATCAAGGCAGTGCGCTACCTAACTGGGGGTGCGACCATAATAAGTTCCCGAACATCAGATTTAAAACTTGCCTTTGTGTCGTTGTGATTTGGTGTACCTTTTTCAAAGAAGCCATTTCATTTGTGATTATTGGTTAAGTTCACTTGTCGTTTTGCCTCGCATTTGTTTTGAAAACTGATTTTTATACTTAGTGCATGCGCACTCGTTCTTCCAGTTCTACAAGTCCACTTTCAGAACTTGGAAAGATTCCTCGTAGACGTAGAGGACGTTCAGCTCCTTCAGCCGTGACTGAGGAACGTCTACCACCACCACCACCACCTGCCGTAATGGCAGAAGACAAGCCGATGAATGAGCTTCTCCAAGCACCCATCGAGGGTTACGGAGATGCTATTGTTGTCCCAGCCATCGTGGCTGATACTTTTGAGCTCAAAACCGGGTTACTTAATCTGGTAACCCAAAGCCAATTCTATGGTTTTGAGCGGGATGATCCTCATGCACACATTCGATGGTTTAACAAGATTGCATCTACCATCAAGTACAAGAATGTCCTACATGAAGCTATCAAGCTTCTTCTGTTCCCATTTTCTCTAGAGGGACAAGCCCGGAATTGGCTTGAGAAACAACCCCCTCGTTCCATTGAGACATGGGAAGATCTTGTCACAAAGTTTGTGAACGAATTCTATCCTCCATCCCGAACTACAAGTCTTAAGAATGAGATAATGAAATTCTCTCAGAGATTTGATGAATCATTCGGGGAGGCATGGGATCATTACAAAGACTTGCTCCGTAAGTGTCCGCATCATGGTTTTACCGAGTTAATGCAAATGGATACTTTCTACAATGGTCTGAACCAGACTAATCAAGACTCTCTGAATGCCTACGCGGGAGGTAATTTCTTGAGCAAGACCACAAAAGAAGCCTTGCAAATCATTGAAAACAAGTCCCAAGTCCGTCCTTTCCGCACAAAGACATATCATACTGAGTCTAATGCTGGACCTTCTACTTCATCTCCCGTGAGTACATCTAGCGCCGATGCTAAGATTGACAAACTCACGGATATTGTTCAGGCTTTGGTTCTTGCTAACCAAAAGAAAGTCACTTTCACACAAGCACCATCATATGGTGAAGTGAAGAAAGTTGAAGTTTGTGTTACTTGTGGTGGTCCTCATGCATACTACAACTGTACTGCCACCGATGGTAGTCCGTTTGAAGCTAATGCTATAGCCGGTACTTCAAATCAAGGAGGAAATCAATACCGTCCTCAGAATGAACCAAACTACCGAGCTAATACTTATCAGGCACCACCCGGTTTCAACCAGAATCCTAACCGGAATCAGAACCAACCAAGAATGAACCAAGGTTATCAAAACCAAGGTAATTTCTATTCCGGAACCAATCAAGGTTTCCAACATCAAGGAAATATTAATCAAAACACTTACAATCGAGGGAATCAATTTCAGGGGAATATGTACCCTAATCAAGGGAATCCTGGCTATAACCAGAACATACGGCCTCAAATTATCCCTCCACCACCTCCTGTATCAATATCTGATGAGCTTTTAAAGCAATTCATAAAGACTCAAGAGGAGACAAACAGGGTGTTGGTCAGTCAGATCGCTGAATTAAAGAAGTCTTTAAATGATCGACCCTCGGGCTCAGGTACTTTACCTAGCAACACGATCGCTAATCCGAGGGGCGATGCAAAGGCGATCACAACCAGAAGTGGTGTTTCATATAATGAACCCGCTATTCCTACTACCTCTTCTTCTTCTCTCCCAAAGGTAGTAGAAAGTAAATCTAAGACGCACAATGGACCTTCGACTCCAATGCCTCCTCCACTAGGAGCAATGAGTCAAGTTACCAAGGATACAACGGACAAGGTGCATTTTTCAAGCCCACGAAGTACCGCACACGTCCCACCTTCGGTAGTCCAAGCTTTAAGTCCGGAACCCGAAGTTCCGAAGACAAATTCTGAGCCCGAAATGACTTCCGTCCCGGCTCAAAAGTCTAGTCAGCTTCCTTACCCATCAAGAATGAATGATGAGAAGCTCAAAGACAAAAACAAAGAGCAAATGGAAAAAATTTTCCAAATCTTCAATGAGCTACACTTTGATATAAGCTTCGTTGATGCTCTCGTTCTAATGCCTAAATTTGCATCTACACTTAAAGGCCTACTGAGTAACAAAGATAAGTTATCTGAAATGGCTAAAACCCCTCTCAACGAGCAATGCTCAGCGGTCCTTCTCAAGAAGCTTCCTAAAAAGCTTGAAGACCCTGGCAAGTTTTTAATCCCGTGTGATTTCTTGGGGATGGTTCAATGCTCCGCCTTGGCCGATCTTGGCGCTAGCATTAACCTTATGCCACTCTCAGTATGGAGGAAACTGTCTCTTCCTGAACTTACTCCTACTTGTATGACTCTCGAGCTAGCGGACTGTACCATAACTCGTCCACTTGGAATAGCCGAGGATGTCGTGGTAAAAGTAGGAAAGTTTCACTTTCCTACTGACTTTGTTGTAGTAGAATTCGATGCAGATCCTAGAGTTCCCCTCATCTTAGGAAGAGCTTTCTTGAGAACGAGTCATGCTCTGATTGATGTGTTTGCTGAAGAGTTGACCATACGGGTTGACAAAGAAGAGCTCATGTTAAATATCAACCAGAACTCCAAACCTCTGTCCAAACAGAGTGTTGCCACAATTGATCAAAAATCTGAAAGGTTCAATGCAACACTCTCAAATTTCACGGTTAAGAGGAGTTTTAAAAAACGTGCTCAGCTAAAAGCCTTGAAAATCAACCCTGGTTCAAACAAATGGTTTGAAAGTTGTACCAGGGAAGTCAAGAGTATTCTTGATGATGATGATCTTGAATCGGAGACTTCATCGGAAGTGGTGGAAACGGCTAGCTCTCAGAGCACACCACTTGTCCCACCTCCGGAATCAGTTTGTCGCATCGAGTTTGTTAACTCTGTGGATGAAACCAAACTCTCTTCAGTTTCATCTGAATTGGATGATGATGTTTGTGATCCAATGAGAGACATTCTTCCCATTGCTGAATTGCTCAAAAATGATCCATCATCTCCTGGTCTTATTATTCCCGACTCTTCCATCCCTTCTCTCACTCCTGATGAGGAAGATGACAACTTTTGGAATGAAGTCGATGCCTTTCTTAGTGATGAGTCAATTCCAACAGGAATTGATAATACTTACTTTGATTCGGAGGGGGACATCCTTTTTCTAGAAAATCTGTTGATTGAAGAACCGTTTCCCACCCTCCCTCCCGGACATCTTATTGACAATCACCATATAAGCTTCAAGTTTAAGCTTAAAAATGTCAAAAATGGTGATTTGCTTCTTTCTGATGAGGAATGGACTTGCATTCTCATGTACGTCTTTATTCCATTCTTCACAGATGGTGTGGTTGCTCTTTCCCTTTTCTCTTTCGGGAATGAGGACACCATCTTTGACCCCGGTATCATCCCTTATAGTTTCTACTATTAACAATACCGCGGTTATATCTCGTCGGTGTGGAACTTTCTGATGTTCATATGTTTATTAACATTGTGAACGAAAGTCCGATCGAGATTGGTTTTCCACGTTACTTTCCCCATGAACAAATGAATTCGGGGTCGAGTCAAGCTAGCGACTCGGTAATCAAAAACAGTAGCATGCCATATGGGTTTTCACCCATATTTCTGAGCTGTCTGAAGTTTGTTACGGTTAGCCATTCACAAGTGGCTAGCTTGTGTGACAAAACTTGACAGTTTAGCCTCTTCTTTCTACTTTCTACCACCCTAGTGTGGGGGAGTTGCCCCACATGTTGTGTATATATAAGAGTTATATAAAAAAAAAAAAAAAAATCCTTGCTAAATAATGGCCGTAGTATTTTCCTTTTACGTTCTATGTTTCGGCATAACCGCCGGTACTTTGAATATTGAGGGCAATATTCATTTCTAAGTGTGGGGGGGAATTCTCACGAATTTTATCATGTAATTATACCGCCTAATTCCCCCATTTTTGGCAAATTTTTTTTTTTGGAGTAAGTGTTTTACACTTACTCATCTTATGGTTATCAGTCCGCCTTGTCTAATAAACAAAAGGATTGGCTAATCCAGGAGCAAACGGCTCTTGGTAAAGATATCTCAAATCCGTTGACGGCTTGCAATTTGCCCAAAATTGTATGGTATTCAGCTCACCATATCCTAAAAAGTAAAGAGTTGGCTAGCCCGCAAGTTTATGGCTTGTGGTAAAGGCAGTGGAAAAACCATAATTGGTAATCGACTCACCAAAGATATTTTATCTAAGAGTTGGCTAGTCCAGAAGCAAACGGCTTCTGGTAAAGACAAATCAAATCCGTTGGAAGCTGGTGATTTGCTCAAAATCATTTGGTTATCGGTGTACCAAAGTTCTTACTTGAACTGAAACATTTGGCTACTCCAGAAGTAATGGCTTTTGGTAAAGAGATGAAATCCATTAATTTTTCTCAAATCATTGCTAGGGACTAGCAATATCTTAGTGTGGGGGATTGATGAGTGTGTAAATACTCATCATTTTTGTACATATTAGACTGCAAAAACATCTGAAAACACTCAGAAATGCATCAAAATGATAAAAATATCACAAATAAGTGTTTTATGTGTTTTAAATGCAAAAATATCAAAATCTGGTGAAAAACGTATCAAGTTTGCAAAATTGGCAGTTTTAGTCCCCCAAGTTTCAAAAGTTGTCAAAAACAGTCCCTGGTAAATCTAAATAAAGAAAAATGTTATTCAAGGTCCCTGAAATATTCTAAATTGTCAAAAATGGTCCTTGAATAAATCTTTTGTTAAATGGCAGAAAAGGTCCCTGAACTTTCATAAAATGTCAAGTTTGGTCCCTGGAAATTTGAAAATGTCAAAACTGGTCCTTGTACTATTGGAACTTGTCAATATTGGTCCCTTGTAACAAGTTTGGAAAATTACAGGTTTGGTCCCTCTAAGTTTGGCAGAATTACAATTTAGTCCTTGTCATCTAAACCTTTGCCTTGTCAAAACTAATTATGGACCCCTGCCTTTAACCCATTTGACCCCCTGTCATTTGCCTGTTTTGGACCCCCAGGTCAAACCCAAAGTCAAACTTCCCAGTTACCCGCCACCTCCTGCTTCTTCCCCAACTTGCTTGCCTGCAACACCATCACCTCAGCTCCCTCATCTCCTCACCTTTTCCACCACCCCCATCATCACTCAACCCACTACAATAAATGCCACCCCCCCTACGAGCTATATCACAGGCAACAGTCAAATGTAGCTTTCCCGCCAAAATGATTAAAACGGCCAATACACTCAAAACTCAACCATTGGTCAAATTGAGAGGTGGGATCTGCTCAGAGGACACGTGTGAGACATTTTGAAGCATAAAAGAGAAGGAAGAAACAAGGAAGAAGCCAGTAGTTAATTTTTAGTTTTCATGTATTTCGTTTTTAATACCAATGTTTTAACTTAGCTTCAAAGTTGTAATCTCCAGTTTAAATTCATCAATCTTAAGTTAAAAAATCATTGTACTAAGTTTTTAAGTGTTAATTCAAGCTTATGTTAAGTTTTAAATTTCATGGTTCACTGTTTCAAGTTTAAATATCAAACTGCATTATCCAAGCTTCAACAAGCTTAATTTTAAGTTCAAATAAGCTCACTGAAGCTTCTTATAGCTTTTAGTGAGCTTATCAAGCAGGTACAAGCAGTCTTCATCCATGGTCAACAAAAGTCAACAGGGAAGGAATTTTGGTTAAACAGGCATTGAAATGGAATGGGGTGATACAGGACTTGGTATTGGGTTGGATATAGCTTAGTGTAGTGGTCTTGGGGTTTGGTTGTGGTCTGCATACTAGCTGGATACTTGTAAGCTTGTTTTCTCATTTTCACTTTTAATACAGTTTTAGTATTGTGCTTGTATTGGAATCTTTGGTCATTAAATAAGTTTAATCAGTAGTAATTAGCATATTAGAGTTAGTTTAATTAATAAAATGAGTTCAATCAGTGGTTAGTATAGATTTAAAGTTCATAACAGTTGAATCAAGGATGTTTGGATTTGGCATTTAATCTGTGTTACAGTTTTGTGCAGTGGGTAATGTTTGTTGTTTGTGGCTTGTCTAGTTCTAGTACACTCATAACTGTCTCACTTTTGTGCCTGCATACTGTCTAAGTCAACAATTCACATAAACTATCTTAATTAGTTCACTGTTGGAATTTTGCAAAGCCAAACCCTTGTTTTGTGTTTAAAACTCATAAACAAAGCTTGCTATAGTTCCATTTTATCATATAACATCACATTCAACCTATAAATCAGTTTCAAAGTTCACAAAGGTCAAAGTTCTTTATCTGTCAAAAGTCAAAATATTTGAAAAAACCAGTTTTTGGCCAACTAGTAAGATTTTTCACAGATTCATTCTTGGGTGATATCAAATGAAACTTTGGGTTTTATAAGTTCTCTTGGTCTAGTTTCTTATTAGGATTTTTGCAGATTTTTATTAATTTTTCTTAAGCCTCAAATAAGCTCATCAAGCAGGGCTTATATGCCCTGCTCCAAAACTCAGTCAAAGTTGAGATTTTCTCAGCTTATTGTTGGGGTTGTCCAGAGCTCCACAGAGCTTTTCCAGGTCTAATTTTTGGTTTGAAAGTACTTAGCCAGGTCTAGTACAGTTTCCAATATTTGGTTTTAATTTACAACTTATTAATAAGCTTGTGCTTAAGCTACAAAGTAGCACTCAGAAATCTGTTTTAGCACTTTAATCAAATCATCAAGATCATAGCAGTGTGTAATCCAGAGGTTAAGGCTTATTGTTTCTTGCTTCATTTTAGTAGTTTTAGCATATTAATGCTTCTGTTTCAGTTTGGTAGCTTGTGGTGATCATTTGGCTTTTTCAAGTGCTTATTACATAAGCACTAGCATAGCAGTTCCATATTCCTACACACAACACTATGTTTTTCTATTTTTCCTAGATTCATAATATCATTTTAGAGTTTTCCTGAAATTTTCATAATTTTCCAACACTGTTTGCTATTTTTCTTAATTAAAAACAGTTTTTAGGTAATTTTAAATAGCTTTTAATACAATTAAATCAGAAAAAGTCCAAAAAAATAATTTTTCATTTTTATTAAGTTTAGATAAATATAAAAAGTAAAAAAAGTAATTTTACAGATTTTTCATAGTTTATTTTGTAATTTTTAGTAATTTAATTAGTTTTAAATAGTTTAAAATCCAAAAAAAATAGAAAAATAATCAGAAAAATATAAAAATAGTTTTGAAAATTCTTTTTTGTTATTTTAGATTTTTCCAAGTCATAATTTTATTTTTCTAGGTTTATTTCCTATTTTCTTGTAATTTAGGTTTTAATTTAATAGTTAAAAATAGTTTTTAATTAATAATAATTAATTAAATAGTTATAAAAATAATTTTCTTTTTCTTAAAATTTTCTTATATCATTAGGTTTGTAAAAATATCATTTTCATATTTTTAGGATTAATATTGTGTAAGTTTCACGTTTTTATTTGTACGTCACATAGTTTTTAATTCAGTTTTATAAAAACATAAAATCAAAAACATCAGTTTAAAAATAGTGATAGCATTTATTTAATATATTTTAACTTTTTAATTTCCTTTAATTTGCATTTAAGTCGCTGTAATTTGTTAATCTTTTCTTTAGGTAATTATCCATCAAAAATCCTTACTGACCACTTTCCTTAGTGGTTATTCGACATCTGATTGTGTTAAACACCAGTTATCCTCCGTGGGACTTAATGACCCGGGAATCCACTGTATTCTCCTGATCTTAATTGTATTTGTGTTTTAAGCAGTTTTAAGTCTATTACGGTTAGCCATTCACAAGTGGCTAGCTTGTGTGATTAGACTTGACTAGTTTAGCACAGATAAAAAACATTCGTGGAAAACACAGTTTCTTCTCTCAAAACTCATGAAGACCGCATAAAGGGTTTGGAGAAGAGTGTGAATTCATGTTCAAAAGCTATAACTGATTACCTCGCTGCACGTGAAGATGAAGTTGTCAACACAGTTGAAACAATCTTTTAGGAGCCCACTACCTTTTCGGAGAAGGTTAAACGAAGAATCAGCAAGGAGAAACTCCTACTTCTGGATGTTGGAGCCCTCCCGGTAAATGTTCCTCTTGTTAATTCCATTAAAACTGATCGTAACAACATTTTTCAGGAGTTAAGCAGCGATTCTGATGAGACAGTTCAACTTAACGAGAGATGTTCAGCAGTTTTAAGAAATGAACTGCCGTAAAAGGAAAAAGATCCTGGTTGTTTCACTCTCCCTTTCCTGATCGGGAGTCTCAATATGTGTAACACCCTTGCTGATCTTGGAGCGAGCATAAGCATTATGCCTCGTTCAATGTTCCTAAGTATGGGTATTGGAGACCTTAAGCCAGCCAAAATGAAGATTGAAATGGTCGATCGATCGATGCAGTCACCATTGGGTATCGTTGAGAATGTTTTAGTGAAAATAAAGAAAATTTTCTTCCCAGTTGATTTCATGATTCTGGATATTCCTGAAGACAACAGAATACCTATTATTTTAGGAAGACCAATGCTTGCTACTGCCCATGCAAAGGTGGATGTCTTCGCCTGAAAATTAACTCTCGAGGTTAACGGGGAAATTGACACATTTAGACCTAATGAACTTCTATCCACCCCTCAAAAGGTGTGTGCAATTGACCCTATTGGTGATTTTGGTGATGCATTAGAGGATTTTCTTAGTGACTCCCCGAAAACTCCTATAATTCTTGGCGAGATAGCTTCAGGAAAGGATTTCGATGTGTTCGTAAATTTTGAAGAAGAAGACTTAGGAGTTAGTGCCGATGATTTCTCTAGCGACATCGAAATGGTTCCTTGGAACAACTCTGAAAAGACTCTTTCACAATTTTTCCAACCCAAGTTTTATGAGATGGGAGCTCGAATCCATCATAGAAACCCTCATTATCTGAACATTTCATGCAAAATTGGGTTCATTGATTTCCATCCATTCATCGACACAGAGTTCCTAGTCAACATAATTTCTAAGGAATGCTAAAACCAGGTTATGAAAAAAGAACTCGAATATAGAGGAAACAATTTCCTAGGTATTGCAACAAACATCAGTGTCTTTGTTGGGACTCACTCATTTCTGGTTGACTTTGTGGTTTTGGATGACGTTAGCGAATTCATAGAAGACGGGCTAACTGGGGTAATTTTCGAGAAACCTTTTAAAGAACTATCTGGGCTAGACAAAAATAAGAAAGAAGGGCTGGTATGGTTAAAGATTGGCGACGATAAAACGGTTTTTAAAATGCCACGGACTGTTACAAATGTTAAAAAATGGAAAAAAGGCAATTGAGCCATGCTCAGCCACTACTCGACATTAGTGATGAAGATAAGGTCAAAGGTATTGACCACCCTTTCCAGAAGATCAAGAATTTTTACTCGAGATGTTTAGAGCTAGGGATGGACTACAAACATGATGAGAATCTGATAAGTTGGATCCAGCGTGGAGATTGCCATATCCATGAAATGACCAACAAGCACTGGTAGCCCCTAGGCTCTGAGTCTAACTTAAAGACTCGGAAATAAAGAAAAGTGCTCTTTTGGGAAACAACCCGAATTATCCCTTTCTTTTGTTTTGTTTCCATTTCTGTTGGGTTTTATGTTTTTAACCATTTTTGCAGGAAACGAAGAAAAGTTGCTGCTGCAGCATGCTGATCTGACCAGAGTTACGGCGTAACTCATTCTCATGGTTACGTCGTAACAGGCCCCTTGCAGCAGAACTTCAAATGCACTACCAATTACAGCGTAATCCCATCTCAGTGGTTACGCCGTAGCTACACTTTTGCAGCGTATGCCAGGTTTTGCCTAGTTACGGCGTAACTCCTTCTGGAGTTACAACGTAACCCTTCTCTACATTACTTCTTTCATTTTAAACACAATAAGCTTGTATTAGTCTTTTGAATGAACTTTGTGGGTATGCTCCCTGTAAGCCCTCACGAGACTTCACTCGTCCACTTGGGACACTAAGAGGTTTAAAAGGCTTGTTGCATATGCTAAATGCAACCGTGATTCCTACGAAAGTGAGTTAGGTTTATTTTTCATTTTTCATTTTTTCTTTTTAGAATTATGCTTGTCGGTAGTGTGATTTCAGGGATTGAAGTTTGCTCATGGATGCTTATGCGAAGGCACGACTCTCTTTCGTGGGCCTTCTTTCTTTTTAAAGCAAATTTCAGGGAAGTTCTCGCTCTAATTCTACTTTTCTCTTCACCTTTATTTAACGCTTAGTACAAAAGGGAGTTTGTACAATTCAAGTGGGGGGACGGGAGTAGAATTGTCTCTTGAACTTTATTTTGCCCTCGTTTTTCTAGTTTTTTTTTTCATTAAAACAGACTTTTATAACGGATTACAATAAGATGGCAGGCAAACGGACAACAAGCTGTGCCGCAACCCCCTTTTGAATGGCAAACCCAATTCTACTAAAAATGAAATTTTGTGACTTAGGGGTCGCAAAATTACTTTGCACAACCCGTTGAACCCTAGTCAAAAACTCCACAGCTGCCGAAGCTAGGAACCCAAATGTATCAAAAGCAAAAGGGGTAAATACGTGTTGATTCTCTAAACAAGCTTTCTCGTGTTTAGCAACTTTGTACGATTCCGCTTTCAACGCCGCTTGTCCCGCAACAAACCCATTGTCCCTTAGCCCAACAAGAGGGGACACTCCGGTAAGATCCACACAAGCATGTTTCCCTCCGGCCCATCCAAACACAAGTATGTCAGCTGGCCGTACAGTAGACCTCCCTTCAAGCGGCTCTGTCAGAAAGTTCACGGGGGCCTCTTTTTTAGAAGAAATTCCTGCTCGTTTAAGAACATCATACAGAACATACCTAACCAAATCATGCCTGTATTTGAAACCCGGTAAATCCTTGCAATGGACCGCATGCTCGCCAAAGGAATCTAAACAAACCTTGCGGCAGACTGGGCAAGGCTCATCAGCCGGAAACAGAGGGATCATTAGCCGGTACTTAAGGATAGTCCGGTACTCCAGGGCCGACATATGTTGGCCTAGCCCTTCAATGGGGATAACCGTCAAGAAATATTGAGCATGAGGAGCTCGGAGACATTCAAACACCGCTTTTTGCCGAGGGGATAAATCAAACTTCTCTCCCAAACTCCGGACGATTCCACTAAAAAGGGCACACGCCAAAACATTTTGGGCTTTAGGTGGGGCGGTGTCCTTGTTAGAGAAACCGCTAAGATCGAAATCAGGAAGGGACATGCGCAAGCGATCCATTGCATACCCATAATCAGAGTCAACCCCATCAATACCACATCCCCGAAGAATGTGATCCTGCAAACTCCAAGATTGCGCCCTCGAGGCCACAAAAGCATAAGTAGATACATCCTCAGCCGAACATAAACCCAACCCACCAAACCGAGTCGGAAGGGATGCGAGCCTCCATTGAAAATCCCCAAAAAAAGGGCCCCCACAAACCACAATGGCCTCTATTGCCTTCCGAAGGCCATTGACAAAAACAGAAACAGCTTCCCCTATATACATAGGTTGGCACGTTCTGAGACCGAACATCAGCTTTGCGACGCCCATACATGAGCGAAGCAAAAGGAGCTCAGATTGAGGGTCGCGCAGACTTGTGAGACAACTCATTAGTTCCACAGCACGAGATGCCCTTTTCACAGCCAAACTACTAATAAACCCTGCATCCCGGCTAACAGCGCCTCCAAGGAGTTTCACACCCAATGTCGGCCTCCCAATCCCATGGGGAAACAAACCATCCTGTACCTTCACCCCATTGCATGAAGGCCAAAAAACTTCTGTTTTCTTAATGTTGAGTTAAAAAACTTCTAGTTTATTTTGAAAAATTATGCCATTTTTAAAATTTTGACATGTTTTTCTTAACCTAACTAGATTAGACCTTAGCCGAGCACATACAACCCTTGATATTATATGGTGAGATTAGCCTTATCCGTTTCCAAAATTTTACCCCAAATCCACCAAATTATGAGTGTGCCGGTAGCTTGTAAACTTTAGAACTTGGCCTTTGCATCATTTCGAGACCATAGACGAGGTATGTTGAGTTAGCTCGATGTATTTGGTCTTTTCAGTTTAAGAAGGCAGTATTATAGGATTATCACCCAAATAGCCTGCCATTGTGTGTCTATCGATTAGTCACCTTGACTTCTCGACCCCCATGTGAAACCCTTTTGTTGCACTCACCTTTAGTGCAAGATACCCCTAGATAAACCCATCTGAGTCATTCCTTTCATTTTGTTAACCCAATATACTGTTTCGATACACTTATACACCTTAACCTACCCTGTAGTCTTTATTTGTGATTGGGAAGTCATCATTTGCCTAAGTTCAAGGTTCAAGTGGAAAGGTTCGAGAATCACGTTTTCGTCGACGACATATTCTTAAAGATCATTGAAGACCCCCCGAATTCCCATTGTTCATCTCAAGTGGGGGGATGTTATGTTTAGTTATTATGTTTATGTTTATGTAAAAAAAATAAAAAAAGATGTGATTCGAAAAAAAAATAATAATAATAAAAAATAAAATAGTTATGTTATTTAGTCTATTGTAAAGTGCGATGTTATAAGCACTATATTATGAGCTTAATATAGATTTAGTATCGAGGAGGCCACATCGGTCACATTTGAAGATTGTAGTTGGTAATAGCACCAACAGTTGGAGAAAAAGTGGTGTGCCCATCATGACGTCCTCTAATGACACATCTACCTAGTATATCATGATCCGGTTTCTTAACTTCGAAGCTTGAACTTTGGGCGGACGGTAAGTGGTGATGACTTGGTTATAGATTTAGACTATTTGATTGATTTTTATTTTACACCATTTATATATCCCATGTCTTAACCTACCCTTTAGTCATGAAGCGTGTCTAGGTGATGCAGCGAGCAATCTTTGGTGTCTTGGCCATGGATTTGGTCATGTATCATTGATTTTGTCCACTTCGTCGTGACATGTTAGTAATGACAAATCACCCTTAACCTTTGTCGTGTCTACCCATATTGCCTTCGAGAATTGTTTTGTCCTTAACTCTAGTAGTGGAGATTTGTATAACCGCCAAGCTTATGATAGAATACATGCTATGACTGTGCGATTGAGTGATCACCCCAAAATTGACACTTAGAATAGTTGAGATATTTGAGTGTTTCGTTCCCATTTCGTGAGGTGTTCGGCTTTGTTTTATTCTAGCATAAGGGATTTGTGAACTTATATTTTCCAAGTAATGGGAGATATCTTTTTAGGAATCTATCTAATAAGGTCTACTTGAGGGCAAGTAGAGTTCAAGTGGGGGGATATTTGATAACCTCAAATTATCCTGAATATTAAGTGTCAATTTCCCCCAATAATGCTTGTAATTTATATCATTTATATGGATTTACACTTGTTTTCCATTATATTTCACTTTCAGGTAGATTACGAGCATTGGAGCTAAAGAGATACGGATTTGGAGAGATTATTGAAGATTTATCATAGTATGCTCACTTTGAAGAAGTTACGGCGTAACTCCTCTCTCACATTACGCCGTAACTAAATCGTGGCTCAGAAAACCAACTTATCAGAAGATTACGGCGTAACTCTCCTAAAGATTATGACGTAACCATATTAGGTCAAATGAGGTTCCGCGCCGCTGATAATTATGCCGTAACTCATGCTACAACTACGGCGTTACCAAGATTTATTGAAGATACGGCATAACTCCTTCCTGAGGTTACGCCATAACCATCATTATTAGTGCAATTTACGAAGAATTATATGTTACGGCGTAACTCTTTTAATAGTTACGCCGTAACCAAATCTGGCCTATAAATACCCCACGATTTCCAGCATTTCAAAGCATCCCATTTCACATACAACAATCAGAGAACGTGAGAAGAAGTCGAAGGCAGATCTAGAGGAGCATACAGAGCTATCTCTAAGGGAGAAATCACTCCCCTACGATAAGCATTAGCTTTTTATCTTTTCTTTACTTTCGATTCATGTATTTCGTAACATTAAACATTGAATTGATTTGTATGGTTAATATGAGCGGCTAAGCACCTCTTGGTGCTGACATAGTTATGATTCCTTAATTGTTTTGTTTGCATTTACATTGCTTCCGTATAATTATTTCTAAGTGTATGCATGCATAGTTTATTGGTAGCTACCATTGTTTCGGTAGTTTTGAATGGCGGTAGAGGCTAGTTGCTTAAGAGATATAACCAAATGACCCTAAGTGAGTAGACTGAGATGGGAAGGGTAAGATATGACCAACTGACGACCCTTTATACTTGTGCGATTTGACCAACTAATCACCTACCCTTTAGATGAACTTAAGAATTAGGGGGTGAGTATTTAAGTTGCTAGCGCCCGGGCACTCACTATTATAAATCTAGCATGTAGCGGAACTTAATGACTTGGCTTAGGGGACCAGGAACAACTGGAATTATGAGGGGACACCTGACTTCTCCAGTGGTACCTTTTGCTGATAGGTTAGGACGAACTAACCAAATGTTGTCCTCTCGACTTTGACCCCACCTGAAGTAATTGGAAGTAATTAGACGTAAACACTACTAGTTAGGATGAGTAACTAGGTTAGCACCACTCTCCTCTATTGATCACATCCTTTGCCTTTATCTGATTTAGTATTTAATTAGTTAATTCCTTATCGAAATCATATTAAAATCTGTGACACCTAGACTTAGTATAAATCTACACACATAGCTCTTGGGACGACCTCAGTTTTACCGAATACTACACTACACATGACCGGGTACACTGCCCGTTAGTGCATTAGGGTAGACCATAGGTATAACGAGACTTATAAATATTAAAACATGGTTAGTAAAACCTGCATCAGGTAATATGATTATGTTTTCTTGTAAAGTCATAATTATGAAGTAAGCAATTAACTTGAAATTACTATTGAGGCCAAGAGTAAGCACTGATAATTAATTTAGTTAAATATGTTTAGGTCTTCTTTGTAAAGACATAAACATAAAGTCTTTTAACTGTTGGTAGACTTATAAAGTAAAGTAAGACGTTAACTTGTTATTTCTTCTTGTTAAGACATGTACAAGAAGTCCTTAAGTTGATCAATGACTTATAATGTATAGTAAGATAGCAGATGTTTATGTATTCATGTAAGGACGTATACATAAAAGTAAGTGACTTGGTCAATGACTTATAATATCAAGCATGCAATAGGCTTAAAATACGTTGTTGCCATTTGGTTTGACCTTGTTGGCATATATGTAAGCCAAAAATTATAAGCTCATCTAAGCTATTATGAGATTGTCTCACAATATCAATCATCGAGGAATACCACAATAGTTATAATATGTTCCATATGCAAATCAAACTCTATTGACATTGTTTGATTCATGATGACTTTAACTACTCTAATCTTCAAAACGATCAAGGTTAGAAAATTGATTATGACATGTTTATACTTAATCTAGAGGGTATTTAAGACACTGTCATTTTATGGAATGGGATGAATCCCATTAAGTCTTAGATTGAAGTTCTGAATTTGTTAATATCTCTTGGAGCATGTTATTAACAAACTAGAGTCAAGAACTTATGATGTATTTTGAATGACCCAATTAAGAACAATTCATTGTTGCTCAAGTTGCCGAGTATCTAGAGAATAGTCTCTAATAACAAAGTAAGTGGGAGAATCTATAAATCTTGAAGATATTCAAGAACAAAATACACAACCTTCTACATACACTTGCTAATGTCATACTGAGGTTGAGTATAATGTTGAACCAAAGAATGATGTGACTCTTGTTCATAGATCTGCAAGGATACCTCATGCACCTGAATGATATTTTATATCAATGCTAAGGAATAAGAGTTAAAGGATCATTGTGAACCTGCTAACTATACAGAAATGCATTATCAGATCTTGAATATGATGGATGTCTCAAAAACTATGAATGATTAGATGCAGAAGAAGAAAGATAATCACTTTTAACTTGATTGATCTTTCACCAAACGGCTAGATTGTAAGGTTAAAAATGAGTTTCTTTTGAATATAAGACTCATAATATGACAACCGCCAAACTAAGGGTTAGCAACCATAGAACTTTATAATGTATCGGACTAATCTTACTCGTGTTACATTCATTTTGTGCTTGGCAAGTCATTTTTGTGCTTAATTTGTCTTTTATTAGGAAACCTAGTTTACGAACGTGCCTTCAAAATGTCGTTTAAACATCATGATATGCTCATTTCATTTCAAAATTACTAAAGTCATACATTCTTTAAACTTATACATTTTTATTAGTTTCAACTTTTACGTTACCCGGTTAATACGTATTTCTTGTTTTGGAATTTACGTTTTAATTAAACACTTAAACATCTAACACTTACAACATTTAACACACAAAATAAAATGTTTTCTTCTTTTTCTTATGATGTGGCCAACCAACACCCCCCGATGCCCACTTATAATTCCTGCAAATTATGTCACATCACTTGTTCACCATATCTACACTTCACCTTACTTTGTTCTTCATTACCATTTGCAAAATATAAATTTTTCTCTCCTTCCTCCTTCCCCTTGGCTGTCTTACACTAACACCACCACCATCGTCACCATCAAATATTTTGGAAGCTCATTTTGTAGGTAAATCACTAGGTGCAAGAAGAATTGTGTCTTTCTTGCACCAAAAATCTTTAAAAAGGAAGTTCTTATGAACTTTTCTTGAGTTTTATACATTTATTTTTGTAACCATTTTAGATCTGAAATAATTATCTCAGAACACTCATTTTAGATTCATTAAATTTTATTATAACTTTTGTTAGTTGATTAGTAGCTTTGGTTTAAAAGATGGCACAAAAAGCTAGCTTAAAATCTTGATATTTTGACTTGTTACACACTTTTAAGTTCATACATGAAAGAGGGTTTTTGATTCAAGTTACCACTGAGATTATTGAATAAAAATGATGCTAAAACATATATACAATGAGTTTAGGAGTTTATTGGGTGGTTATTGGGTGTTTTGATAATGTTTGAACATGAAAGAGTTAAGATTTGAAACCAATAACTCACTTTGAAATTTGTTGTGTCAGCTTCAACGGGTTGTATCTTGATGAAAAATAGGTCTTTTGACATGAATCTTGAGCCTAACCTCAATTATTATGCATCTTCTTTCCAGCCATATAAATTTTGTAAAAAACTATGGTGGTTTGGTCAATGAAATTAGTGAAATGGTATCAAGTGTCAAAACTGCCAGATTTTCTATTTTGAACACTTGGATTAACTGGACTAAAATTTTTACACCATTTCAAATCATACTTGTGACTCATATGGGAGTTGGTCCTAGCTATTATTACGAGTCTCCCATTGGCCCTATACATAAAACCTCTATTTAGACCAATTGTTAGTCGAAATACTTTTGTATGTATAGATTTGACCATTTTGGAGTCGGGTCTAAACGGTCGAGTTAAAGTCCTTAATAAAATTCGCAAAAATTCTAGAAGACACCTAAGACCTGGTGTATTGACATATTTTTAGGTCTTGGTCAGTAGCCAAGTTAAACTTGGTGAATCGGTTGCCCGAAGTGACATTAAAAAAGGGACAGATTTTGGGTTAAGTATAATACTCTAAAGTGATAAATAACAATGAAACTATTTTTTTGACTAATAAATATTCGTTATCGAGTTTGAGAATATCATATAGAGTCTAATATGTATTATTTTACTTGTATTAGATCGTGAGTAGAAGGTGGTATTCGTCGGGTTTGCCTAGTAGTCCTTTTGAGCCATACTTACCTTCGATGCTCTTCCGACGAAGGTGAGTAATCACGACCCCTTTTTACTGTTTTATGGACTTTTGGGGGTTAAATGCATGACTCATATTTTTACTTGAACTATTTGAACTTATGAACTGTTTGAACTTGCTTTGAACTTATGTTGACTTTAAAATCTTATTTGCTTTTAAGACTTGGTGGTGGTTTTGTTAAATACTTATAAATTGACAAATATTGGACTTTAATTGGACTTCGATGAGCTTTGGGCTCATTTGCAAATTGATAGACTAGACTTTGACACTTTTCCTAATTGAATTGTATATTATAGTTGTTATGATGTACCGTTCGTACATTCTATACATTGTTAGTCCCCGATTGGTTTGCCGTTCACACTCCAATTTTAGTCTCCCTTGTTGATGGAGAATTAGGTATTATGGATAACGCTATTAGAGTTCAGCCAACCTCTCATTCCCTTGCTGGCGAAATGCATATTATTTATTTCAAGTGCTTTTTTTGCATAACTTTATCATATACATACTACTCTTATTGTGAACTATTACGACCATGTGTATTTTGACTATGTGGCATACTATCTTCTATGCAATGGTTTGTGAACCCATAGGTTACAAGTCTTGTATGGGCGGGAGTTATAACAAGATGGGTTGACATTACATTTCTACGCTGACTTATTCTCAAAGGTTTTTACGTTACTTAAAACTTGTGTACTCGCCAACTATTTTCATAGTTGACCCGTTTTCTCAAACATTTCAGGTGATCGTCAGTAAAGTATTTTGAAGGCACTTGCATTGGAGTCAACTTACTTGTCATCTCCATAATCATATTTTACAAGACAATGTTTAATCAATTAAGACTTATGTTTTTTAATCCAAGGTTTGGATAAAGGATATTTTCAAATGTTGTAAGCTTAATGTTTTAATTATGTATGATATTGTTCTATGATTTTGTGCTTGTGACTTTCACTGCTACATCCCGTGATTCCACTTTAACGAGGTGTGATAGATTTGTATCAGAGCTTAAGGTTATAGAGAATGTCGATTTTTCTAAAACAAAAATCGCAACTATAACCAAAATAACATTTTCTTAAAACACCGAACATCATGCTAGTGGATCAGTCCTAACATTGCATCGTTAATCCTCAATTATGCATAGCCTGATCACCTTTTATGTCTAACTTAGGTGAAATCATGCAATATTAGGAATAGTTACCTTCTATCATGTTTTGTGGGATTTTAAATTTTAAATCACCTGAAATTGCATCGGTCGTGAGTGTATATGCATTGCATGTCTTGCATTCGTATTTGTGCATTTTACACTATAGTCAAATATCTATTATTAGAGTTGAGCATACCTTGTTTATGCCATGCTTGTCTCAATTTGCTACGCTATGTTTTTGAGTGTGCTTGTTAGTCATTGAGTTGCCTTTGTTATGACATGCTTTATTCTATTTTGGTATGTTATGTCTCTGAGCATGCTTTTATTCCAGTTACATTAGTCACAGTACGTCAGTTACCCCATCACCCCATACTGTTTCCACTTCCAGCAAGTCTGCACACATAACTAGCCACTCGACGCAAACCGCACTGAGCTTTGAAGAGGAGCCCACCAACCATTCAAATTCCGAGCACGAGACTGCGAGAATCAGAGTTTTTGAAATGTGTGACTCATGTTTTTAATTGAACTATTTGAACTTATGAACCTTTTGAACTTATAACTTATTTTGAACTTATTTTGACTTGAAAATCTTGTTTGTTTTTAAGACTTAGTGTAGTTTTGTTAAATACTTATGAATTGACAAATATTGGACTTTAGTTTGACTTTGGCGAGCTTAGGGCTCATCTGCAACTTGATAAACTAGACTTTGACACTTTTCCTATTTGGATTGTATATTATAGTTGTTATGATGTACCGTTCATACACTCTATACATTGTTACTCCCCTATTAGTTTGCCGTTCACACTTCAATTTTAGTGTCCCTTGTTGATGGAGCATTAGGTATTATGAATAGAGCTACTAGAGGTCCGCCAACCTCTCGTTCCCTTGTTGACGGAATTCATATTATTTATTTCAGGGGCTTTTATCGCATAACTTTATCATATATATTTCTCTTATTGTGAACTATTACGACCATGTGTATTTTAACTATGACGCGTACCATCTTTTATGCAATGGTTTGTGAACCCATAGGTTACAAGTCTTGTATGGGCAGGACTTGTAACAAGATTGGTTGACATCACATTTGCTACGCGGACTTTTTCTCAAAGGTTTTTACGTTACTTCTAATATGTGTAAACACCAACTATTTTCATAGTTGACCCGTTTTCTCATGCATTTCAGTTGATCGTTAGTAAAGTATTTTGAAGACACTTGCATTGGAGCCAATTTACATCTTATATCCATTATCATAATTTCCAAGACAATGTTTAATCTATTAAGACTTATGTTTTGTTATCCAATGTTTGGATAAAGGATATTTTCCAAATGTTGTAAACTTAATGTTTAATTATGTATGGTATTGTTTTATGGTTTTATGCTTGTGCCTTTCACTGCTACATCCCGTGATTCCGCTTTTGTGGGGTGTGACAGATTGGTATCAGAGCTTAAGGTTATAGAGAATGCTGATTTTTCTAAAACAAAAATCGCAACTAAAACTAAAATAACATTTTCTTAAAACACCGAACATATTGCTAGTCGATCAGTCCTAACATTGCATTGTTAATCCTCAACTATACATAGCGTGATCACCTATGTCTAACTCAAGTGAAATCATGCAATATTTAGAAATGTTGTAAACTTAATATTTTAATTATGTATATTATTGTTCTATGATTTTATGCTTGTGCCTTTCACTGCTACATCCTGTGATTCCGCTTTAGGAGGGTGTGACACATAAGGATACTGTTGTACCTACATTAATGCACGCCTTATGATAGAAGTTTTAATTATACTCGAGCAGTTGACTGTGATTAAATCTTACTTTCTACGGGCATTAATTATATAAAGATGATTAATTGTCATATTTGTTTTCAAGTATATGAAATATGGCAATTGGATATGAAAACTCTTTTCTTATTGATTACCATTTAAAGGACGATTCGTAATCAAAAGGGTTTATGGATCCAGATAATCTTTATTAAGTACATTAGATACAAGAATCCAAGTGTGGATTAAATCATGCATCTAGGAGCTAAAATGTTAAGTTTATATGTAAAATAATTAATTTGATTTTAATTATAATAATATTACTCCTGATTAAACTTGAAAGCAAATGAGAGCACTATGTTTGTTTCCTTAAATCTCATATGTCGTGCAACATATTGAAAGACTATTTTCCATCTAAGCTAGATTTTATCCCTTACATTGGAATATAGTTTCACTTGAGAGATTTAGGAAATAAAACATACAACCTTGTAATATATGTTTATTATGATAAACATGTGTGGTAATTAAGTCTAACACAGTGTGACATATCATTGAGCAAGTCTCAAAGGATATATATCGCTTGCAATAATTTAACACATGAATGGATACCTTAAGTTTGACTAAGGCTTCATCATGTACATCATATTGTGTATGGGGCTAGTTGTAACTTTTGCATGAGTGCAGGGTTTGCTTACAACAACAATATCTAAGTGAGAGTCTTTAGATGATTGTTAAAAACATATGTTCTATTGGAAGTTTGTAGGTCCAAAGGTTATGGATATAAGGATCCTTGTAAGACAATAACTAACTTGGATAGAACCAAACTACTTATGTTAAGAACTCTTAACAATGAGTACTTGATGCTAACACATAATATTAACAACAAGCAAGAAGAACACAATGATTACTAAATAAAATTTTCTATTAATCTCTAAAACTCAATGTCTAACAATATACCTTTAAGGTTCCTTTATACTCTTAGGAAACCCAAGAAAACAAAACGTGTAAAAGGATAAAGATATCTCTTCCTAAGATTTCTCTACGCGTTCATATCCTTCCCTAATATAACTCTAACAAACTATTCTGTTTTAAACATAAACAGACTTAACTATAAATACTAAACAACATTAATTAAGGTCTGCCATACTTAACTTTGTACTGGCAACTAATTTTAAGCCTACCAGACTTAACCTTTATACTACCAGTATTAATTCTGTTTACATAATTCCCAACAATCCTCTCCTAACTTGATCTTCACTTGTGAACTTCAAGTTCTTTATACTCTTTGAGGATCTTGGAATTTCCTTGAGCTGCATCTTTAAATGTTCTTCATTTTGTGATCTGTGCAGCATCATATCAGCACTCCATGGTCTTTTCGGCAACTGTGTCTGTATGTACATCAATTCATAAAAGTTTCATGCTATTCTCATCACATCCAGGTGTGTAAACTCCTGTGAGAGGTGAATCATAGAAAAATTAATGGATTATTCTCTTTACCAATTAGCCATTACTATTGGAGTAGCCAACGTTCTGGTGTGTAAAACCATGGTACATTGATAACCATTTGATTTTTAGCAAACCAACATCTATCAACGGATTTGATTAGTCTTTACCAAAAGTCGTACCCTTTTGGACTAGTCATGGTTTTCCACTGCCTTTACCACAAGCCATAAACTTGTGGGCTAGCCAACTCTTCATCTACATAGATATGGTGAATTGAGCACCATATAATTTTTGGCAAATTTTCAGCCATAAACTGATTTGAGATATCTTTACCAGAGGCGTTTGCTCATGGATTAGTCAGTTATAATGTGGATTAAATATGGTGAACTGATAACCATTTGTTGTGTTGGTGCAGTGCACCTTCACCAAGTGAAATCCTCTCAAAAACCATTTATACTTATCAAAATTTTAAATGAAACTCAATAGCTATGAAAATTCTTTCAAACATATTACCTTATTCTCCTCCTTTTAGCTGCTGTCTCTTCTTCAATCTGATCACATATTCTGGCTAGTAATTGATTACATATTCTTTGAATGAGATTTTCAATTACCTCAGATTCTTTTTCATACTGAAGCTTTGAAAGTATCATCACTTGAAGCACTTCAGCACATAAATGATATTATACTTCTGCAAGAATGAATATATCAATTCCACCTTTTGTGGATAAGTGATGAACATCACACGAATCATAAAATTTCCATGACACACTAGAATCGTGACATGGAAAATTCCAATAAACATCTGTAGGATCTGGTTCATATAGTCTTTGAAGTTCTGCCCAAAGTTCTTGCTCTTTCACATCTGAGTTTTTAGCAATCTTGAGCTTCTGCTGAAACAAATTTCATAAAGTATCCAAGTCTTGTCGATTACAAGATTTGACCAAATCTTCAAGATTCTTGAAAACTACAAACTTTCCACTTAGTCTGATTACATTCCAATCTTTTCCAAACTTATCCCTAAAAATATCCCAATCCACTATTGGATCAAGATTCATAATCTTTGTTCTCTTTTGGTGTGATTCTGTTTTCCTCCCCTATGTGGAAGAATTTTCCAAATCAGTAACATCATGAACAGATTCTTGGGAGTTAGATGACGCATCAAGAAAAACATCATGCGTGTACTTCAAGTTCTGGATCTCTTCTTCCAAATCTTTCACCTTAGATCCCAAAAGTAATTTAGCCGATGCAAGATCTTCCTCCAAGAGTGAAATTTTAGAAGACAAAGTAGCACACAAAGCCATGAAGTCATTAAGCTGCATACCATACTGAACATATCATGTTTTGAAAACCATGATAACACAAAGAATATTGATGGAAAAGACTGACGCTGATTTGAAATTTCGATGGGAAAAACCAAGTCGTTAGGAATATATATATAGCTAGGGTTTTGTGGATGTACACAAGTAAACAATTATCTTTGGAAAAGAATAAGTTTAAAGATTAGAAAGATAATTATCACCCATAAATATGGAAATAGAATTAACGACCAGAAGTAATGACCAGACTTAACTTGGAAGCTACCAGCTTTAACTACCTGATTTAAAAACCTATTAAGTCTGCTAACTAGCCTTACATACTATACATTTAACCTCCCCTCAAATGTAGCTATGGATTTATCATACCAATGTTAACCACCAAGAAATTGAACCTAGGTCCATCAAATGCTTTATTCAACAAGTCAGCCACATTATTATATGTAACATATTGGATTTCACATACACATCAAACCATAACCAAAGTAGGCGTACAAGATGAATTCTAGAGAGAGAAAGTTAGAGGTTTAGGGAACTTTAGTGAGAGAAAGAAAAATCTTATTATGAGCTCCAACTCTCTACCTTGGAAGGGAGAGAGTATTTATAGTCATTACATAAAACGCCACCTATCGGGCTATGGATCAGGCATACAGTGGGTAAAGACCTGTCCGTCCTCCACGGTGTTACTTAACAAAATACTACTTAACAGTAAATAACTACGACTACGAGCTTTCTAATGGATACATATACTTGAGGTGACCGACACTTTAATACCTGGATTTCCTGCATAAAACAGTTAGCAATAAAGCACACAAGAGTGTCTTTGATCAATTTTGTTGAATTGAGGTACATGGCCCACGGTTCCCCGTTGATCAGTACAAGTACTGCCTGTGATCAGGTATAATTCTGAAGAATTTCCTTGACAGGGTTTCACAGCTGTTCTAGCTGTTCTCAAACCGGAACGTCTCAAAGAAGACAACACGGAGTGAGTGAACCAGCGAATTGAGATTCACCGATTGATGAAAAGATATTTGAAAAACAATCGTGTACTGCTCAATAGAAATTGTTTTTGCAATACAACGAAGGTTTTAATGAAAATCAATTATCAATCATAAACACCTTTTGAATTGAAATATTTGTACACAGTCGATGTGCTAGAGAAAAGAGTTTTTAAGAACAACGACCGGTTTTTCAAAGGTATCCGTCAATCCATATCCTGAACCAGGATTGATTCAAAAGATTGAATCGCCCCATTGTTTCTGTTCAGTTGTCACATGGTCGATCTATTGAAAATATCTCACATGCCACCTACCAGGAGCTTGTTTGATGTTGGCTCCATAAGGCTTTCCATCTTCATTGTGAATATTTTACATATCACTCGGATGTTCTGGCACAACCACAAGGATAATGCGTAGGACTCAATATATATAATCTCTCTTTCCATATTGTGTGAAATAGAGAGTCTTCATTGAACGTGTCCTAATGAGATTAATTGATGATCTCGTGGCTCTAGACACAATTTGTGCATATTTGGATCCTATTTCGGAGACTAGGGAGAGGGTCTCCTTCTTCAATATCAACAATCTCTAAGAGAGAGTCGATAGATGTTGTCGGTTCCCCGTGAGAATGAAACAAGTCCTTTTAAAAGGAACTTGAGTGGTTTGGGAAGTTGAAGTGCAGTGCATCACTGGGTCCATGACGTCTTGTCTTCACTACTGATGTTACCTTGGTAACCACCAGTAGCATATGAATTGAACCCGGTATCTGCCCTAAGGTTGAATAATTGGAGGGCTATTTGTTTTCACCCTTTTCTCATTCAATTCTTTTTCATTCTTCAACCCCTTCAGTGCTTACCAAGACTTCATAACTAGAACATTGTTGGGTTTATTCCACTACTAGCTCAGTCTCAGTCCGCACTCTTCCCATATCTCACTTTTCTCCTTTTTTCAATATTCCTAAGGACTTCTACACTAACTGGTGGATTGTCCCTGGGAAGATCCCTCTGGTTCTGGCGGATCGTTGGACCTTAACCTAACCATATCTTCCTTATATCACCATACATAAAGTAAAGTTGGTCGGTCTATTTGGTATTGTTCATCTGCCATTAGAACCAATTGAAAACCATTTGAAAATCAATCCAGATACTTGTGATATATTATCAAAGCATTTTGTACCTGAATTGTTTTTGATATTTTTAGAACAAGAGCTCCCCCTCAACGTGTGCTTCATGTATTTGAAATTGTTTGGCACACAGAGGCAAGAGAAAGAAATAACTTCTTTGAATTCCATTTTCTAAAAAGATATCAACATCACTTCCTTAATCAAACAAGTAGATAAAGCATATTGGGGAAGGATGAGGTTTTCAAAAATTTGCTCTCCCTCAATATATGCCTAGAGGTATTAAAAGAGTTTTGCACAAACTAGAGGGAAAAGACTGCACATTGAAATTGATCACGTTTCAGATCTTTGTGGTTTAAGATAGATGCTCCCCCTCAACATGTGCATGGAAAATTTGAAATCGTTTGTCACATGCGGGGAGGAAAGCTTGTATATCCTTATAAAACCATTCACCGACTTATCAGTTTAAATCCAATTTAAATCACAAATTCTCCCCCGATCACAATTATCAAATCATTTGAGATTTGTGATCTCTGTAGATTTAAATTGATTTTGAAAGTTTTTAAGGAGAATTGTGACATGATTATGAAAACGTTTTAACTGATAAGGATCGGATTTTGAGACTTTAGACTCCAAAGATTAAACATGCTTGAGTATCTTTTGAAAACATAATAATAAACAAGGTTTGGTACCATTGTTTGAAAAATACACTTTTTGATTTAATTGAAAAATCATTCTCCCCCTCAATCAATGACATAAGTTGTTGATTGAGAGTTAGATATTTTTGACAACCTTTAAGTCCAGATGATTTTCAAAAATAGAGTCCGAGCTATTTTTCAAAGCAATTAGTTTTCATTAGATAGTAAGTAATTGTAATATAGAATCAGAGCATGAGATTTGAAAAAAAACAAGATTAAGCATGGCTCTGTTCTTTCTTTGAAAAGCGGGTTACTGCCTGAAATGACAATAAGCCATAGTATCTCTTTCTCCCAAAAATATATATATATATATATTTTTTATTTTTTTTTATTTTTTTTATTTTTAAGAAAATTCGAACAACATCTAAAGTCCCATGTCATTCTTTGAATGAAAACATCAAGACCGTATATATTTATCGAATTAAGAAAAATATGACAAAAAGACATAATTTTTTGAGGATTTTTTTTTTCAAATTTTTATGGATTTTGAAATTTTTATATTTTTCTATTTGATTTTTGAATAAGTATTTACAAAAGATAGATGAAGGAAACCTTTTACTCCTCTTCTTCCTCTTGAAGACGTTTGAGTGTTTCCGGTTGTAGGCTCTTAAGACCAAGTCGTGGAAGGATAAACTCAAAACGTTCTCTAGGAAGAGCTTTGGTGAAGATATCTGCTAACTGGTATTCAGTCCTCACAAAGTATAGTTCCACCACACCGTTTTCAACTTGCTCCCTGATGAAATGATGTCGAATGTCGATGTGCTAGCTCTTGAGTATTGTACGTTGTTGCATGAGAGCAATAGCACTTTTATTATCACAGTACAGAGGGATTTTGTTGAATTCAAAGCCATAGTCAGATAATTGGGATCTCATCCATAGGATTTGAGCATAACAAGATGACATGGCTATGTATTCAGCCTCTGTAGAGGAAATAGAAGTACTCATTTGCTTCTTTGAAGACCAGCTCACAAGCTTATCACCCAAAAACTGAGCACCTCCAGACGTACTTCGACGAGTATCTTGACATCCTGCATGATCAGCATCTGCATAGGCTGTTAGTGACATACCGGTGTCCTTCGGGTACCAAAGTACCATATTGATGGTTCCTTGGAGATACCGAAAGACCCGTTTAACTGCTTCAAGGTGCTTTTTAGTAGGCTTAGCCTGGTATCTAGCACACATGCAAACAACGAACAAGATGTCTGGTCTACTAGCTGTGAGGTACATCAGGGATCCAATCATACTACGATATTTTGTTTGGTCTACCATGATCCCTGAGTGGTCCTCATCTAGTTTAGTACGTTCAATCATGGGAGTGTCAACAGGGTCACTAGAATCAAATCCAAATTTCTTTAAAATCTCATTTGCATATTTAGATTGATTTATAAAAATGCCTCCGGGACTTTGTGAAATTTGTAATCCCAAGAAAAATGACATTTGTCCCATCATTGACATTTGAAATTTAGAACCCGTTTCATTAGAAAAACGGTCACACTCATTGGGGTCAGTCGAGGCAAAGATGATATCATCAACATAAATTTGAACGTGAATTAAGTGTTTGCCTGACTTCCTGGTGAACAATGTCGGATCAACTGCTCCTTTGCTGAATCCAGTAGATAGAAGAAACTTTGATAGTGTATCATACCATGCCCTTGGAGCTTGCTTTAAACCGTAAAGAGCCTTCTTCAAACGATAAACGTGAGTAGGATGCTCTGGATTCACAAAGCCTTCAAGTTGGCTGACGTAGACGACTTCTTTAAGATCTCCATTAAGAAACGCTGTCTTTACATCCATTTGATAGACTATCATGTTCTTACTTGCAGCATTAGCCAAGAATATTCTGATTGCCTCGATACGAGCAACAGGAGCAAATGATTCTTCAAAGTCAATACCCTCCTCTTGACGGTATCCTTTTGCAACCAATCGAGCCTTGTTCTTTAACACATCACCATGCTCATCAAGTTTCACTTTGAAGATCCATTTTAGAGCAATGATCATAGCGTAGTCTGGAGCAGGTACTAATTCCCATACATCTAATCGATCAAACTCATGAATTTCTTCTTGCATGGTATTGAACCAGCTGTCTTCATTCATCGCAGTTTTAGCATCTTTAGGTTCGATCTTAGAGAGTACGGAATTGAAGAAGCACCATAAGGCATCAGTAGCAAGTTGTTTACGAGTGGATACATGACGAGAAGGGTTTCCAATGATGTTGTCCAATGGGTGATCATGTGTCTATTTTCTAAGGTGTTCATGTGGTAGTTGTTGTGGAACTGAAGTAGCAGAGTCGAAGTCTCCTAAAGAAGATGGTTCTGATGATGATTCAGGAGCAAATATGTTTTCAAATGGAGCATCTTCAGGAGTAGCAAAGGGATTAACTTCATCATTGATACCAGAAACAGTTCCATGATGTACATTTGAAGAATGATGATTTGTTGATGAGACAGAGTGATCAGCAGCAGGCGCTTCTTGACTTAGTGATATTGAGACTGAAGGATTGACTTCATTCACAGGGATATGAGAAGCCTCTGTTGTAGGAATTGATAGATCATTAGCACTTGGCTCATAGTGTTCATCAAACATCGGATCAAACAATTTCTTCAAATCATCTTCAGTTGGAGGTACATATGGAGTTGCTGGAGAGGAATTTGGTACAAGGGATGAACCAATGGGACTGTTTTGAAGTGCGGGTCCAGAACTGGATTGTCCAGGAGCCATTTAACCGGTCAGCTCATCGAACGTAACGTGAATTGTTTCCATGATATTTCGGGTTCTCTTGTTGTAGATTCTATAACCCTTCTTGTTTGGTGCATAACTAACAAAAACTCCAATATCTGCCTTTGCTCTTAATTTTCCTAAGTCTTGACCGTCATTCGTTGGATAGCACAAGGCACCAAACACACGAAGGTAGGAGAGATCAGGCTTTCGTTTATGAACAAGTTCATATGGAGTTTTTCCATGAGAGGTGTGTATAAGGGAACGATTTTGGGTGTAGCAAGTAGTGGCAATGGCTTCAGCCCATAGAAACATTGGAACCTTTAAATAAATTAGCATTGTTCTTGCGGCTTCTACAAGAGTTCGATTTTGTCTTTCAACTACACCGTTCTGTTGAGGAGTTCGTGGAACACTTCTTTGATGATTGATTCCAACACTTTCATAAAACTGAATTAAGTCTTTGTTAACAAACTCTGAGCCATTGTCTGTTCGAACAATTCTGACTGTATTGTTGAGTCGAACCTGAAGCTATTTGATTAGTTTGATGATGACATATGGAGTTTCATCCTTTGTCCTCAAAAACTTTACCCAAGTAAATCGAGAGTAGTCATCAACAACTACTAGAATGTATTTCTTCCCATTTATCGTTTGCACTCTCATTGGTCCGCACAGATCCATATGAAGGGTATGAAGAACTTCCATTACAGAGTTTGTGGGTTTTGGTTTGTGGGCATATTTCGTGCTTTTTCCCAATTGGCAAGCTGAGCAAAGATGATCTTTTTCATATTTTAATCTTGGTAAACCTCTGACAAGATCCTTTCTGGAAAGGTTTTTTATGGTACCAAAGTTCAAGTGATTGAGACGACGATGCCATAACCAAGACTTTGTTTTAGAAGCCTTTGACAGCAAGCAGATTGGAGAGGACTTGATCATGTCGTCGATAGAGATGGTGTATAGGTTTGAACCTCGAGTACCTCTTAATAATTCCACACCATCAAGTTCTCTAACGAAGCAAGAATGTTTTCTAAAAGCCACTTCTAGATCGGAATCACAGAATTGACCAACAGAGAACAGATTGTGACCAAGACCTTCCACATAATATACCCTGGAAATCACACTTTCACCAACCACATAATCTCCATAACCTATAATAGCTCCAAAATGGTCTTTCCCGAATCTAACTGTCCTGATGAATTTACTCACGAAGTTCATGAGCCGTGACCGGTCTCCAGTCATATACTTGGAACAGCCTGAGTCCAGGTACCACAGAACGATTTAAACGATCTCCAGTTGAACACAGACAAGAATGGATAACTGGATAATTGGGATCCCCATGCAAGAATGGGTTCCATTTGGTTAGTAACAGTGATTGGAATACCCACATCAGAAATAGAAGCAATGGAATCATTAGGAATAGATGTAGTGTTGGTGTCTGTATTTGACCTATTCAAAGTATGTTCACTTCTTAAGGGAATAGTTCTACCAATAGGCATCCATTTTCTAGAGGGCATTGTCTTATCAGATTGAGGGCAGAACTGATTAATCTTATGACCAAAAGGTATCCATTGATAACCTATCTTACTAAATGTTCTCCCTGTGGGTTTCCACTGTTTTCTAACTTTCTTACGTCTTTGCCTTTTAGCCTTTTTAGCATGATTTTTAGCATTAACAGTTTTAACTGGGCATTTGACAGCATTAGACAAAACATTCATACCACATTCATGATTAGCAACAGAATTCAAGCAGACATCGTTACATGGTTTGCATATAGTAGCAGAATTCGAATTAATTACAGTACGCTTATAGCTAATACTAGAATCAACACGATTCGTTTTATTCAACTCAAACATAGTGTTCCTAGGGTGATCTTCTATTCTTTTCCAATGCACATTCTTAGCTTGCAAGGTCCTATCATTCCTTGTATTGCCTTGAGACTTTGACATACTCGCTTTAATGTCACTGATTACTCCTGTAGAGGGAATGGGAACATTAGTTGGTTTTGCTACTTTTTGCATTTCCTGTTTAGATGTGCTGGGATCTGAACTACTTGAAGGTATACTAGAGTTCACATTCATAACATTGGGCATTGAATGAGTTGTATGCTTGGCACTAAGAATAGAACAAGGTATCAAGGGATTGACTTGCTCACCTAAGGATTTAGGGCATATTGTAATTAAGCATTCTAGAAGTTCTTGAGATCGTTTGGCATATAAGCATGCATGGCTAATTGCGTTATCAAGTGGTTTCTCTAACTTATCCTCTTCTACAATCTCACGGAGACATTCTAGACTATCCTTAAGGTATGAGAAATATGTTTGAATGGCAAGTTTGTTATTCCTAAGGTGAGGAGGAACATATTTCACAGAAAAAGCATATTTATTACAACCATGCACCTTTGATGGACCATTCCCCCCATTGGTCATTGGCATTTTCCCTTTTACCTGACTCTTTAGATTCTCAATTTCCTTTTGCAACGAAGTTATTCGTTCATTATTTTTATTACGAGTGACTTTTATTGACACAAATAACTCATTGAAATGACGTTTAACTTTTTCATTTTCTTCAAGAAAACTCACATTTTCCTTTTGTAATGCATTGACCAAGTTTTGAAGATGAAAATTTTGAGAATTCCGAGAATCTAAAGGAGGAGGCATTTGGGAACCAGTCACATTGTTCATTTCACCCTTTAATTGAGAAATTTGGGCTTTCAACTTTCTGATCGTGTTACAATGAGCTAGAATCTGTTCATCACGTTTGCTAATTTCAAAAACTGCATCAAATTCAGGAACATCCAAGGATGTCTTGATATTTGAGGTTTTAACATTTTCTTTCAGATGTTGATATTTTAATTGCAAAGCAAGATGCTCAACTTCTAATTTAGAAAACTGTTTTACAAGGTTATCATGATCATCCTGTTCAACTTTATCATGCATTTTAGAGTTAGTTTTTTCAAGCTCAATGACACGATCATGGGAGACTTTCAGAGCAACAGATAATTCATGAAATCGAGAAGCATTAATGGAACAATTCGTAGCAGTGTAAAACACATCTTGAGTAATACATTCAGAAATAAGAGTCTCATTCAATGTATGCAAGTTCTTCCTCTCAATCTCATTATATTTTAGTGCTCGCTCATAGTCACTAACCTCAACTATCATTGCATCAAATTCCTTTTCCATTCCTTTAATATCTGAATCTATCCCCTTTTTAAGACTCTCAAATTGATCTTTCAGTTGTTTAAAGAAAGGCATGACCTCAGTTAGATAACATTCTTTTGTTTGCTCAAAACCCCTTTCCCCTTCAGTAATCCCAGTGGGTGTGATCCTTTTCTTACAAGTTTTCCCAAAATCGACAAATAGTTGAAAAATAACATATTGACTGATTAAGGTCTTGCTCTTAGTGGCAATAGTTCTAGGAACTAAATGCATTGGTGTATTTGGAGGATACACAGTCGCTGCAGGAATTTTCCTAAGGGGAGGGTTTGTTTCAACAAGATTTTCAGCTTTTTGCTTATCTAAGTCCCTTTTCCAGAAAACTTGTTCAGGTGTTAACAACGTTTGAGGCTTAAATTTGTTTAAGGAGATCCAGTTTTCCTTCTTGTAATCATGGGGTTTGATCATTATGTTATTGTTTTTATATTCCGGATCTTCTAGCTTCTTATTCATTTTCTCCCTAGATGCATCATCTAATTTTCTATCTTCCTCAGTGCACTCAACGCAACTAGGTTTCTGTCTAGGTTTAAGAATCTCATTGCCATCATAGATTACATTATGGGCAGCTCTAGCCTTTTTAACAACCTCTGGATTTTGTTCCTCAACCAGGGGAGTACTATGCTTATCACTCAAAACTCTGTGCTTAGTGATTAAGTGAGCAGTCTGAATGGTATTTTCTTGTACGTACAACTTATTTTCAAGCTTGTTTTTCAAGGTTTTTAGATTAGAAAAATCATTCAAAAGTTTTGATTCCTTAGCACTGAATTCTTGCTTTAGCTTTTTAACATTTTCTTGAAGTTCTTGTTTTTGCTTAGCAGTTTTAGAAAGCTTTTCTTGTAAGGAGTTTAACTCTTGTTTTAATACTTCTTCCCTAAAATTACTTTTTCTAATAGTTGTACGCATTTGGTCATCCATTTCCTGCTCACGGGTGGTTAATTCAAACTTAGCTCGTTGTTCATAAATAGCAACACGTTCTTTATATGCATTAAGTTCAGAAATAACAAAATCATCAGGGGCACGTGCAGTGTATTCGTCAAAAGCATAGTCATCATTGACTGCATAAGATACATCACTTGGTACAATCTCACTTTCACTTTGTTTCACATATTGATCATATGGGACAACATTGATATTACCCATATTTTCAATATCTGACTCAATAATTACAGTTGATTGTACTTCGTCATGTATCTTTTGCTCATCAACTTCATCGTATAGTTTTAGTACCTCAGAAATGATTTTGTCTTTGGATGGACCAGCTTGTGGTGATGAAGAGAATTTAGGAGGGACCATTGGAGAAATGCTAGCCATGAAAATTGTTTGTGCAGTAGGTTCATCATCAACGTCAGAGTCGTATGCATCACAATCAGCAACTTGAAAGGCATTCTGATGATTGTGGCCTATCTCCTGAATTGGTTGCTCATCCACATCTGCATCATATGTCTTGGCATTTCCCTCAGCAAGAAACAACAATTCCTCTTCATCCAAAGCTGCACCATTATCCTGAGCTTGCACAAGCAACATCTTATCCCTGAAGTACTCGGCATTTTGAGGGCGTTTTGGTGATGTGCAGTTCCTTGCAATATGTCCCTCACCACCACAGTTGTAACACTTGATCGGCTTTGCTTGTCCTTGATTTCCATTCCTTCCTCTATTCTGATTTGCCACATATCCTCTACCAACTCCACCTCTTCCTTGTTCATACTGTCTTTCTTGAACTGGTTGTACCATAACCTTCCCATCTCTGACAGTGGCTTGATTGTGTGGATTAGACGTTGTTATGAGGTTGTTGTTGGTGTGTGGGAGAGAGTTCATGTTTTGACTGATCATGAGAGCCAGTTGATTAATGAAGTTTCCCATGTGTGCATCAGCATCAGCTTGTTTGAACATTGGATCAGGAATGAGTTTGTGATTACCATTACCCATGGGTATGACTTGTGAGGCTTTGGTTGTGATTCCAATGTTTGAGTAGAAGGCAGTTGAATCATTCGATGAGCTTGTCTCTCCCTGGTTGGTTTTGAACTGATTAAGAATCCTTTTTTCAAACATAGCATGTCTCTCATTCTGAAGAAGGAATGCATAGAGTTGCTCATAGTTTGTATTCTTCAATCCTTTGGTTAGCTTCACAGAAGTGACAAACTTGTGCCATTCGGGATTCATGTTGTTTACAAATTTAGAGTTCAACTGAATGTTTGGCATGGTCATTCTGATGTTCCTCATGTCATTGACAAGCTTGTGGAATCTCACGTAATACTCATAGACACTCTCATCTGGTTTCATCTTGAAGTGCTCAAACTCATCATAGAGTTGTGATTCTCTGTCTTCCATAGTTAATTCAGAAACAGACAGAAGCATCTTGACATTATCCCACACTGTCTTGCCTTCGGTGTTGTGATTGATTAGCTTGTAGATATCTTTTGGAAGACCTTGAAGTATGATGTTAGAAGCCCTGATATCAGCATCGAATCTCTTTTTCTCCTTATCATCGAGCTCATCATATGTCTTTGGTCTGTCTATTCCATAGATCATTGTTCCATCTGCAGCTGTATCAATTAAGTCTCTTGTAGTCTCAATCTGATAAGGTCCTTCATCAATTGATTTGAGAATGTTGACCCCATTTTCCTTTCCAAGACAGTACAGTCTGATTCTTTGAGCCCAAGAGTCGTAGTCAGTTCTGTCAAGCATGGGTGGACGGGTATCTGAACCAGCTGCTTGAACATCCTCGGCAACAGTGGGGATGATTGTAGGTACGCTGGTAGACATGTTTAAAGATTACACGGGGATTTTATAACTCTATGATTAAACCGGGAAATAGATTCTTTCACGGGATTTTACTAAATCAAGAGAAAACCGTATTACAAATAAAAGTTAACCAAGTCGCTAAGATTCCTTGAATCAAGTCGCTAAAAACCAATTTGCTAAGACAAGTCGCTAGGTTCCAAATCGCTATGAATTTTGACAGCAAGTCACTATGATCCAAGTCGCTAAGAGATCAAGTCGCTAAATAGCAACTCGCTACTGGTCCAAATCGCTAACACCAGGTCGCTAAGAAACTTAAGAACAAGTCGCTATCAAAATTGAGAGCAAGTCGCTACCTTACCAAATCGCTACCCGTAGTGGAGAATCCACTAACAGTACTTTTTGTCGGCTTGTCTCTAAAGGCAAGTCGCTAAGCACCAATTCGCTACCACAATACACTACAACTCGCTACAGACTTACAAAGCAAGTCGCTACCAAGAAAAGAACACCGTGACTCAAGTCGCTAGCATGAAAAAAATCAAAAACACCACTTTTCAATCCAAAAACAACCCAACCACGATGATTCAAGCCTTCCAAATCAAAACCTAAACACTTATGATGATCCTAAACACAAAAGTACAATCAAAATCCAAACTTTAACACAAGAGATCAACCAAATGATGCAAAAACCACTAAACTTTCTCAAACTCAAAAACCACTAGAAATCCAAAGATATGTAAGAGATGATCTAACCATGGCTCTTGATACCATTTGTAACATATTGGATTTCACATACACATCAAACCATAACCAAAGTAGGCGTACAAGATGAATTCTAGAGAGAGAAAGTTAGAGGTTTAGGGAACTTTAGTGAGAGAATGAAAAATCTTATTATGAGCTCCAACTCTATACCTTGGAAGGTAGAGAGTATTTATAGTCATTACATAAAACGCCACCTATCGGGCTGTGGATCAGGCATACAGTGGGTAAAGACCCGTCCGTGCTCCACGGTGTTACTTAACAAAATACTATTTAACAGTAAATAACTACGACTACGAGCTTTCTAATGGATACATATACTTGAGGTGACCGACACTTTAATACCTGGATTTTCTAAATCCTAACATTATATGTATGTATCTTTTCTACCCATATGAGACCCTTCTCAAAACAATCTCTTATAAATTGATGCCTAATCTCTATGTGTTTGGTCTTAGAGTGGTAGACTGGGTTCTTAACAATACATATAGTACTTTAATTATCAATGTTGATTGTAGTGTTCATGAAGTTTAACCCATAATCCAACATCTGGTTTTGGATCCAATGCACTTGTCCACAACAATTAGCATTAGCTACATATTCAGCTTCAGTTGTTGAGGTAGCCACGATTGTCTGCTTTTTGCATTGCCAGAAAATCAACCTCCTTCCAAGAAATTGACAACCTCCTGTTGTGGATTTCATGTCCATACTAGCCCCAGCATAGTCACTATCAAAAAAAGCTTCCAGGACAAAGGTTGACTCTCTAGGATACCATAAGCCCAAATTGGGTTTTCCCTTAATATATCTGAAAATCCTTTTCACAACATGAAGATGTGAAGTCTTTGGAGTAACCTGAAAATGAGAACAAACACACACAACATACATAATATCAGGCCTAGAGGCTGTTAGATACATCAAAGATCCTATGATGGATCTGTACAATCTGACATCCTCATCAGCAGCCTCCTCATCTTTTGTCAAAGGCACCTTGGTCTCCATCGGTGTAACAGCAGATTTCACATTGACCAGATCAAACTTCTTTAACATGTCAGCCATATACTTGTCCTGAGAAATAAATAACCCATCTAACTTTTGTTTGACTTGCAGTCCAAGAAAGAAGGTGAGCTCTCCCATAGAACTCATCTGAAATCTGCTCTTCATTAATGCCTCAAACTCTTCACACCAAGATCTCCTTGTAGAGCCAAAAATGATATCATCCCTTTTAATAAATAGAGTCTTGTCAATGATGCCCCTTTTGTATCCATTCTTCTCAAGGAAAGTGGAGAGTATTGCATACCAAGCTCTGGGAGCTTGATGAAGTCCATACAATGCTTTGATAACTTTATAAACCTTCATAGGGTAAGCAGGATCAATAAAACCAGAAGGTTAAGCAACATAAATCTCCTCATCAACAGTGCCATATAAAAATGCACTCTTAACATCCATCTGATAGACTATAAACCCCATATATGATGGATATTCCAAAAATAACCTGATGGCTTCAATCCCAGCCACAGAAGCAAAAACCTCATCACAGTCTATCCCTTCTTCCTGTCTATACCCTTGGGCTATCAGTCTAGCCTTATTTCTAACAACAACACCCCTTTCATCCTTTTTATTCCTGAGCACCCATTTTATACCAATTACCTTAGCTCCACATGGTAGATCTACAAGAATCCATACCTTTTGCAGTTCAAACTGCAATAATTCCTCCTACATGGCTTATATCCAACTTTCATCAGTTAAGGCTTTAGCAACAGTTAGAGGTTCCTCTTGATATAGGAAGCAAGCAAACAAGCAGTGTTGTTGATCTTTGTGGTTGTTCCTTTGCTTCTTATGAATGTAACCAACTAATGCATGAGGTCCAGAAAGTTTATAGACTTTTCTTCTTGTCTGAACAACTGATGTAGGATCACCAATTATATTTCCTTTTGGATGTATCTTGTGAATCATAAGAGTAGGAGTGGGACTGACATCAATTTCAAGTGGCAGGTTGTTGAAATCAGTAACCACACCAATATCATCATAAGAAGCTCCCTCAAAGATTCCTTCAACAGGCTTATCATAGACATTCAGTTCTGGCATTGCTGATTCATAAAAATCATCATCAGCATTGCCAGACTTAACAAATGCACTACCAGTATTATTGAAGTTAGTACTGGTGGGCATAACATTAGGTACTGGTGCATCAGACTCGCCAGAATTAACAGTTCCATTACCAGTATTAACTGTATTAACACTGGTAACCTTGAAAGTAAGTTCTGGTCCCAGATGCTTTTCAGCAAGAGCATCTAAATCCCTTTTGAAGGCCAGAATGGCATCCGAATCACTAGTTAGAGAAGCCCCTTTTTCCTGAACCTCTACAGCAATCTCTTTCCTCTTTGTAGGAGTTGAAGATTTCTTTGCTCCAGAGCAGGGAACTCTTGACTGCTAAACTGTGGTAGACATAACCATCAGCTCCTCTTCCTCCTCAGGAACTTGAGAGTCAGTACCTGCATTGTTAGTTTCTTCAGAGGAACCTACATTTTTGTTAGCTTGATTGTCCAAAGACATAGGAATATAGTTCATAGAATCAGATATATAATCTATATCAAACATCCATCTATACCCTACTCCCTTTACGTTAGGCTTTTTCCTCAAGAAAATTAACATGCATAGTCACTTCTACTCTCTTAGTCACTAAATTATATACCCTATAGGCCTTACTATTTAGTGAATAACCAACTAAGAAACCCTCATCTGATTTGCCATCAAATTTTCCAAGTACACTAAGGGTATCTAGAATAGTAACATGGCACCCAAAAGGTCTTATGTAGCTAACAATAGGCTTATGGCAAAAAAGAAGCTCATAAGGAGTCTTGCACTGAGGTTTGGTCACCCTTACCCTATTGAATATATATGAAGCACAGCTAACTGCTTCAGCCCAAAATGTAGTAGGTAAGAGTGAGTCAGCTAAATAGGTTCTAGCTGCCTCTATAAGGGTCCTATTCATCCTTTCAGCAACTCCATTATGCTGTGGAGTCCTAGCACTACTGTATTCTTGTTTTATCCCCTTGTCCCCACAGAATTCAAGTATACTTCTATTCTTAAATTTTGTGCCATTATCTGATATAATTATCTTAACCTTATGGTCAAGCTGGTTTTCTATCTGCCTAATAAACGTTTGAAGGATGCCAATAGTCTCATCTTTGGTAGATAAAAAGAAAACTCAACAGAACCTGGTACAATCATCAGTAATGACAAGACAAAAGGATGCATGATTTATACTCTTTATTGAATTTGGTCCAAAAAGGTCTATATGCAAGGTATGCAATGGAGCAGTAATAGCCCTTTCTAATTTGGCCTTGCATGATGCTTTGTGCTGCTTTCCCTTATGACAAGCAACACAAGAATGGTCATTTTTGAAAACCTTGGAAGGTAGACCTCTAACAAGGTTTCCTTCACAAGTTTGTTTAGATTTTTAAAATTTATATGACCCAACCTTCTATGTCATAATTTAGACTCATCAATAGTGGCCTTTGCAATCAAACATGCAAAACCTTTAGCAGGTTCAGGTGTCTTCATATCAAAACTGTACATATTGTGTTGCCTTGGGACCCTAAGAAGAATCTGATTTTCATCAGGCATCTTAAAGTTTGAAGTTAACACAAAACATTCAATCTTAGTAAAAATAACCTTATGTTGCTTATCACAGATTTGTGATATGGAAACAGATTAAAATGGCCTAGTTCTTTTACAAAGGACACACTATCAAATTCTAAATTACCAACCTCCATTCAACCTATTCCTGTGATGTAGCCTTTGCTACCTCCAAAAGTAACAGAACCACCTTTGATATCTTCAAAGTCATCCAAGTAGTCCTTGTTACAAGTCATATGCCCAAAAATCCACTGTCAAAGATGCCTCTATGTCCCATGTTCATGTAAGGATGTTCATGCACAGAAAAGAGAAATTAGTTTCTCTTAGGGACCCATGCCTGTACAGGCTTGGGTCTGCCTTGTGAACCTTTTAATTTGACAATATTAATAGAAACTGGTCCACTATTATACATGGAGTCTGGTCTAGGACTCCATTTATAACCTGCTGAGGCCTTAACAGCAGATCCTCCATAACCCTTTGCAGCACCAGATTTAAAAGTGTTTGTTGCATTTTTTTACCAATGGTCTTCTAATAGGTGAATATGATTTTTCATTATTTCTTCTATGTTGGAAAACATTCACCTGGGATGAGGTACTGGTGTGTACTGGTTGTCTATGTCTAACTGTATTAACATTTACATTACCAGTATTAACTTTAGGTAGACCAGAACTAATTTTTTGCCTAACAATTAATTGACACACCAGTATGCACATTTGATCTAACAGGATTAACAAATGAACTGGCAGTATTAACGGGTACTGGTCTAGAAACAAATTTATTTGCATGGTTAATCCTGTTTACATTATTTCACACTGGTCTAACAAAACTATTTCCAGTGTTTACGACCATTTTTCTTTTAAGCTCAGCCTCCTTAGCCATTCTTTTCTTATGGAAATCACAATCTCTAATTAAATGACTTAGGCTTCCACACACAAAACAACTCTTCTTAGTGAAAGAGTATCCATCCCCAAATTCTCTCTGCATTAACCCATTCCAATTCTTTCTGTCTACTTTAGGTGTCTCAGGTTTAGTCTATTGCCTATGAGTTTGGACACAACTAGGTTTAACTATTTCTGGTTTAGACACAAAGGTGACAAGCTTAGCTTGTTGTGACTTGGGCACATAAGGCTTACTGATTAAAACTAGTTTGGAAATCTTTATGGGTTCATATTTAAGCTCAAGAGAACATTCAGAGACATTCCCAATGTATGCTTCACCGTCATTAGATTGACAGGTAGAATACTCACTAGTTTTGTCTTTTGATACATTGGTCTCATACCTCTTTCCAAAGGAACCTTCACTGCCATTAGATTGACAGTTAGAAAATTCAATGGAATAATTTTGAAAAGCAAGTGTTTCAGGGTTTTTCAATTGGCTGTAATCAAATAAAGACTCATCATATTCTTTTTCAGGTTTAGGAGTATAATTACCATTAAGGGGATGAGGAACACCTTTGTAGTTGTTAGTTTTAGAAAGTATGTGATATACAGATTTACCTTCAAAATCACCTTTTGAACTAACAAAAACAGTTTCTTTCATCTCTTCCTCATATCTTAAGACCTCTTTATCTGATTTTATCTCAAACCGTAAGCCAATTTTACTTGTTGAGCTCATACTGAATCTATTAACCTCCAAAGACTTTTAGCATTATTTTGCCATGAGTCAACTATCTTTTGCAACTCTTCATTATCTTTAACTGCTTTCATTCCAATTCTTCTATATTTTCTAAGCTTTTCATCTTTTACAAATATTTCATTACCTTGGAAATTAAGCTTTTCATTTAAAGATGCATTCTGTTTTTGAAGAGTATTTACTTGTTTTTCTAATGTTTTAGCAGCATTTTCATAAGCAAGCAAGTTAACCTCTTGATCACCTAATTGACTCATTTGTTCATCACATAGAGATTGCAGTTTATTATATGAATAAGTGCAAATTTTTAAGCATAAGGATACCTCACTGCTGAAGCTTATGGCCATGAGAGCATGATTGACTTCTGTCCCCTCATCAGTGTGCTCTCCCCAGTTAATCACACCAGCTTCCAAAGTCAGCAACCTCATCTAACTTTTATCTTCTTTCTCAACATGCCTGGGATAGAAGGAATCCCTCTTCTTTTCTTTATTGGCCTCCTTTACTATACATTCCCTAGCAAAGTGACCTCTTTCTTAACACCTGTAGCACTTAAGCTTTGACTTATCAAACCATACTTGTCTCTTCCCATCAAAACGAACTTGTCTACCAGTCCTTTTAAAGAATTTCTTCATCCTCAAAGCAATCATGGCTCACTGCCTGTTTATATCCATTTCCTCCATCTCCTCATCTTCAATCTGATCCAAGTCTTCATTGAGGATGTCTTCAGATTGGTTAGCAAACAGTGAGTAGATGATCTTATCAGCAAAACCAGCAACACCATCCTTTTCCTTCACACCAGAAGAAATAGTATAGCTACCAGAACTAAAACCACTACAAGATTTAACTTTGTTTTTACTGCTTTGGCCTTGGGAGACAAAAGCAACATTGTTGTCACTTGATGAAGCCTTTGAACTTCCTTTGATGTCTTGTTCATAAACCCTAAGGTTATTGTACAAGTCATCTATTGACAGAGTGTCAATATCTTCTTTAGTTCTCATGATCATTGCCAGATTTGACCATTCTTTGGGCAAAGATCTGAGAAACTTCATGTTTGCATCTTTATTAGACACTTCAGACCCATGTGCTTCCAATTGTGATAGGAGTTGTTGGAATCTGTCATATCCTTTCTCTAGGCCTTCAGAACTGCTCACTGTAAACGCTTCATACTGTTGTTTATAAACAGCTTTCTGCATCTTCTTGGAGTTAGCATTCCATCCAAATCTGGTTCTAAGAGCCTCCCAAATCTCCTTAGCATCATCCATGCTGTGGAACCTTCTGAGATGTTCCTTTGGCATGGCCATTAATAAGAGAGTTCTTGCCTTTCTCTCTTTCTCCACAGCAAGTGTCTCTGCAGCAGAGACTGGTGGAAGAATCCTAACCACACAATCTTTACATTTGGAAATTCTCTTTTTTAAATTCCCATTCTGGATCACCTTCCAGACTTCGTTGTCTACATACTCCAGATAGTGTTCCATCTCCATGGCACATATGTCGTACTCTTCCTTTTTCAGAATAGGAAGTTTGAGGTTGGAAATGGTGGTTGTAGCAGGGATTGGTTGTTGTTGTTGTTTCTTAGACCCTCCTTCTGATGCTTCAGAATCATGGTTAGAAGCTTCTTCATCACTAAGGTGATTTGAGAAATTATCAGGCTGAGACATTCTTTAGGATTTTTGAGTGAGATGAGATGAGTGTTTTGGTTATATGTGTTTCTTCTAATTCAGAGTCCTTCAACAGGCTCTGATACCACTTGTAGGTCCAAAGGTTATGGATCTAAGTAGCCTTGTAAGACAATAACTAACTTGGATAAATCCAAACTAATTATGTGAAGAACTCTTAACAATGAGTACTTGATGCTAACGCGGAATATTAACAACAAGTAAGAAGAACACAATGATTACTAAATAACTTTTTCTATTAATCTCTAAAACTCAATGTCTAACAATATACCTTTAAGGTTCCTTTATACTCTTAGGAAACCCTAGAATACAAAACGTGTAGAAGGATCAAGATATTTCTTCCTAAGATAGGTCTACGCGTTCATATACTTCCCTAATATAAATCTAACAAACTATTCTGTTTTGAACATAAACAGACTTAACTATAAATACTAAACAGTATTAACTAAGGTATGCCAGACTTAACTTTGTGCTGGCAACTAATTCTAAGCCTACCATACTTAACCTTTATACTACCAATATTAAGTCTGTTTACATAATTCCCAACAAAGTTGATAAGGTTTTAAAATGTACCCTTTTGAGGGGTCGTTTAAGCCCTTATTTGATCACTTTTGTATCCGTTATTACTTAATATCGTTCCTTTTCACTTTTTAGGTATCTTGAAGGCAAAATGCTGGAATGACACTTATTCGGACGAAAAGGCGCGAATATATGAATAAAATGGCCAAAGTCAAGAATCGAGACACTCAGGCTGCTGGAACTGAAGGGGACGGCGTCAGGTGTTATCTACAACGCCGTCGCATCACTTTTGTGACGGCTCATTAGCCAAATTGCTTATTTACAAGTGACGGTGTCAGACTTTAAAAGAGTAGGTCGTCGCAACTCAGACGACCTAGATTTGATCCAGACGACGTCAGAGACTGAATGGGACGGCGTCACAAGCATAAGGTGACGCCGTTGCAAGACTAACGTGGCCAAGACGAAACCCTAATGACGGCGACCCGACGGCGTCACAAATCAAAGGGTGACGCCGTCGCATATGTAATCTTATATATAGAATCCGAATTTTTTAGTTTTCAGTGTGTAGTCTTTTGGAGTAAAAACCTAAACCGAACCAAGGCTGTCTTGTACAGTATTTTAGGGTTCCAAACCCTATCTTACATCAAGATAAGTGTTTTACTTCAATAATTTAATTATGTTTTCAATTACTTGTGTGTATGCTTGCATGTTCTCCATGTCCGGCTAATTTACTTGTGTGTTTGCTTAGGGAATATGAAACTTAATTATTGAATATTGATTGGTTGTCTCTTATCTTAATTGTTAATGATCTAGTAATGCGATAGGTCATCCGTTGTGTAGTTAATGCTTGATTAATCTTTGTGAACATTAGTTTATAACACCTAGAGTTGTTGTAGGCTAAACCATCCGAAGAGTATCTTAGAGTTAAAGTTTATAAATCCTAGAGACTTTGTAGGCGATAACCTTTGGTAGTTTCAAAGAGTTAGGGATAAACGCATACCCTACGACCTTAGACACACAACGCGATTAAGAATAAGGACGTGACAATTCAACCATCAATAGGAGATAATTAAGGAGTAATAAAACCTAAGTAAACACATCTTTAAACCATCATACGAGCACACAATAATTAGACATAGACTACCCTCACGTTAGTTAATTAGATAATTAGATAAGTAGAGTAATCGGTAGAAAAACCATCCCCCAAATCCAAACCCCGAGATTCGTACCTTTCCATTTCCTAAAAACATAAAAAGATAAAAAAAAATAATCTTCCTCAACCCCAACCTTAGCGTAGTAACTTCTCACTAGCATTCCTATTCCCCTAGAGAACGATATCAATTCCCGTGGCTTACCCTAATACTACACTACAACGATTAGGTTCACTGCCTAGGGTGTTGAAAAACTTGCTCGACGAAAAGGAAGTTCCTTTGACCCCGAACAACGCGTGTAGCGTTATCAAGTTTTTGGCGCCACTGCCGGGGAATAGAATAGCTAGTTAGGAGTCCACCTCGTTTAGGTTTCTTTACTTGATTCCTATCAAGTAAATTTTTCTCATTTTTTAGCTTCCTCATAGTCTATCCCCCTTCTTCGTGACCTTTGTTCGTAACCCCATCACTTTTCATCATGAAAGGTGATAACCAACCACCATTCATCAACCCACCACCAAATAAATCACTTTCACTCAAAACCCAAACCAATGACCAACACAACTGCTGAAGCCGTTATGTTAGTAGAAACACCGACCTTCAAGATTTGCAAAGGTATTCGATAGCACAATTAGGGAAGCTGTTGAGAAAGTGGTCAGCGCCTATGTAGTTGGCTCCATGATCAACAGTAATTCGGAAGATGGCTTAGTAAATAAAAATGTGAATGAGGAGGATAATGCTTATTTTAATCTTTACCCCACTAAGGAAGAGGTTGCCTATCACCAGTACATAATCAATAATCCCCGATCACCCATCATTAGGATATGTCCAAAGATTAGGAGAGGAAATCCTTGGAACCTCAAAATTCCTTGTATGATCGGATATAGGAATGTCGAACATGCTTACATAGATACGGAATCTCCCATTAATGTGATGTCATATGTTTTTTACAATGACATTATGAATGAGCGACTTAAGATTAGGAGAGACCCTAAGTATCTAGGTGGAGTTTGAAAGTTTGTGGGAAGAGTCAAGGATGTACATGTCTTTATAGGAAATTTCACCTACCTAGTTGATTTTGTGGTCCTAGAAGATTTAGGATGCGTCATTGACTATAGCTTATCCCAAGTAGTGCTAAGAAAGCCGTTTGTTGAAACATCCAAAATGAGCCATAACAAGTATGATGGAATTAAGGAAGGAAATGATGAGATCACTTATAGGATGCCTTGGAAGACAAATGAATATGGCCATCTATCCCTTTTTGAACGAGATAACATTAGAGCTTTTGAGGACAAAAGCAAGGACGATGTTGAAAAGGGTTATAAATTCATGTGGGTAAGAAGGAGGCTTTATTATAAGGATTGCTTGACCCTAGGGCCTAGCTATAGAGTCGATGAAAATTTTGTCAACATGATAGAATTCTCATTGAGAATGCAAAACGAGATCACGTAGGGGCACGACTACGAGTCTAGCTACAAGACTCATAAATAAAGAAAAGCGCTTTGTGGGAGGCAACCCATGCTTAATTGTTTGCTTGTTTGTGTCATATATCTTTTATTGATTGTTTATTCTCATGTTTAAATTTGTAAAAATGCTTTATTTTCTCTTTAACCTCGTCTTAATTATATATAAAGGTATTTTACATAAAGGATAAGTGTAGGGAGGATTACACACGTTTTCAAAGAAACGTAAACATGAGAATTTCAATTAATTAAAAGATATACATGTGTGTTTGTTCGAGTCAAATGCTCGTATCGAGTCATAATGGATGTAAATTTCAATTAATTAAAAGATATACATGAGAATTTCAATTAATTAAAAGAAATTTTTCCAGATTCTAAAGATGTAAATTTTCTAGAATTTTTTCCAGAAAATCGCAGACCAGTTTTTGTCCGGATAACCTGACGGCGTCAAGATCGCAACCTGACGGCGTCAGGAAGGAGCAAAAACAACTGATTACTTTTGTATCCGTTATTTGATGTGCCTTTTTGAGGGGTCGTTTAAGCCCTTATTTGATCACTTTTGTATCCGTTATTACTTAATATCGTTCCTTTTCACTTTTTAGGTATCTTGAAGGCAAAATGCTGGAATGACACTTATTCGGACGAAAAGGCGCGAATATACGAAGAAAATGGCCAAAGTCAAGAATCGAGACAATCAGGCTGTTGGAACTGAAGGGGACGGCGTCAGGTGTTATCTACGACGCCGTTGCATCACTTTTGTGACGGCTCAGTAGCCAAATTGCTTATTTACAAGTGACGGTGTCAGGCTTTAAAAGAGTAGGTCGTCGCAACTCAGACGGCCTAGATTTGATCGAGACGACGTCAGAGACTGAAGGGGACGGCGTCACAAGAATAAGGTGACGCCGTCGCAAGACTAACGTGGCCAAGATGAAACCCTAATGATGGCGACCCGACGGCGTCACAAATCAAAGGGTGACGCCGTCGCATATGTAATCTTATATATAGAATCCGAATTTTTTAGTTTTCAGTGTGTAGTATTTTGGAGTAAAAACCTAAACCGAACCAAGGCTGTCTTGTATAGTATTTTAGGGTTCCAAACCCTATCTTACATCAAGATAAGTGTTTTATTTCAATAATTTAATTATGTCTTCAATTACTTGTGTGTATGATTGCATGTTCTCCATGTCTGGCTAATTTACTTGTGTGTTTGCTTAGGGAATATGAAACTTAATTATTGAATATTGATTGGTTGTCTCTTATCTTAATTGTTAATGATATAGTAATGCGATAGGTCATCTGTTGTGTAGTTAATGCTTGATTAATCTTTGTGAACATTAGTTTATAACACCTAGAGTTGTTGTAGGCTAAACCATGCGAAGAGTATCTTAAAGTTAAAGTTTATAAGTCCTAGAGACTTTGTAGGCGATAACCTTTGGTAGTTTCAAAGAGTTAGGGATAAACGCATACCCTACGACCTTAGACATACAACGCGATTAAGAATAAGGACGTGACAATTCAAGCATCAATAGGAGATAATTAAGGAGTAATAAAACCTAAGTAAACACATCTGTAAACCATCATACGAGCACACAATAATTAGACATAGACTACCCTCACCTTACTTAATTAGATAATTAGATAAGTAGAGTAATCGGTAGAAATACCAACCCCCAAATCCAAACCCCGAGATTCGTACCTTTCCATTTCCTAAAAACATAAAAAGATAAAAAAAATAATCTTCCTCAACCCCAACCTTAGCGTAATAACTTCTCACTAGCATTCCTATTCCTCTAGAGAACGATATCAATTCCCGTGGCTTACCCTAATACTACACTACAATGATTAGGTTCACTGCCTAGGGTGTTGAAAAACTTGCTCGACGAAAAGGAAGTTCCTTTGACCCCGAACGACGCGTGTAGCGTTATCAAAAGTTGTTTTGATTAGAAAATTCATTATTGAGATTGGAGTCATTCCTAGTAATGAAAGACATGTGGATATTTATTGCAACAATTTAGACGCAATTGACATAGCCAATGAACCTGGAGTTCAAAAAGGCACTGAACATTGCCATAGAAAGGTTCAATAGTTTAAAATAAAAAACATAGTGTTGTTTTGTGTACACTTATGCTGGTTTTATTGAGAGGATACTCAATCCTAGTCATGGGTAAGATCTCATCATGGATGATGATGTTACTGACTAGACGTAGTTGCAATATTAAAAAATAAGAATACTTTACAGTTTGAGACGCTGTTAAGATGACTGTCTCAGATAGACGTTGTGATGGCTTCAAACACCCTATGGAATGCACTGTGGCAATACTCATACTATGGTATATATACTAGAATGCACACGTACAAAATGACACTCATCATGTTATGCAAACCTTCACTATTTGTGAGTTTTGAAATAAGTATTCACGAAGTTTACTCAGATGACTACTTAGCTTTCATGTACCATACAGTTTGATCATGTTGAGGAACATTGGATTTCAACTTACTAGTAGTCTTTTGCGAATATATGTTTAGTATTTGGATAATAGAACTATAAGCACTTGTATTATATAATGAATTGATATACCTGGTATGACCGTTTTCATTTATACTACTGTATTCTATATTTACATATTTGATCCATGAATAATTTTATTTATTCTAAATTTGTCCATTGTCGCTCAACGATACGAGAGTATTGTTGAACTAATACAAATGTAAGAGATTGGTTCTATTCATTGAATACTAAGGATGTGTCCGCCAAACTCACATATTATCTACGTGGTATGTATATTGGACTTCCCCAAACCTACAAGTTATCACTTTATGGATCGGCGTCATTAAGTGAAATCTTGCAAGTGGTTATTCTTACTCGTCCTCATACTTAAGATGCAAGTAGGTCTTGCATGTGTGGATATTTCTTCTTGATTATAGTTCAACGTTGTCCTGAACAAGGTAGTCATAAAGACTATTTTTGGAAGTGATGTGAAGTACATTAATACACGTTGCATTCAAAACAAAATTTGTTCCTCCACTTTTCTTCTGGAGTATGATACTACTAGGCCCATCGTTGAATTAATCATATGTTTGCTTGGTTGTGCCCAAATGTAAGTCAAGATGATGCCTGGTTACGTTTGGTAATATTGATTAATATCTAAAACGAGAAACATAATAGTTCAATATGGAATTACTTTGATCTATAACCATAGTTTAACAAGTATCTAAAACAAAAGGATGCTTAAATTATAAACCATTTAACTAAGATGTTTTATGAAACCACACTCAGGTATTTCTGAGAGCAATGGAGTGTTGCTAGACGCTAACCATTGTTAGTATGAGTTACTGTGATTGTGACGATCGCAAGTGGGAGCTATTGGTAGTGCTCGCGTCAAATCAATAACTATACAGCCTGGAATACGTGAACCTATTGGGGGAACAGACTTATACACCGAGGGAACGTTTATTAATGTAATTAATATATTTATTGTATATATATTAATCACGAAATGATTAAACGGTCGGTAGTTAACTACTAGACGCGTTATTAACCAAACGAGATAAACTAATTAATGTAATGGACTTAATTAATTAGTAAAAGTCCAAACAAGCCCAAAGATCCCATGGAGGTGATGGTTTGGCCGAATGGGTCGGGGGGGGGGGGGGGGGTAGGGTTTCTAATTTGTCCACCAAGTTATGCAAATAGTATATAATTAACCAATTGGATCATTATTTACTATTGCTTAAAAATCTAAACTCAAAACAAAACCTCTCATCCTCTCTTGATAGCTAAACAGATCGGCACCCCTTAGATACCTAAAGCTTTCGATCCAAATCAAAGAACAAAAGGCAATCGTGCCTTGTTTCTCCTATAACGTGTAGTGTATTCTATGATAGAGAACAACCTACTTTGGTTGTTATTGCATTTCGAACCAAGATCCAAGATCAAGAACAAGCTTGTCTTAGTAATTTAAAGACTAAAATACACCGTTGGTCCCTAAACTTGTTGTTGCGCATCGCGATGGGACAACTTGGGCTTTTTCATCGTCCGGAGTCCCGTTTCCAAGTTTCATACTCTTAACTGGTCCTTTGACCATATTTTCGTTAGTCAATGACGTCAGTTGCTGTTTAATTTGTCTTTAGTCCAAGGGCAAAATTGTCATTTCCTTATTTCAATTAAAAAATTCTTAATTATTGCCACATGTAGTGTAACCCTCTTCCCGCCTCATAAACACATAGTTTGTATTATTATTCGTCCCAGAACTTTCGTTACAAGAATTATCAGAATTCACAAACCCTAATTGCATGTCACAAAACCCCTATTTATCAATCATAAAACTAAAACATGGACTTCACTCTATGGAAAGTAAGAAGACATCCAGGTTATCCAGTTGATGATACCGTCCTGCACAACTCTGCTAAGAAGATATACGATACTATTTTTTTTATTATAGTTATTGGAATTTTTAATTAGGGTATTTAATGTTTGCCAATTAAGTTTTTAGAATGCCCTAAACATTTATTGACATGTTTTCAGGTGGTAGATCTAATATGTTTAGCATGAGGATTCATCACAACGGTTTCTTTAAATACTGGCCTGGTAGAATCTACGTTGGAGGTATGGAAAATTTAGTTGATTTGGTTGATGTTGATAGTGTGTCAGTCGAAGAGTTGGATGTTTTTATGTATAAATTGGGTTATGAGCTTGGTTCAAAAACTTACTATTACTTTGTTAAGCCTGGTAGTAATTTAGATGATGGTTTGTATAGCTTAAGTGAAAGTGCTAATTTAGAAATATTGAGAGATCTTGTTGATGACTATAAGATGATAAAGGTTTATGTTGAAAATGGTAAGACAACATTGGATGTTGATCAAATGTCACCAAAGTCAATTAGGAGAGTTATTGCTGATGTGGATGCAAGAAAGAAAAAGGCAGCTCTTGCTATTGTTCCATATTGCTCAAACAAATTGTTCTTAGAAAACATTGTTAATAAATATGTGGTAGAGGATATATGTCAGGTTACACATCAATCTTTGGAAGTCAATACTTTGGTACAATCTAGTCAGATGCCAGAAACAGAACCCTTGTTTTCATCTGTAGAGGTCTGTCAGACTGAAGATGTTGTAGGTGATGTCAACCAGCATATAGATAAACATGTTGAGCATATCCAAATAGAAAGTCCTGAAGAGGTATGTCAAAATGATCAAGAGTTAGGTCATCAAGAGGAGGAAATATGTAATCATGTGGAGCATATCCAAAAAGGTAAAACTGTACAGGTATGTGAAATTGATGAAGCTTTAAGTGATGACAATGTGAGTGACACAGATAGTTATATGAGTGATGATGATGATACTGAGAATAGTCGTGATGGAAACACAGTTGCAATGAGGCTAATATTTTTGAGGAGCCTGATTTTGATGTTAATCTGTTCAAAGTGACTGAGACTACAGAGTTACCATATATAGGTACCTCCAGCCAGATACTAGATGATTTTTTTTTATGAAAAATGAGTTGGATCTGTTAGATGATAATGATTTTGAAAGTGATTCTGAGAATGAGGATGAGTATGTTATTAGGACGAAAAAAATGAGGGCATACAAAAAACAAAAGTTAAGTGAGGCAGCACAAATAGAGGACGAAATATATCTTTTCTGTGGTCAAACTTTTGTAACTGCAAAAGAAGTAAAAGATAGGATCTACCTGCTTTCAATAAAGACTAGGAGGAAATTGCAACTCATTAAGAATGACAAATAGAGAATTAGGGTTAGGTGTCTTGGAAAAATACCTGTTTGTGGAATAACCGAAGGTGTTGGGCTGGGAAAAGCCCCAAAGAGGAAAACTAGTCCGATAACTAGAGGCCTTGGAAGGGATGTATATTTGCGATCACTCAAGGAGCAAGCAACAGATTGCCCATGGTTGTTGTATGTAGCAAAAAATACAGCTAAAGATGTATGGATTGTTCGAACTTTCAGGGATGAACACAAATGTTTGCAATCAAGAGAGATTAAAGCTTGTGACTACAAGTTTCTTTCGAAACAAATAGTTGACTAAGTTCAAGTCAATCCAGATATTCCAATCAAGGATGTTCAAGATCAGCTCAGTAAATAGTTTGAAGTTCAGGTGTCTATGCAAAAGGCATTAAGGGCAAAAAACATGGCAGAAAATGAGATTAGGGGTGATCATAAGCAGCAATACACCCTTTTAAGAGACTATGTTGAAGAGTTGCAGAAAACAAACCCAGATACAACAGTTAGGATAAGTGTACAAACTGCAACAGATGCAACAAGTCCAACCAGAGTTTTCAAGAGAATGTATGTATGCTTAGGTGCTTTGAAGGAAGGATATAAAGCTTGTCAAAGAGAGTTGTTGGGGTTAGATGGTGCTTTTATGAGGGGTCCTTTTCCTGGCCAGCTTCTTACAGCAGTCGGTATAGACCGCAACAATGGAATATACCCTTTAACCTACGCGGTTGCAGAAGCTGAAAGCAAAGACTCATGGATTTGGTTTCTTGAATGTCTAAGAGATGATCTTGACTTGCAAGCAAACTCAAACTACACTTTTATCAGAGACAGGCAGGTGCTGTTACCATTTAGTTGATTAGATTCACTTGTATTTTTGATAAATGCAAGTTTTACTAGTAATGAATTGATGTTTATTTGTGTAGGGTATCATTCCAGTATTAGCAGCAGTATTCCCTAGTGCTGAACACATATATTGTTTGAAGCACATCCATGATAATATGAAATTGCAATGGAATGCTAAAGCATACAAGGAACATTTGTAGAGATGTGCAGCAGCAACAACCGTCCAACAATTTGAGGCAACCATGTTGGCATTCAAGAGGTTTAGCGAACCTGCCCATGCTTGGTTAAGTAAGATACCACCAACCCATTGGTCAAGGTCTCATTTTTCAGGTAACTAACCAAATCTATGTCTACGTGTACATATTTTGTTCTACGACATTGTTCAACACTGTTGTTTGTATAAATGAAACATGTTGTATAAATGTGTAGGGAGGGCTTATTTTGATATCTTACTTAATAACATGTGTGAGGTGTTCAATGGGAAACTATTAGGAGGTAGGCACCAACCCATCATTACTGCTTTGGAATACATTAGAGAATACTGTATGAAAAGAATAGTGAATGTTGTGAATGTGATTCACAAGTGTGCCGGACTATTAACACCAAAGGCAACACTCATGTTAGACTTGATAAAGAAAGATGCTTATAAGTACATCATTTTATGGGTTGAAGGAGATAAGTATGAGATCAGTGGATGGGGAGATAAGTGTTTTGTGAATGTTGAAGCTAGGGCTTGTACATGTAGAAGATGGGAGCTTACAGGTATGCCATCTAAACATGCTGTTGCTACCCACCGGTGTATGAGGTTCAATGGAATGCAAGTAGGATCTGTTGAATCATCGGTTCATCCATGTTACTTGCTTAAGACTTGGGAAGAAACTTACAAACACCACATCCAGCCAATAAATTGTTATAAACATTGGAATAAGTCACAAGTGCCTACATCCATTCTTCCACCTAAACATCATAAACCATTAGGTAGGCCACGAAAGAAAAGAACTAGGGCTTTTACTGAAAATGATAATAGTGACAAAACCAGTAACTTGTCACAGTCTAGTAAGATTTTGGTTTGTGGTATATGTGGCAATGCTGGACACAACAAGAAAACATGTTTTGGGCAAGGAGGTGTAATAGGAAGTCAAGGTAGTACACAACAGTCTCAAAAAACAGGTTCATCCCAGCCAAAAGTTACAGCAAAGAAGAAGGCAAAGGTTACATGTCACAACTTTGAAGGAAATGAAAAACCTCAGTGTCAAACTGATGCTCAATCTAAAGGTGATTTTCAACCAAGTGTGGTCCATTCTCAATCTGGAAGTCAAGTTGATGCTGCTTCTGGTGGGTCTCCAAAACAATTTTCACTACAAGAATTCAGGCAATTAGCCATGGACATAATTTGTGGGTAAAAGCCATATTTTAGTGGGTAACTGGGTAGTACCCACGAATTACCCATGATTCTATATAGATGGGTAAAACCTCCGACGCTAATTTTTTGCCCACGACATTTTCGTATTGTGGGTAAGTTTACCCATGTCATTCTTGGTGGGTGATTGTTTTGCATTCATGGGTAAATTGTTTGTGGGATTTTTTTACTCACCAGAAAACACCCATAGATATACTCGTGGGTATTTTGTGGGTAAAATTTCCCACAAAACTATTCTTGTGTAAAAGTCAACTCCCCCACCAGAATCCTTTACTAGAATTAACCACATATATAGTCGTGTGTAAAAAACATGGGAAATTTTGCCCATGATAATCCGTGGGAACCTTACCCACGCATATGACCGTGTGTAAATGTCATAGGCAAACGTGATATCTTTGCCATGAATATTTTGTGGGTATATTCGTAGCTAACTTACCCACTACTGTTTGTGAGTAAATTGTGGCTAAATATTTACGTCATATTGTAAATAATGCATGGGTAAATTTATGGGTAAATTATGATTTTATTTTAATATTTAGAATGTGACAAATTTGTAGCATCTAATATAAAAACCACACATTTAACACAAATATTCTTGAAATACAAAGCACACGATAATAAATAGATCCATCTTACATAAATATTAAGTCTCCTAATTAGCACAAACCATCATTCTAATGATGTCTCAAAACAAATAAAATAAACTGAAAAGAACAAACCATCATCATAAAGATGTCTCAAAACATTTAATATAAAGATAAATCTGACTTATCAACTCACAATCATGCGGCTATCATGATCATCTTCCTCACTTCCACCTGCTCGTGAGTGACTAGTAGTGGGACCTGGATGAGCATCTCCTCCATCAGAACTTTCACCATCAGAATCACAATCTGGAAGGGTTATATTGAAACGAGTGCAAACAATCTCAAGAGTTTTATTAAATTTGTTGATCGTTCTTTCCATTTTCTTAGACTTTTTCTCCCACCCATCGTTTACCTTGGTAACTACAGTTGTTGTATTTCCAGAATCTACATCTTTAATATAATCAACTCTCTTTGACCCAGCACCATATAGGCTTCTTCTCTTAGCACCACCTGCTGCTTTAATGTGAAGTGTCGTTTCATCAACCTGACTTTCTGCAGAAGCTGGATTTTACTCCCTTTCTTTCCTTAGATGCGACACGCTATCCTATAAGTGTGTAGATTTAATCATGAGTAATTATTGAAATAAGAACATTATTCTATAATGACATTTTTTTTTGCTTTTTGGCTTAAACCAAAGATTACGTAAACTAAATAAGCCAACTTATATACTATTTAACAAATCCTATTAATCTAAAAATACCAAATAAGCAGTTTAATAATAGATTTGGGAACATAAGCTTATTAGTTTTCTAATACTAAAACAAGTATATCTAAAGGGGATTCTAAGGATTTAAATGGGCTTAAAGGGAACTTAAGCAAACTTAAATAAGCTAATTTAAGGTAAACCTAGGAAATTTACAACATCTAAATCTAAAAGGAAGCAAATAAGCTCAAATGAAAACAAAATAAGCACTAAATAAGGGTTGTTGCTACAGCAGATCAGTGGGCAGAACACGCTTTTCCAGGCTAGATTTCTATAACTAAAATAAGCTGTCAAACCAAAATAAGCTAAGGCGACTAAACTCTACACTATAGGCTAATTAGGGAACTAAACATCAACAACTAAAAACATCCAATTAAGCTAAAAATCAGCTTATAATAAGCTTACCTTGGCCAAAAACTCACTGAAGGTGCAGGACAAAATTGGACTGAACAGGCAACTTTAAGCAACTAGCAGACTAGGTAAATGATTTTTTTGATTTGTTTCCTTTTGGGAAAAGTGAAACTAGCTAATAAACTTGCTATTTTTAATTTTTAAAATTTTTTATTGTTGGAATCACTCCTAAACCTATATCAAGTGTTAGTGATTCATATGTAATAGTTAGCTTAATTATGGCCTTTAAGTTTGTTATTAGCTTAAGCTTATGTAGAAGGCCCATGAGCTTAGGCCCATGTCCACTAAGGAAAGGAAGGGAGTAGGAGTGTTACCCTATCTCCCCTTCCTATAAATACCTTGTAATAACCCTCACTTAAGGGTTGGTTGTTCAATTTATCTCTTTCACATACTCTTCGCTTAACCTTTCTTAGTTTCATACGCGTATGTGTGTTTGATAGTTGTTCATCCGATCTCTTCTCCTATCTACTCTTTCTATTGATGCTTGTGTTGTAAAACTAGTGACCTAACAGTGGTATCAATCGCCTACTAGTTGGGTGAATCGTATTGTTTTTGAAGTAGGTTTTGGTCCTACGCGTAAAGCATACGAGTGATACTTTGGTTCGCTTAAAAACACATTTTTTACACTTTTTAATCCAAGATTATTGTACTTTCAACGTTTTAAGGTGTTAAAATAACTGTTTTTGGCAAAAAGTTTCAACCTTTACGTGTGGATCATCGTTTTTGAGCTTGGTTTTTTACGAGGTAGCTTTTCTACTCGTAACTGTTTTAGACACTTTGGATCATCAAGTTTCACACTTTTGTTTTATCTTGGTGATATTGAAGCTATTTCATCATAAAAATCTGGTTTAGAAACATCTTTGGGCAACAATCATTTTTACGAGTAGTTCTACGCGTAGTAAAACCCTAAAACTACGCGTAACTCACTCCTTGGTTTGATCTTCAGTTTCGTGGTTTACTCCGTGTTTTCTTGCTTGGATAAGCCTGAAAATACGTCGACTTGGGATATCTTTTGCACTGTGATAGTGTAAAAGATCACTTGGGCAAAAACCCTAAAATTACGCATAAGCATAAGCTTACGCGTAGAAACTTCTACGCATAAGATTTATCTTACGCCTAAGCTTTGTCTTACGCATAAGGTCATCCTACGCCTAAGTTTTCTACGCCTAACTTCTTGTTTTACGCATAACTTTAGTGTTTTGACCTTACTTACGCGTAAGCTAAACCTACGCGTAACTCTTGCTATTACGCGTAACTTTGGTGTTTTTACGCATAAGTGCTACTTGGTTTATTGTGATTTCTACACCTAAGGATACTTCATCAACAAAGGTTCATTCGACTACAAAGATCCATTTAACAACACAAGTTTTCAACATGTCACAACCACCATACTCTAACTATTTCCCTTACACTTATACTCAACGACAACAACAATTAAGTCCACAACATCAACAATGGAATCAATAACAAGCATTTTATCAACAACAATTTAATCAACAACATACTCCACAACTTGCTGCAATTCCACAACCTCAAATGGTTCAACCCCCACCAAGTCTTCAAGTTCAACCCTACATAAACGATTTCAATCAACATCCATCAAGGAACACTATGAAGGAACCCACTTGGTTTGCAAAGATCTGTGAAGCTTTAAGCAGCCAACAATCAATTCATGAGGCTGGATCACTTGATAGACCTCCAATGCTCACTCCAGGAAACTACGATCAATGGGTGATTAGGTTCTTTAGGTTTTGTGATCTGAAGAAGCCACATGGAAAGTTTTTAAAGAAGGTTATCTTGGAAGGTCCATTTCAGATGCCTACTGTCATTGTACCCGAAGATCCAAATGCTAATCCACCAAGAGATGAACAATCAAACATTGCTACTGTTGCAGACCTGAATGCAGCAGAACTTCTACACTATGAAGCTGATGAGCTTGCAATGCAATATATCCTTTTAGGATTACCAAACCCAATTCTTCGAAGTGTTGATGCTCAAAAGACTGCAAAGGCAATGTGGGAACATATTCATCTTCTTATGGAAGGATCTGCACTCAACCAGGAGGATATGGAATCCAAAATTTACTTGGCTTATGAACACTTCATGATTGAACCTGGAGAGACACTAGAGTCTTATCATCATCGATTCTCAGACATCATAAATGATTTGGATAAACACAACATCATCATGCCAAGAATTGCAGTTAATACTAAGTTCCTGAGTAGTCTTGGTCCCGAATGGGAGAAGTATGTCATTTTTCTCCGCCAAGCAAAGAACATGCATCATTCTACATACGGATTGTTGTACGATTACTTGAAGCCTCATCAAAAGGAAGTTGATAAGGAAAGGATTCTCCGTGCTCAAATTGCTTCACCTTCACATCTGGAAAATCAACAACTTGCCTTGTATGCTCAAAACAATTATCCTCCTCAACCAGCAACTCAACCAACTATCACACCACATGATCAATCACAGAAATCTCAACAAACTCAATTGGTTCCTTACAACAACAACAATGATCAAGCACTTCATAGTTAAGCTAATGAGGAATCCGATCCGTTCGAAGCATTGCAACAAGGATTTGTTATGATTGCTAATGCTTTTGGCCGTTATACAAACAAATCCAACAATCGCATTCGTTCCTCATCTAACATAAGGAATAAGGCTGTTGTGAACAATGGACGCGTTGAAGTTCAGAATCGTGGTTATGGTCGTCAGATGGGCTGTGGTTAAGGGTTTAATGCTATGGGTAGGAATAACAACAGAGCTCAAGTGGTGGAACAGGGAAATGCTCAGAATGGGTTGAATGGTCTTCGAAACTACAACTGCAATGAGAAGGGACACCTGGCTAATGCATGCCCAAAGCCGAGGACTAGGGGCAATGCTTATCACAAAGAGGCTCTTCTTTTGGCTCTTAAGGATGAAGCTGGTGGAACTCTCACAGACAAAGAACAGAGTTTTATGGCAGCTGCAGCCTCAGATGATGATATGGAGGACTTGCAGGCCAATGCAGTTGTTATGTTGATGGCTAATATGCATGAGTTACACATGAGTGACACAGGCCCAATGTATGACACTGATGGCTTGTCTCAGGTACCCGAACAAACCATATTTATCTCTGATCTAATATCTTCGCCAACATCTGAATCCGGCAAGGCTCAGAATGTTCAAAATGAGTCGTCCACATCTCATTCCGACGATTTTCAACTAGACCCCGTAGTTACATTTGACGATCAAGATGACCTTATGGTTTCCCTTGATAATCAAATTGACTCCGTGGTTATACTTGAGGAACTAAATAATGATCATGTTGTGACTCACGTTGAACACACCGAACTTTTGCCTCGTCCAGATGTTGATCTGTTGCTTAAAAACCAACAATCCATAGTGGAAGAATGTCGTGCAGTAAATCAGGACTTAAAAAGTAAAAATGCACTGTTAACCAAGGATTTTCAATGTTTAGAAATGCAACTCAACTTTTTCAAAACTCAAGAAAAACGTGAAAAAGGTTTTGAAGCCGCTTTTGCTAAATCTCATCAAAACGAAAAATATTTAGAGCGACAAATGCGTGATCTAGCCGCTTCGAAGAATGCTTTGTTGTCTGAAATAGAACAACTGAAACATGAACATAAAAAGAAAATTAACGCTCTCACCTTGGAAAATCAAAAAGCTAAGGCTGAGTTGTTAACTTGTCAAAAACAGTTCTTTGCATACAAAAAGCATTCAACGAAACGAATAGATGATCATCTTGAAGAAATTATCGGCTTGCAAAACAAACTTAAAGAGTTTAAAAATGTTGTTTACAAACATGGTGAGTCAGTCACAGCTATTCAAAAGTTTACTTTAAAACCCAATCCAAATGGATATGGACCGAATCTTGCTGATTACAAACCTAAGCTTTCAACCAAAGCATTCAAACCAAATCCTGAAGTTTCCAGTGCAGAATATAAAATTGATAATTCTGTTATGAGTGTTGTTGAATATCATCGTCAAGAGGAATTAGATGCAGAAGACGAGAGTCGATCAAAATTAGAAACTGTTGTTTACAACAAACCTTTTAACTATTCAAAACCGGTCACTTTCGTCACACCAACGGATTCTTCTAACACACCAAGGATTATCATAAAAACGTCTGAGTCTTCTAATGTTAATCCCCAACCAGATTATGCACAAATTTATGGTCCTTTACCTTCCATCAGTGAAGTAAATTCAAAACCTGAAAATCGCAAAATTCTTAGATATTTTGACCTTTTCATGGCTGACCTCAAACTTTTACAACATGAGATAGAATATCATTCTGAAATCAAAGTTCAACACTTTCAATCGCCTCTGGCGTGAGAACAAAGAGACATTTTTCAGAAAAATCTTTTACCAAATGTTAAAATTTTTAAACATTGTGCATTGTCTTGGGAACGGGACTTTCATAAGGAACTTGGATTGATGAAGGTTGTTTTCGAGAAAACAGAAACATCTATTTCTAATACTAAACGTAAAAAGAAAATGTTGAGAAAAGATGTTGATCGACTCTTGAAAGATGTTATCTGTGTTGATATCCATAATGTTGTGTTATTCAATTCTTTGCCACATGCATCTGATTGTATCTCTGCTGATACTATTGATAATGTTGTAACTGTTGAGAATACTGATAATGTGCTTCAGATCGAGTCTTTAAAAGTTGAACACGAACGTCTCTTAAACGAGCTTTCAAATGCAAAACGTCGTCTTCAATGGTGTCAAAAAGGTTGTCAAAATCGTGAACTTACTTTGCAAAACAAAATCCACCAGTTGCAATCAAACAATTTTTATCCAAAATTTGAGCAACTGGATGATCAAAACGTGTCTTTGAAAAGTCAAATCTCAAAATATGAACAAGAACTTGTAAAAGTTAAACAGGAATAAGGTGTCATATTTGATTTACTCAATAAGACTCGTCATGAAGCATCAAACGAACTTGATCACTATCTTGCACACACTAGAGAAGTAATGAATTTTGCTGGTAATATTCGTTTTGAAAATCAAGATTTGATTCACACTATCTTTAAGTTAAGAGAAATGTTAGGAAAGTATGAACAACTTCCGCCAACCATCATTAAGAGAATAGCACCTGTAACACTTAGTAAACGTGAACCCAGAATGCCTACTGCCAAAACACAAGTTGCTAACGTGCTTCCTTCTACTGAAATAGGAATAGTTGCCTCTTTTCCAAACTTCCGCACTTCACAGCCTAGGAGCACTACATCGAAGAATAGGAAGTTGCGACCTAAGAAAAGATCAATAAGGAATGCTAAAGTAGAAGAACACCCTAGGACTATGAATAAGACTCACGTTGCTTCCACTATAGATATTGCGTCTGGCAAATGTAATAGAAATAGTGATGTAACGAATGCTAAACCTTTAAGTACTTTTGATATTCAGTCTGATGCACCTTGTGTTATTTGTCGTAAAAGTATGAATTCTGATTGTCATGACAAATGTGTTGCTAAAGCTATCATCTCTCGTTTACGGAATCCTAAGAATCGGAATACCTCTAGGCCCACTAATCTTTCTAAGTCTGTGCTTGGTAAACCGCCCTCTTTAGATTCTAGGAAACGCATTGATGTCCCTGTAGCTCCAGTTTCACCTCCAAAGAATGTAGTACCACCTAGTGCATTCACTAAGACTAAAACAAATACTAGTTGGAGATGGCAGAAATGGATATATAACACACTAGGATTTAAATGGACGCCTAAAGTTATTGATGTGTGTATGTCTACTATAACTGCTCCGGAACCCTCTAACATTTCGGGTTCCACATCTAATTCTATTCCATATGTGTCGTCTGTGTGTAATGCAGGTGATACAGATCATTCTCTGGATTGTTGATAGCGGATGTTCCCGACACATGACAGGCAATCTTAAACTGTTATCAAACTTTATTGCAAAGTTCATTGGCACTGTCAGATTCGGGAATGATCACTTCGCAGCTATCATGGGCTACGAAGACTATATCAATAGGAACATCGAAATTAGCAGGGTTTATTACGTGGAAGGCCTCGGTCACAATCTGTTTTCAGTAGGTCAGTTCTGTGATGGAGATTTGGAGGTTGCTTTCAGGGAGAAATTTTGTTTCATTCGTGATCTACAAGGAAACGACCTTATGTCTGGCTCGCGTAATTCAAGTCTTTACGCCATCTCTATGCAAGACATGGTTGCTTCATCTCACATCTGCTTACTTTCAAAGGCAACATCAACAAAATCCTGGCTATGGCACCGTCGTCTATCACATTTAAACTTTCAAACTATAACCAATCTTGCTCAACATAAACTAGTTGAAGGTCTCCCATGATTCCGGTATTCTAAAGATCACCTTTGCTCAGCTTATGAACAAGGGAAAAGCACTCGTGCTCATTTTCCTTCAAAGGTGGAACACAGCTCTCAGCATGTGCTTCATCTTCTTCACATGGATTTGTGTGGCCCGATGCCCGTGCAAACGATCAATGGCAAACGCTACATCTTAGTAATTGTTGATGACTATTCACGATGGAATTGGGTCTACTTTCTTCGAAGCAAAGACCAAGCTCCACAAATGATCATCACCTGTCTCACGAAAATTCAAGTTCAGCTCCGGAACACCGTCCGCCAAATAAGAACTGACAAAGGAACTGAATTTGTTAACCAAACTCTTCGAGAATTTTATGAGAAAGTGGGAATTGAGCATCAGACATCTATTGCACGTACACCAGAACAAAACGGATTTGTTGAAAGACGAAACCGAACGTTAGTGGAAGCTGCAAGAACAATGTTAATCAATGCTAAAATTCCAGATTACTTATGGGCAGAAGCTGTATCAACTGCATGCCACAACAAAACACCTTTTGAGCTTCTCCATAACCATAAACCGAATCTCAAACACTTTCATGTATTTGGATCCCTTTGCTATCCGAATAATGATCGTGATGATTTTGGAAAGCTCAAAGCCAAAGCTGACATTGGAGTCTTTATTGGATATTGTGAGAATTCTAAAGGTTACCGGATCTGGAATCGTCGTACAAAGCAGGTTATGGAAACGATTCATGCTCATTTTGATGAACTTACGGAAATGGCTTCTGAGTATAACAGCTTGGAACCCGGTCACAACCGCTTAAACTTCCCTCAAACCCCATCATCAGCTGAACAAAGCCCCTAGCTCACTCGTCAACAAATGGAAAGGTTATTTGCTCCACTGTTCAGTGACGATATTGATGAACGTGCTCCAGGTGTATTCGCTGTTTCCGCTGCTCAACCTGATACTACTCTTATACCTGATACACCTGCTACAACAACTACTGCTGAAGAAGCACCACCAGTTGACTCCACCACAACAGTTGAACAAACCGCTTCCAACAATGATGAACCGGCTGATGATGTTCTTAATGAAGTACCCCCACCTGCAGATTTTGATCCAAATGCGTTCTTTAACCCGTTTGCTAATGAAACTGCTGCACCTGATGTCGCAGAATCATCAACAAACCATTTGAATCCTCAGAATCTGCACAATGTATACCAACATCAACCCTCTACACATCGATGGACAAAAGACCATCCTCTGGAAAATATTATTGGCAACCCGAATCAACCAGTCATTACAAGACAACGTCTTCACACAGATGGTGAACATTGCATTTATGTTCTCACTGTCTGCCAATCTGAGCCTAAAAACATTAAAGACGCAATGACAAAAGACAACTGGATTGAATCCATGCAGGAAGAACTCAACCAATTCAAACGTCTTGAAGTATGGGAACTGGTTGAAAGACCAACAGGGGTCTACGTCATTGGTCTTAAATGGATTTGGAAGAACAAATTGGATGCTGAAGGGAACGTAATCAGAAACAAGTCACGTCTGGTAGCTAAGGGTTATAGACAGGAGGAAGGTATTGATTTTGAAGAATCATTTGCTCCGGTTGCTCGTCTTGAGGCTGTTCAGATATTTCTCGCGTTCGCGGCTCATATGAATATGACGGTCTTTCAGATGGATGTCAAAACTGCGTTTCTTAATGGACAACTAAAAGAAACGGTTTATGTCAGCCAACCAGAAGGATTCGTTGATCATGAGTTCCCGAACCATGTCTACAAACTGATCAAAGCTTTGTATGGTCTCAAAAAAGCTCCTCGGGCATGGTACGATAAGCTATCATCTTTCCTCATTGCTAATAATTTCACCAAAGGTTCGGTCGACCCTACTCTTTTTATACAATATCACGGGGCACATATCTTAGTTGTTCAAATTTACGTGGATGACATCATTTTTGGGTCTACACATAAAAAGTACTCAATCGCTTTTTCAAAACTAATGAAGAAAATTTTTGAAATGTCCATGATGGGTGAACTTACGTTCTTTTTAGGACTGCAAGTTCATCAATCACCCCGTGATATTTTCTTGAGTCAGTCCAAATATGCCCTTGAATTGTTAAACAAATTTGGAATGAAAACCTGTGACACTTATGCCACACCAATGACTCATACCAAGAAGCTAGACGCTGATTTACATGGGAAATTAGTGGACCCTACCAAATACCGAAGTATTATTGGGTCTCTCATGTATCTAACAGCTAGCAGACCTCACATTGTCTTTTCCGTTTATCTCTGCTCCCGTTATCAGTCGAGACCAACTGAAACCACCTCTCTGAGGCTAAAAGAATCCTCCGATACATCAAGGGAACCATTAACTTGGAGATCTGGTATCCGAAGGATTCTGGTTTTGAACTAATCGCTTTTTCAGATGCTGATCACGCAGGATGTTTAGATTCACGGAAAAGTACTTAAGGAGCACTACAATTTCTTGGTGATAAACTGGTGTCCTGGCAATCGAAGAAGCAGGATTGTACATTGTTGTCATCAACCGAAGCAGAATATGTAGCCATGTCTGCGTGTTGTGCTCAAGTCATCTGGATGAGAACACAACTCAAAGACTATGGTTACGTATTTGACAGAATCCCGATGTAGTGCGACAATCGGAGTGCCATTGCGATCTCGTGCAACTCAGTTCAGCACTCGAAGTCTAAGCACATCGATCTTCGCTATCATTTCATCAAGGACCATGTGGAAAAGGGTACAGTTGAATTATACTTCGTGGATACAGAATACCAATTGGCAGATCTTCTCACCAAAGCCTTGCCTCCCGCTAGGTTTAATGAGTTGGTCCACCGGATTGGTATGCGTTGTTTGACTCAAGAGGAATTGGATGAACTCTTAAAACAGTCTTAAAAACCAGTCAAACACCAAAATCTCTTTTGTAAATAATTTTTCAAAAACAAAATACAAAAATAGAAAATCAGATAAAACAACAAAAATATTCTTCTATCTATATTTCTTCAAACATGGCAAGTACATTTCTTCCGTCAACACTCAAATCTTTCAAAATTCAGTATTTTTTTTCGATCAAGTGTTGAGGGGGAGAAAATAAATTCTTAACTGTTTCAAAATATCACTGTACTTGCATGTTACTTTATCCCGGTTGATTCTTTAACAATGGTGGTCATATTTCTGGTTTCTGACACTCCTCGGACTAAAATCTATAAACTTTCATTATTTCTTAAGTCGAGAGGGAGTGTCGTCAAAGTTATTTCTAAATATTCTTCGTTTGGTAACCAAAATGGAAGTTAAAAGGCTTTGGATGAAAATGGAAAAGGTGGAGGGACTAAAACTGCCAAAAGCTCAAACTCCTTTTTAATAAAACTTCCACCTAACTCTAACCTTTCACATTTATTATCTTCACCAAACATATCCTACGCACTAAAATTGTTCTTAAAATCCGTGGTTTGGATCATCAATTTGTAAGTTGTTTCATAATCTTAACGTGTTTACAAACATTGGTTTTGATTTTTATACGAATCCAACGGTCAAATTTTTGTATATGATTGATTTTATGTTCTACGCATATGCGTATGAACACATGATCAAGATTGTGTGTTTACGGTTAAAAGGATAGTGTCAAAACGTTTCTATAACATCAATGATATCATTTTTATCCTCAAAATGCACCCAGATACACGAATTGATGGATTTTGAAAATTAGGGTTTATGCGTGGGTTTGGGTGTTTTCATTTGTGAACGTGTTTGGTAATAAAGATTGTTGTATGAGGTTGTTTTCAAGTTGAATTAATCATAACTAAACCCAGAAACTACCCAGAAACTCTAATGATTCATTAATTGGAATTTAGGGTTTATATTCATATGGTTTGGGTATTTTTGATCCATGGCATATTTGATGTTAAAACTTGGATAGGACAACTTACTATGCATCTAAAACCACCCAGAAAAACTTTGGTGCAATTTCCATGGCTAGATTTCTTACGCGTAATTCTTGAAACTAGGGTTTAAGTTCTACGCATAAGGTCTTCTACGCGTAAACTGTTTGATAAGTATACATGTCATGATCTGTTATAGAATGAATGTATGTGTTAAAATTGATGCTATGATGATTTTATTTCAGGTTTGCTACACGTAAAAATCAGAATCAAGGTTGTTAGACATCTACGCATAAGGATCACCTTACGCGTAGCATGTTATGCGTAAGAGAAATCTTACGCGTAGCGTTTACGCGTAAGGTTCTACATAAGGGACTACGCGTATCCTGTGAAGGATATGCGTAAACAGTGACCTCTACGCATAAGGTCTACTCTTACGAGTAAGCCTTACGCGTAAGGTTTTATATGCGCTTACGTGTAAGCTCTACGCATAAGGTCCCCTTTTCCTACGCGTAATATTTCTTACGCGTAAGTCAGGATCCTACGCATAAGCTTGCGCCTTTATGCGTATAACTCCTGTTTACGCATAAGATACCATTTCTATGCCTAAGCCTTAATCAAACATTCATTATGAATTGTTACGCGTGCGAACTTGTAAATAAATAAATCATAACGTCACGAAACCAATAATGTCACTAATAAGCTTAAATGTGTAATATGTTGTGAAAAATATGAGATAACATAAACTTTAAAACCTAAAGTTAACTAACTCTCAAAACTTATCACGACGTCATTGGACTATTGAACAAACAAGTGATTTTGGACTCGTAACAATCATTGACATATCTCATTCAAATTATTAGACAATAAAACCATCTGTTGACTAACATAATGTCTTTCGATATGTTGGTTCTTTTGGCTAAATGTATTTCAGATCACGACATGGACGCTCAAATGAATGTGGATGCACCAAATGTACTCACCATTGCTGATATCTTCCCTCATTGCTATCCAATGAAGATTGGAAAGAACAACCTTCGTGTTGACTTTGAAACCCTCACCTGTTTAGAATCTTCTTGTCTTATTGCTGTTGATATTCTGAAGAACCATCCTTATCAGAACATGCTCTCCCACTCTGCTACTGTTCCAGAGATCTACATTCAACAGTTTTGGACTACAATGAAAAAGATCAAAGGACAGAATGCTGTGACGGTGACACTCAATCACAAGCAAATCACCATCACTCCTGCAGATTTAAGAGCCGTTCTCCTCATTCCTGACATCATACCAACCGAATACTCTGCTGCACCTACTGAAGAGACTGTTCTGCAATTTTTGATTGATATTGGGTATGACGAAGCTTCAGGGGTTATTAATAAGCATTCTCACGTGGATCTTAAGAACATTCCTCAGCCTTGGAGAACCATTTATATCATCATCACAAAATCCGTTTCTGGTCGTGACAACGGCTATGAGCATCCCAAGCTCGTGGAACTGCAAATCTTTTGGGCTCTGATCAACATGAAACACATCGAAGTTGAAGCTCTGATATGGGATGACATGATGACATTCCTCAAAAAGCTTGGCTCAAAGATTCCTTATATCAGATATACTAAACTGTTGATCCAAAGAGCACTTGGATATAACCCTGATATCCCCAAGAGAATCAATGATCCCGACAATCACGACATGTTGTCTGAACCCACTCTAACAGTCAAATTTAAGGAATCAACTACCAAGAAACAAGGTGCTGTGTTGCCAAATCACCTTCTCTCAGATGAACTCAAACAACTCTACTCTTATAAAAGATATTTGGTAGCTGTGAAAGAGAACAAAGTTGGTTTTCTCGATGAAAAATCTTCTAGTACACCTACAAGGAGAACTAGAAGAGGGAGTGCAGGGAGTGCTGCAAGCACTGAGAGTCAGAGGAAGTTCCCCAAGAGGAATCCTCCACGAAAAAGGACTGTTCCTTCTAAGGAAGTTGTTCCCATTCCCGTGCCAAATCCTGAATCGCCAAGAAAGCTAGTGGACGAAAGCTCTGAAGATACACAATCAGACGAAGAGATCTTCTACTCTGAAACTGCAACCGATACTAATCTTTCTGCAGTCAAACCTCCCAGTCCTATAGCTGAACACGGCAAAGGGAAGACTCCAGTTATTGAGCCTGAAGAAGAAAGTTATGATGAAGAGCCTCTGATACTTGATTACAGGAGGAAATTCAAATTCGTTAGACTCCAACACGTTGCGAAAGAGTTTGCAAAAGATCAAATGGGTGGCCCCGGAGGGTCACGTGGTGATGTTCAATCCACACCAATTCCTGATGCGGTTAATCAACCCGATAAGGGAACTGGTGCCACCACTCTTGAGCAACAACAAAAGCGCGTGGAAGATTCTATTGATTATGAATTTGAGGAACCAGAAACGGAAAAGACTGAGAAAACAATTGTTGATGATACAAAGATTGATGAAACGGACGATTATGACCGTCTTCTTCTAGACAATCCCGTCCGTTCCAAGGAGAAAACTTCTGAGCCACCAAAGGACCCAGAGTCTCCTCACATCTCATCATCATCAGATTCATCTTCTCACTCCTCACCACCACCATCAAAAAGAACAACCAAATCCACATCGAGATCAGTGAAGAATCCAACTGCCTCTTGGATTTCTCAAGCTAAGACACGAATCGTTAAAGTTGTCAAACAGGTCAGAAAGAAAGACGTGCTTCACAAGAAGCTGAATTTTCTTGCTGATCAGGTACAGTACCTTCATGACGAGAATGACGAGATGAAAGTTGAAAGGGAGTATGTCCAGAAGCTCATGAAAGATGATCTTCAAGGGAAAATGGATGAGATGATCAAAGGATACACCCAAAAGTACCTTCTTGACATCTTCCTGGAGTTACTAAGGAGCTGTTCACCAAACAACTCTATCTGAATCTCTTACACCTGGCCAAACAGACTATGAAATCAACTCCAATGCATGTGAACATCAATCCAGTTGATCCCATAATCTTCTCAGATGCTGAATTGGTTAACCGGCTGGTAGCTCAAATGTCGAAACGATCTGCAACATTTGCCTCCTACGAAGGTAAATTGTTTGAAGCATTGCTGGAATACCAACTAAATCAGCATGCAGAGAAGAAGCTGAAAGGCCTAAGCGTCCACGCGACGATGAAGATAAGGATCAGGATAAGAATGACGAGCCTAAACGCCCGAAGAAGTCTGGTGAATCATCTTCTATGCAACCTCCACCCCAACGGACTCCAGCTCAACAAAGGTCTCCTCCTCGCTCTTCAACTGAAAAACCTTAGGATTCTTCTGAGTTACCACCCCAGACTCAGAAAACCGGTGATCACTTTGAGTATACGGGTGGTGACGATGAGGAATTCCATGAGCCCCAACAACAACCCACCTCTCTCGACAAAGTTAAGAAACCAGAATCCTCATCCAGCCCTAAGAAAAAGAAGAAGAAGGCGCCTAAGGCTGACATCATATCATGGCTAGATGAAGATGACACCGATGAATACGACTGGTTTTCTACACTTGTTAATTCTACTCCCTACCCACCTGAAGGTCAAGATCTTGAAGACGGTAGTACATTGGAGCATGCTAAGTTCTTGCAAGAGAAATTCCGTGTGAAAAAGATGACGAAATCCGAGTTGAAGCGCATCAAGAATGAAGCATTTCAATTGCTCAAAGACAGCTCGTAAAGTGCTATTGAAGTTGAGTATCACCTTGATAATATAGCATGAGCTATGTCTAACAACATGGATTGGCTCAACCCAGAAGCAAACATCGACTTCACCAAACGGGCCAACCCTCCATATTACACCGACTGGTCTAAACCTCTACCAACAATTGTCCAACCAGATCAGCCTAGGATTCCATTCCGATATTTCTTCAACAAAGACTTGGAATTTCTTCTACACGGTGGCGATGGTTCAAGGAAATACGCTACATCTCTGAAACTTCCATTCCCGGCAACCATATACTCTAACTGCATAGCCATCGAGGAAAGGGCTAACCACATGTTCTCCAACAATGTGGAAGTATATGACCGTGATGCATTGTATGGGATTCACCATTGGCCGGAACGCCGACGAATCTACTACAGAAGCTGCCAGGTTCAGAAGTCTCAACATGAAGTGTTCAGTACTAAAGCAATCGTGGCTATTAAACATGTTGATCTTTCGTCTAAATGGGACTACACTTTCCTCAAGAATATCGTGGTCAAAAGGCAAGACGAAAGGGATTATGCTATCTCTGAAGCGGACTTTGAGAATTTGTCTATCAACGACATTGAAGACATGTAACTTGCCAAAGTACAGGGTCGCATGAGACAATTCTCGACTGAAGTGCAACGTGAATACATCAAGTCCTTGCTTATCTTCATCAGAAGAATAGTAATCAAAGAACGTGTAGAAGATCTCCAGCTTGCAGTTGAATCATATCAGACCAGTGTCAACTTCACTCCACCACAACTAGATCTTCCCGACATCAACCAGCTTCCACAATACACCCTCGTCAGCAAACCATTTGGCGTCGTTTATCGTAGTGAACTTCAACGAAATTGCTTGATGACGTGTAGAGATCTTCACAAATTTGGGGATCACACATTGAAGAAGGTTAGGGATGTCTTGGCTTATCGGTTGAAGGCAATACATGAAGGCATTGGGTTTCCAAAGCGATGGAATTCTCAAGATAGAAGGGATGTGCAGAGAATCATCACCAGGATTGATGAAAGGTTGTATCGACGGGACCAGTTCAGAACTCTGGAGAGCTTTGTAGGTGGTCTTCCCAGGATTGCTCTCGCCGGCTATCAATGCCCTGTTCGCATTCCTGGCAAGATTGATGGACTTCCTAGTACCCCTTGAACTGCTTCTAGTTCATAATATTTTGGATGTGTGATTTAATTATGACTATGGCTTGTGCACACATATCAGTGTACAACCCGTTCTTGTCAAGAAAGGACCCTGTGGTACGCTTCAGTGCCACAATCCTTATAAAAGGAGCGAAAGCTTCTTAATTTTGAGTAAAACCTATCAAACCTTTCATTTTTCAAAGGTTTTGCTCAAAAGAACAAGTACTTCCCCTTATGATTTTTCAAAACCTCAACCGTTTATATCACTTGTTGAGGGGGAGTATTTGACTTACTAACTTTGTTCACAAATTGTTCACTGTGGTCATCTTCCCATAAAACTCAAAATGGTCATATTTATTCTCAACATTTCTTCAAAAATAACATTTATATGCCATTTTTTAGGGGGAGAAAATTATGTGATAAGAAATATGTTGTGATATTGCTATTGAATCATCGTGTGAAAAGACTTCAACCCATGAATTGACGGGATCTGAACAGTCTTACATTGAAAAGATTTGTCTTCCAAAGACTTATCCAAGTAAATTTTACCTATTCAAGAAGCTCTTGATAGACATGAACTTTGACGGGTTTGACAACCTTTCGAGGTTTGCCCACACCTTCAAGGTAGTTATTAGAGCTAGTTGTCACCTAAAAGCTGACAATGTACCTCTTTACCTATGCAACGTAACCGTGTCCCTCAGGGAATTGTCTATCTTGAGTCGATCAATTCAAAAGTGCGAGCTCTTTTCTCACTGTGCAGATTTCTGTTTAAACTCTTAAGCACATGTGGAGGGGGAGTATTTATGAAAATCTAAAACTCTTGAAGTGTTCAAACATGGTTTTAGGGCAATGGAGCTATAAGGTGATTAAAGTTAGGAATAACCGTCCTATGATCCGCCAGAGCCGGAGGGATCTACCCAAGGACAATACCAATAGTTAGAATTAGAAGTCCTTAGGTATGATTATAAAAAGAAGAAAATGAGAATCGAAGAAAGAAGGAGTTGAAGAATTAAAAAGAAATGCAAAGAAAAGGGTGAAAAGAAATAGCCCTCCAAATTATTCAACTTAGGGCAGACACCGGGTTCAATTCATTTGCAACTGGTTGTCACTTAGTGAAGCCGGTATTGAAGATTAAAAGTCGTCATGGACCCAGTGACGCATGCACTAAACCTTCTTAGCCACTCAATTTTCACTCAAAAGAAGCTTGTTTCATTCTCACAGGGAACCCTACATAATCTATCGGCTTTCTCTTAGAGATTGCTGATATTGAAGAAGGAGACCCTCTCCCTAGTCTCCGCTCAGGAAAACCAAAATGCACTATTGAGTCTAGAGCCACGAGATTCATCAAAAGATCTCTTAGGAACACTTGACATTTCATCACTTGTCGTTCAACAATAAGAACGTCAGTGGTACGTTATCGAGTCCTTCACAGATCTTAGCAATCTGTCGAGAACATTTATGAGAGGTTCACAACTGTGATCCTCAGTGATTGAATGGAAAATCCTGCCAGGGTCAACATCAAAGAGCCCTGACAGCAGGTCACTTCGGTAACTCCCCGCGGATTACGCTTAGTGTGTCTCAAACGGTCTACAGTCATGAGGTGATGCTTCGGTGTACCTCAGCGACTCATCTGAACTGTAGGTGTACTTTGGTACATCGCGTTATCTCACTTGTGGGACTCCAGTTCAGGAACGGCCTTTGTGAGAATTAGAGTTGTGTTTTCACACTATGCTGTTAACACTCTCGAAGTTCAAACTTGTAAGTGCCAGAATCTGCTTATTACTAACCGTTTTCATGTTTTCTTCTTATGGAAGCTCTGGAGCGGAATGATCGTGCAGATTCTTCACATGCTCATGCCAACATCATCAATAATAGAAGTTCTATCTTAAAGCAACACATAAGTCAGAATGATTCTTCGTCAAACCAAAGAATCTACAAAGTTAAAGACTTAAAGAACTTCATCAGTACTGAAATCCAATGTCAAAGAGCGTGTGAGCATGTTGAAGAATGACGTGGAGACACTGGAGCAACGAAGCAGACCTGATGCAGACTACAACATACTATCACTTTCATCACAAAGAACAAAGAACAAAGATAATTATGACGTCAAAGCAGAACGGTTCAAAGAAGACAATTTCTCTACACTGGAGAGATTGTTCAAATCAAGGCAATTCTTCTCACAAGAAAGAAGAATGTCAGAAGACGTCAAAGCTACTATTACATCAATACCTTCACCGTTTACATTCATTCATCACCAACACTTAGGGGGAGATTGTTGGAATCACTCCTAAACCTATATCAAGTGTTAGTGATTCATATGAAATAGTTAGCTTAATTATGGCCTTTATGTTTGTTATTAGCTTAAGCTTATGTAGAAGGCCCATGAGCTTAGGCCCATGTCCACTAAGGAAAGGAAGGGAGTAGGAGTGTTGCCCTAGCTCCCCTTCCTATAAATACCTTGTAATAACCCTCACTTGAGGGTTGGTTGTTCAATTTATCTCTTTCACATACTCTTCGCTTAACCTTTCTTAGTTTCATACGCGTATGTGTGTTTGATAGTTGTTCATCCGATCTCTTCTCCTATCTACTCTTTCTATTGATGTTTGTGTTGTAAAACTAGTGACCTAACATTTATTACAACTAAAACTTACTTGTGAAACTGAGGAAAACTGAAATCAGAACTTACATTGATTGTTTTTGACTTCTCATTAATAAATGTTTTCTTGTCATTGCCGCTGGTATGAGTACGCAAAAAAATCTCAAATCCCGTAGGTGGACGCTTGTATATAGATTCCTATATCACATATGCATAAAAAAGAGATTAAATAATATTTAGATACATATTGCGATCATAGAAATGATGTATTTTTTTTATTTTTTTAGAAATGCAACAATTTTATTACACTACAAAGAGAACAAGAATACAAAATAAGGCATCCCTCATTTTAACGAGCTAATTAAAAGAGAAAGGGATCCCAAAAGTACATACCACGCCACTAGATGCTATCCCTCACAACAAAATACAAAATGCAAATTGACTATAACATATGACCAAACAAACTAAAAGACCTTTATTGATATTTGAAGTACCCGGCACACCAGAGAGTAAAATTCTCCTATGAAACCTGGACCACAAAAAGAATACTACCACGAGCATTTTAATATAGCTTCTGTATACCTGATCTTGCAGACACAACTTGATTGACTAATTGCAGACAACACTGATCTTGCAGACACAACAATGATAGACTAATATGCAGATAAAACAGTAAAGGAATGACAGACATCTCAGTTAAAACATTAGAGAAGGTGTCTAAACACTAACCTTGATCACAACCTATCATTAACTAAGAGAAGGTGTTTCACAACCTGTCATAAACTTATATGCTACTATCACAACCTGTCATAAACTTATATGCTACTATCACAACATGTCATAAACTTATATGCTACCTTCGTAGGTTGAGCAAATTCCCGATGAATTCAATACTTATTAATATACTTACTAGATTTTTTGCATGCTCGCGAAATGAGATTGACCCTCCGGTATGAGTTGAGGAACCTTCTCCTTTTAGACGATTTTGTGTATTTTTTTCTTGGATCTCCTTATACTTTGATGTTCCCCAATAAGATGTGAAATTTGTCCATGCGTTGTCACTCATGAATACAGGTTTCACCATTTTACCTCTTATGTCACTAAAGAAATCAGCATATCGTCCAGAAGCTTTTGCATCCCATGCTACCCTCACACTTGTCTCGGCTTCCGGATCCCATAAAAAATGTTTCTGTAATAAATTTAAATAATTAGCATTTATAAACAGAAATATAAATCTTAAAAACAATAAAAACCTACGCAATACCTTAAATTCTCCAAAATAAAAGTCTTTTGTAGGTTTAGATACCTTTGTCCAAGTGTACCCGGTACCATCAATTCTTTCTTTAAATATCTTTGTAATCTCTCGTGAACTCACACTTGATTTGTCGAATCTGTTAGAGTGATGAAAAATAGAATGAAGTAACAATAAAGAATTTGTGATGCGCAAATTATAAATTTATAGTACTTACAATCCATTCACAACTTGCACTTGCTTTCTTCCATTCGATGGATTATCTAAGTTCCCAATGATGTTTTCAGGGTTCGTTTGATCAGTGTCGTCATTGATAGTTGAATTATTAGGGATATCATTTGATTTTCCTTCAGTGTCATGAGGCCTACTCTCTCCTGCTCCGAGCCTTTGCCTCGTTGAATTATTAGAGATACCATTTGATTGTTGTTGAGTGGCATGAGGCCTACTCTCTCCTGCTTCAAGCCTTTGCCTCATTGAATTATTAGGGATATCATTTGGTTGTCCTTCAGTGGCATGAGGCCCACTCTCTCGTGCTTCAAGCCTTTGCCTCGTTGAATTATTTGGGATATCATTTGATTGTCCTTCAGTGGCATGAGGGCTACTCTCTCCTGCTACAAGCCTTTTCCTTCGTCTAGCCATGTCTACAAGGAGAAAGTTTTTAAGTATAAAGAAATGTGAGAAACCCCCTTCTGAAATTTATAAGATAACGATATCCAAAATTAGACTTTAAAACAGACTTAAAACAATATATACATACTTTAAAGCAATATATATGTACTTTTAAACATGAGTACTTAGCACAATATATACATTCCTATTAACTTATTAGCATAAGTAAATCCTAACACAACATCAGAAACTCAGTAAAAGTAAATTCCAAATGATATCGTATGCTCTAGTTAGCTTATGACATTTATATCCAACATTAGACTTTAAAAAATATTTGTCACTAGATATATGTGCTTTAAATCATCATCAACCTAACACATACCAATTTTAACACATATATAATTTGGGTATGAGTAATGGTATCGGAAAAAGGGGACTACACTAGAACTGAAACTGTATCGGCTCATGATACCTGGTATGGTTTCGAGGTATGGGTGTCAGTAGGGTTGGGTTGACCCGACCCAAACCCGATAAGCACAACAACTAGATTTTAAGTAAGCTATATACACAACAACTAAATAAGCCATAGCAGTCAATTGAGAAGCAGGTCATAATAATGTAAATATATTAGTTCATTTAATATCATGTAAACACAATCTTGCAGCTAGGGGTGTCAGTAGGGTCGGGTTGACCCGACCCGATAAGGGTTATCGGGTCAACCCGATAAGACCCTAAATTATCAATATTGTGAGACTAAAATATATTACTAATATGAAAATATGTTTGTTTTTACTTGAGGAATATATCTGATTTGTTAAATGGCAGAAGTATGTTCTTAATTGCATTTTGTTTCAATGTAATAATGTAAATATGACTCTATGAAGTTCTTGACGTTATCTGTTAATTTCAAAGAAGCTCATATGGACTAGATTATTCATCTGGACACGATTTATCCAGCAGGCACTCGAGACTACTCTCTCGGAGAGCTTTTATTAGATGTACCTCAATATGCTAATATGGTTATATTTCCAAACTATTTAAGTTTTCTTGTGCCTTTTTTCATGAATAGAACAAACTAAAGTCCAGAAAAATTTTATTGCTCTTAGACAGAAAATTTAGGAGCAAAATGGACTCTTTTACATAGTTTATCCTGGTGGTTTCACAAGAAGAAAAATCAGGAACTAGATAGAAACGAATTGTAAAAGCTGCATATAACTAGAACTGAAGTTCTAGAAACAACTAAATAATAAATTCAGAATAAAAAAAATAGAGAATTTAGAATCAAGAACCGCAATCTAGAATCAAGATAGTTATCAGTAATCACACCGCTTAGAAAACAAATCACACAACCGTAAAACCTCAAACACCATTGTTTAACTTCATAAACCTTATAATTAACTTCTAGTTTCCGTATGTACAAAAGGACATACACTAGATAACAAACTAAATGCAAGCTGCGTAACACTTAGTCTGAAGAACAAAATTCAGCATACAAGCTTATAAACTCAAAATCTATAAAGGGGATCTCGAATAAAAATTATTATCAACCAATCACATTGCGTAGAATAACAAATCATACAATCGAGTAAAAATTTAATTTTACTAACTCTAAACTCGCAAGAAGGTCTACAATAAAACACATAGTAGACAGTGAAAATTTGGTACAAGCTGCAGACACGAGACATCATGTAGAGATAACGTTTGATAAACATTTAATAAAGCTAAATGCATCATACAAAGTCATAAAACTCAAAATCAGCAACTGCAATCATGAAGTAAAACTGTCATCAGAAATGACACTCAAGTTCCATGTTCACAGCAAAACACAAAACGGATAGCCTATAAACCTAAAATCTGCATATATCATATAGAGCTGCTAGAGTTCCATTAACATCTAAAAACACTAATTCGCATAGAAAATCATAAAACTAAAATTAAAACAGATATAAACAATCACATCACGTAAAATAACAAACTAATCTAACTGAACACCTCATTTGCGTAAAATTCACTTCACAAAACCGCTATAAAAACAAACCTAAAATCATCATTTACCCTCCCAATTACAGTTATCAAAGCTAATTCAAAGAACCCTGGGTTTTTTTACATGAAAGTGTAAAGTAAAAATATGCCTAATTAACTCTAATCATGCAATAGGACTCAATGAATCAAGAACCCTAACATTAAATTAAAAGGAAAATTAAAACTAATTATCACAAATTATGATCTAAAAGTGTATAGAAGGTGTATTGAACATACCTTCTCCTAGTGCTTCCTGAAAGTGTATTGAAGCGAAACATAAACCTTCTGTAGAAGGAGTAAGCACTGCTCCACGATCCCCACATATCTAGGGGCGCCAAATATTTTCATAGAATGGCGCCAATTTCACAAAAGTCAGTAACCGTATGTATGTTCTTGTGTGTGGAATGTTAAAATTTTGATGAATGAGTAAACCTAGAGTCTTATTATTCACTGTATTCATAAGTTTTTTATTATAAACTATAGTTTGATGAATAAGTAATTATAGGAGTATATATTATCATTATTATTTAGGGGTGTCAAATATGCATAACGAACTCGAACCCGATTAAGCCTACTCGGGCCAAGTTATTTAGGTTAATAGTTTTATTCAACCCAAATTGACTCAAACCGATTAACATGGTTTCTAAATATGGTTGGGTTTAGGTATGTTTTATTAGCCCCAACATGAATTGACTCGAACCCGGCCGAGTCAACCCGAGTAACACCCGTGATTATTATTACTATTATTGTTATTTACCTCTTCATCAGTATTTTGTTATTATGAATTAGAATTAGTCACGCTTATCAGGTTATCGGGTCTATATAGGATGTTCAAATAAAATAAATTAACTCGCAATCTGACCTATATTATTCGGATTTATCGGGTTCGAGTCAATAAGGTTATTAGGGTACTTACTAACATACAAACAACAATTGTGTATAGATCTTTCTTCTTTCGCACAGGGGTTGTCTCGTTAGGTTTTTATACGTTTACCAAGTTTGTTCACATTCTGTACAACATAACCAAATCCAAAATGGTATGTCTTAAATAGCTTAACTTCAAGTTTCGTGTAAGCATAGACATTATAATAATCGATAAAAGTAAAGTTGTAAATTAAAGAAGCTATTTGTAACATAATTGAACTTTTCCTGTGAAAAAGTCGACTTAAGCTCCACTTAAGCTCAACTCGAGCTTGACTTTTAACTCAAAGCTAATTAATTAATTTTTTAGCTCAAGATTTGTTATCTTTAAAATTTCCTATCACTTTTGCATCCGCAACCGACCCTACAAGGAAACTTATTCATTTGGTTGGGTTTAGGAACAAAAATGAGTTGCATATTGATTTTATTCTTTTGCAAATGGGTTGTATTGATAGGTTTTAGTACATTTACTGATTAATCTACTTTTTTACAGCATAACCAAATCCAAAGTGTTATGTCTTGAATTTCTTAACTTAAAGTTTCGTATAAGCATAGGCATAATAATATTTGATACTAGTAAAGTTTTAAATGAAGGAAATTATTTGTGAGATGAAAAGGTCGACTTAAGCTCCACTTGAGCTCTATTTAAACAAGCTCAACCCGAGCTTGGATTTTAACTCAAAACTTAGTTAGTTTTCCAGCTCAAGATTAACTTAAAGTTTGATTGATTTAACTTTCCCGATCTTGAGCTTCATACAAGTACCCATTATTATTATTACACGTATTATTTTATTATCAATGTCATTTATTAAATAAATCGGCTATCTTTAATTTTTTTGATCACTTTTGACCCCGCAAATGACCCTACAAGGAAACTTATTCGTCTGGTTGAGTTTAGGAACAAACATGATTTGTAAATCGATTTTCTTCTTTTGTAAATGAGTTGTCGTGTTAGGTTTTAATACACTTACAGACTTATCTACTCTCTTTTTTTGCAGCATAACCAAATCCAAAACGTTATGTCTTAAATAGCTTAACTTCAAGTTTTGTGTAAGCATAGGCATAATAGTATTTGAGACAAGTAAAGTTGTAAATGAAAGAAGCTATTTGTGAGATTATTGAACTCAACTTGTGAAAAGGTCGACTTAAGGTCCACTTGAGCTCTAGTTATTCGAGCTCAACCCGATCTTGAATTTTAACTCAAAGCTTATTTAGTTTTCGATCTCAAGATTAACTTAATGCTTAATCGATTTAACTTTCCCGAGCTCGAGCTTCATACAGCTATCCATTATTATTATTATTTTATTATCATTGTCAGTTATTAAATAAATATGCTATCTTTAAATTTTTCGATCACTTTTGCTCCCGCAACCGACCCTACAAGGAAACTTATTCACCTGGTTGGGTTCACGAACAAACATGAGTTGCATAGCCATTTTCTTATTTTACAAATGAGTTGTCTCGTTAGGATTTAATATACTTACCGATTAATCTATTTTTTATACAGCGTAACCCAAATCCTAAATGCTATGTCTTGAATAGCTTAACATCAAGTTTCGTATTCACATATGCATAATAATATCCTTATTCACATATGCATAATTGTAACACCCCAACCTGACAAGGGTAGAAGTGTCACATTCTGGTGTCATATCAGAACATACAATTAAAAGCGGAAGTTTAAGAATAACGTATCAAGTCATTTAAACAATAAATTACAAGGAAAATTACATAATCCAAAATGCCTAAAATAAAATGAAATCTCCAAACAATAGCCCGACAAAATAAATCCAAATAATAAGGTAACTAGGGTTGGTCCACTCAGATAATCCAACTCTCAGCCCATCAAAGCCCATCTTCAAACCTAACACCTGCCGCAGGAAAAGAAATGCGGCTGAGCTTAAAAAGCCAAGTGAACAGATATAACAAAACGAAAGCTAAATAAAATCTGAAATGCAAAATGATACAAAGGAAACGGATAACAAATTCGCAGCGAAATGAGAACAATGAGTCAATGAGGATCCTGCAGAACACAATTATACAGATATCCAAAACGAATAGATAACAAGGAGAACGAAGCCAAGCAAAGCATCGATGACATATAAACAAGCACATACAAACCAGACATACAAGAACTGAAACATAAGCAAGCATAGCAGACGTCGCATCCACACAACATATATGTCATACAATCAATTCAGGAAATCAGAAGACATACAAGCCAAACAGATATCTACAGGAAAAGCGGAAGAAATTAATTAATAAGTGAGCATGGAAATTCACACAGGTCAAAACCCTTAGTTGAAAACATAACCAGTATTTTAACAGCGGAAGTACTGACAGCAGTCAACACATGGCAGTCACGCGTAATAAGTAGGAATACAGTATAAACGATATAATTAAATGAATTAAAGACATAGCAGGGCAACTAAACAAATTAACAAGCCAGACGTCACAAGCTGAACCATTTACCCAATCAAACCGTAGCATAAACAGAAATGCAAACATGGCAGGTCAACAACAAGCAGATAAGGATACTATCGGATAATCATAGTCCACGAAATTAACTGAACGAAGTATAAATGATAAACAGACAAAAACTATCGATTACACACTAGCATGGTCACCAGACAATCAGAGGGTCACATAACAGTGAGATCACATATAAACATATGACAACAGGTAAATCAGATAACCGTATATTAATCATATCGCAGCAGGGTAATCAGTAGTCATATAAAACATGAATAGCATAATCAAATCCAATAAACATATAATAACCCGGTACGTGAATGGAACCATAGTCTGAAGTAATGGAATGAAAGTGTGACAGATCAATGCAATGGAGTATCTATATCTTGGTAAGAGTGAGTCATATAAGGGTACTGAGTAATGAACAATTAATACAGATTATGGTGCGTGGGGGAATACGGAAGGTACAATATAGGTATATCAAAAGTGTAAGGGTTGTCAGAAATCTACCACGAGAACGGAAACATATCATATCACATCATAAGTAGCCATTGTATTCGGAGGGGTGACCTCGGAATACCATATATAATAGGAGGGGAGACCTCAGTAACCAATGGAGTAGCTAGCTCCCGGAATGTGAAGACGCGTATTGCACACGACATCATTCACCATATAAATCATATCATATCATATCAAATCATATCATAGCATATCATATCATAACATATCTAGGATGCATCCATACGCCCCCCGGAAACATAGTGGCCAAATCATATACATATAGTGAGCTCATAATCATATAACATAATGGGGACGGTGTGCAACATCACTCGTACACACTGGAGTCATGCCATTGGTGCATCAATGACACGGTCATGTTACCTTCATGACTAGGAACACATATTTGGCTCGGGTATCAATCTGAAGGGTCAAAGCATAATCATATCAAAGTTCATATCAAAGTTCATATCAAAGGTTCATATCGAAGTTTCATATCAAAGGTTCATATCGAAGTTCATATCAAAGGTTCATATCGAAGTTTCATATCAAAGGTTCATATCGAAGTTCATATCAAAGGTTCATATCGAAGTTTCATATCAAAGGGAGCATAGCAAAGTCATAGGGAAGCCCTAATAAGGAGGCTTAGAGTAAAGCATAACAGTTCAAGCTAGTATCGAAAGATGTATACGACTCATGAGAAACCTTAAGAGGTAAGGTCAGAATATCTGTACCTCAATTGAAGCAAGCAAAATAGGAAAGTAAGGTCATACGATGAATCAATCCCGCCGTCCGGAACCTATATGAATTTGATAACGCTTATTAAAGTCGAATTACTCATTTTAGACGGCTTTCCATTTTTAGCAGGTTTCTACTTTGAGTAACTTTCTATTTTAGACAGGTTTCCATAATTAGCAGGTTTAGCCATAAATGATATAATCAAAGTCAAATTTTGTTAAAATAGTGAAAATAAATGTTATCATAATTTAAGGGTCATTTATGCCAAGTTTTACAAGTTTAAAGACCAAAAAGAATGTATAATGAGGGATTTATATTACGTATATATAGGACCAGGTTTCAACCTCTTTAAAGCCATGTAAATCAAGGTTCAAGGCCTACTTTTAAGTGTTTAGATATCATGTTATAATAGTCTTAGGTTTAACATTCAACTAACATGTTTTAGAGCTCAAAAATATGTGTGCGTATGGTATAAAACCCACGACCAGAAATATAGAACATGAGCAGATTTGAAAACACTTTTAATGCCATACAAATGAGGTTTTTAATCCATGTTTTAATGTGTTAAACATTAGGTTATACTATGCTAGGTTAAGCAAGTCAAATGCACAAGATTTAGGTACCCATGGTGCGTATGGTATACCCCAAGACCACGACCAGAAAACCAATTACATGACCAGGTCATAACGCGCACATGTCGACATATATATAAGGTCGTTTTCCTGATTTACGTAGCCTTTATATTAGGTTTATAAGTCCCGTAACTCTTTCATACAAATGGTCATGAATTTAAGTTTTAAAAGTGCACAAAAGGGGTCATAGACCCACGACCAGAAAACCATACATACCATCAGGTTCATAAAGGCTCTAGTCGCCACATATAGAGGTTTGTTTCAAGGTTTTAACATAGCACGATTATCAGGTTTATACGACTTAGGTTTAGTACATGTTTATAACATGATTTTAACAACAAAAACATGCGTGAAAAGGGTCTTAAACCTACGTCCAGAAGCAGAAACATGTTGGAGGAAAACGAGTTATGAAGGTACCTTTTTATCGTGTTAACAAGTGAGCAAACAAGGGACGAAAAATCAACCCAAAGCACTCCTCTTGTGCCTTATAACCACAACAACAACAGCAGCAATAGCGACCCACAGAAACCTAGCAAAGCCTTGTAACAAACCCGTAACGGAAGCAGTTTACAAGCACTCCTAACACCTTCTTTGGACCTGGTTTTTGTCTACTAAAAATGGATGGATGGAGAGAGTAGTTTTTTCCGTATAATTGTTTTAGGAGACTAGGGTTTCTTTGTGATTTTTTTATGGTAAATGATAAGTTACTAATGAGAGATAAATGGAATTAAAAGGGGAGGGGGAGCGTCTATTGATTGCCGAAATCAAGGGGGAATTATTTTGGACTCAATAAATTTTCCTAATTACCATTATTATGATGATTATCTAGTTTAATTGTCTTTTAAGTTGCTTTTATGATTAGGTCCAAGTAAATTGTACAATGTGTAATATATATTAAGTAGTTAAAATGTTTACTCCTATTTAATATTATTCTTTTAAGTGTCAATATAAAATAAACGAGTTTGATGCATATTACGTATTTCACATTTATAAAGCTTGAGGGGTAAAAAGGTCATTTAACACGTTTACGTTTTCAGGGTTTTACAACTCTTCCCCTCTAACAGAAAATTTTCCTCCTCGAAAATTGAAGTCGCAGAGGTACACAGAGACGTACAAGTTCAAGGAAGATGTAGCAATCCATAGTCCCACACAGATCATAACGATTTCGGTTCCAAAGCGTACAAAACTTATACGTAACAGATGTCGGTGAGAATCTCGTAAAGAGGTACAGAATTTCAAACGAATATACGGATCGAAGGATAACAAATATAAGCCCTATTCTATTCACGTACCAACCCCAGGCATTTCCCAAGATGTCGTATGATTTCAATAAGGTCAAATTATATGATCTCGGTATTATCACGTTGATCAGGCGTCATAATACTTGCATCAAATAACAAGTCCTTATGGTCATCATATTCTGTCTCAGGTCATGGCAAACCACGTAACCAATATCACAACAAAACATATCACATACGGATATCAAGTAACATACCAAAACAGGTCAGATCACATACATACAGCATAACTACATCAAACAACTTACCATACCACAAAAGAAAAGAAGGCCACCAACTTGCACATAACGGTTCCTCATGACTCATTACTGTCGGTCCAAAAGAAAAGCTGAGATATTACCAAAATGCTAAACGATAAAACTTCACGATTCAAACCGAGTATCGAACAAATCAAGAAAAGTAATACCGATCAAAATCACACAGCAAAATATCAACCCGCCTCAAAGCACGTGACAAATAAATCTGAGTAACGCAAGTCGTGCCCAATCATATGAAACAGACGAATCTTCATTAGAATCTCAACGGTTGGACTGTTGACCACAATACGTCCGAATCTTGGTAGTAGCTTCCACGCACGTCTAAAGTATGCCGGTCATAGTTCTTCTGCTCCCACGTCTCCCAAGTGTCCACCAGTTGAATCTTGTCTCCGTCTTTGCGCCTGTGGTTGATCTGTCCAGCTCCCTCCAGCAGCATCCTGATGTCCTCAACAGCATTGCAGTCGTGTGTGGTTTCTATTTCACGAACATCTCCAGTACATAAAATGTTGCAACAATGCAGGGTCAGCACCATCATCTTCGACTCCACGAGTAGTCCCCACATGACGATCGACAAACGGATGTGCGAAGACAAAATAAACAAAATTCGATGCAAAAATAAGAAGGCCAAATCAGTGAAGACAAAAGAATATCGAAGTCAAATCTGAACGACAATCAAAAGGAATCTGTTAGGAATTAGAAATTCCAGGTATTAAAGAGTCGGTCACCTCAAGTATATGTAATCGTTAGAAAGCTCGTAGTCGTAGTTCTTTTAAGTTAAGTAGTATTTAGTTAAGTAACACCGTGGAGGACGGACGGGTCTTTACCCACTGTATGCCTGATCCACAGCCCGATGTGTGGCGTTTTATGTAAGACTATAAATACTCTCTACCTTCCAAGGTAGAGAGTTGGAGCTCATAATAATATCTTTCACTTTCTCTCACTAAGTTCCCTAAACCTCTAACTTTCTCTCTCTAGAATTCCACGTATACGCCACCTTGTTGTTATGGTTTGATGTGTATGTGAAAACTAATATCCTACAATTGGTATCAAGAGCCATGGTTAGATCATATCTTGCACATCTTTGGATTTCTAGTGGTTTTTAGGTGGTTTTTGAGTTTGAAAAAAAGTTTAGTGGTTTTTGCATCATTTGGTTGATTTCTCGGGTTAAAGTTTGGATTTTGTTAGTACTTTTATGTTTAGAATCATCACAAGTGTGTAGGTTATCATTTGGTAAGCTTAAATCATCTTGGTTGGGTTGTTTTTGGATTGAAAAGTGATGTTTATGTGGTTTTTTCATGCTAGCGACTTAACTCACGGATTAGTTTCTTCGTAGCGACTTGCTTTACAAATTTGTAGCGAGTTACAGTTCTAAACCTAGCGACTTAGATCTAGCGATTTACAGTACAAGTAGTGGACTCTCCACTACGGGTAGCGACTTGGTGATAGCGACTTGGTCTGTAGCGAGTTGCTCTTTAGCGACTTGTATCTTTAGCGACTTGAGTAGCGAATTGCTGCCAAAATTTTGCTAGCGACTTGAGGCTTAGCGAGTTACTACTTAGCGACTTGCATTTGTCTAGCGACTTGGGACTCTAGCGACTTAGTGGTGTAGCGAATTAAGTGTTAGCGACTTAGTGCATTATCTTCTAGCGACTTAGTGCATTATATTCTAGCGACTTGAGTGATTGTTTACGGTTTTCTCTTGATTTAGTAAAATCCCGTGAAAGAATCTATTTCCCGGTTTAATCATAGAGTTATAAAATCCCGTATAATCTGTTAACATGTCTACCAACGTTCCTACTATCATCTCCACTATTGCCGAGGATGTTCAAGCAGCTGGCTCAGATACTCGTCCACCCATGCTTGACAGAATTGACTACGATTCTTGGGCTCAACGAATCAGATTGTATTGCCTTGGAAAGGAAAATGGTGTCAACATTCTCAAATCCATTGATGAAGGACCATATCGATTTGAGACGACTAGAGACATACTTGATACTAATGAAGATGGTACTCCTGTTTACGGAATGGACAGACCTAAGATGTATGATGAGCTTGATGATAAGGATAAAAAGAGATTCGATGCAGATATCAGGGCTTCAAACATTGTTCTTCAAGGTCTTCCTAAAGACATCTACAAGCTGATCAATCATAACACTGATGCAAAGGCAGTTTGGGATAATGTTAAGATGCTTCTCTCAGGTTCAGAATTAACTATGGAAGACAGAGAATCCCAACTCTATGACTAATTTGAGCACTTCAAGATGAAACCAGATGAGAATGTCTATGAGTACTATGTGAGATTTCATAAGTTAGTGAATGACATGAGGAACATCAGAATGACTATGCCTAACATTCAGCTGAACTCAAAATTTGTGAACAACATGAATCCCGAATGGCACAAGTTTGTCACCGCTGTGAAGCTCACTAAAGGATTGAAGAATACAAACTATGAGCAACTCTATGCCTTCCTCCTTCAGAATGAGAGACATGCTATGTTTGAAAACTTGATTCTCAATCAGTTCAAAACCAACCAGGGAGAGACAAGCTCGTCTAATGAATCAACAGCTTTCTACTCAAACATCGGAATCACAACCAAAGCATCACAAGTCATACCCTTGGGTAGGGTAATCACAAACTCATTCCTGATCCTATGTTCAAACAAGCTGATGCTGATGCTCACGTGGGTAACTTCATTAATCAACTAGCTCTTCTCATTAGTCAAAACATGAATTCTCTCCCACAAACCAACAAAAACCTCAGAACAGCATCTAACCCACACAATCAAGCCACTGTTAAAGATGGAAGGATCGTGGTGCAACCAGTTCAGGAAAGACAGTATGATCAGGGAAGAGGTGGAGCTGGGAGAGGTTATGTTGGCAACCAGAATCGAGGAAGAAATGGTAACCAAGGTCAAGCTAAGCCAATCAAATGTTATAACTGTGGTGGTGAGGGACACATTGCAAGGAACTGCACATCTCCAAAGCGTCCACAGAATGCTGATTACTTCAGAGATAAGATGCTGGTGGCACAAGCTCAGGACAATGGTGCTGCTTTGGATGAAGAGGGATTGCTGTTTCTTGCTGAGGGCAATGCCAAGACCTATGATGCAGATGTGGATGAGCAGCCTATTCAGGAGATAGGTCACCATCATCAGAATGCCTTTCAAGTCGCTGACTGTGATGCATACGACTCTGATGTGGATGATGGACCTACGGCACACACAATTTTTATGGCTTGCATTTCTCCAATGGTTTCTCCCAAGGTCTCTTCTTCACCACTAGCTGGCCCATCCCATGACAAGCTCATCTCAGAGGTATTAAAACTATACGATGATGCTGATGTGCAACAGATGCATGACAAAGTACAATCAACTGAAACTATTGAATCAAATATTGAAAATATGGGTAATATCGATATTGTCCCATATGATCAATATGTGAAACAAAGTGAAAGTGAAGTTGTACCAAGTGATGCATCTTCTGTAGTCAACAATGACTATGTTTTTTATGAATACACTGCATGTGCCCCTGATGATTCTGTAATTTCTGAACTAAATGCCTATAAAGAACGTGTTGCTATTTATGAACAACGTGCTAAATTTGAGTTGACCACTCGTGAGCAGGAAATGGATGACCAAGTGAGTACAGTAATTAGAAAAAGTAAGTTTAGAGAAGAAGTATTGAAACAAGAATTAAATTCCTTGCAAGAAAAACTTTCTAAAACAGCTAAGCAAAAACAAGAACTTCAAGAAAATGCTTAAGCAAGAATTTAATGCAAAGGAATCAAAACTCTTGAGAGATTTTTCTAATCTGAAAACTTTGAAAAACAAACTTGAAAACAAGTTGTACATACAAGGAAACACCATTCAGACTGCTCACATGGTCACTAAACATCGAGTCTTAAGCGATAAGCATAGCATTCCCCTTGTTGAGGAACCAAATCCAGAGGTAATTAAAAAGGCTAGAAATGCTCATAAGGTGCTTTATGATGGTAATGAAATCCTTAAGCCTAGGCAGAAACCTAGTTGCGTTGAGTGCACTGAGGAAGATAAGAAATCAAATGAAATCACTAGGGAAAAGATGAATAAGAAACAAAATGATCCCAAATGCAAAGAGAAAAAAATAATTATCACTCCTCATGACTACAAGAAGGAAAACTGGATTTCCTTGAACAAGTTTAAGCCTCAGACATTGTTGACTCCCAAACAAGTCTTCTGGAAAAAGGATTTAGATAAGCAGAAAGCGGAAAATATTGTTGAAACAAACCCTCCCCTTTGGAAAATGCCTAGAGCGACTGTGTATCCTCCTAATACACCAATGCATCTTGTACCTAGAACAATTGCCACTAAAAGCAAGACATTAATTAGCCAATACGTTATATTTCAACTATTTGTTGATTTTGAGAAAACTTGCAAGAAAAGGATCACACCCACTGGTATAACTGAAGGAGAAAGGGGTTTTGAACAAATGAAAGAATGTTATTTAACTGAGGTCATGCCCTTCTTTAAACTTCTAAAAGATCACTTTGAGAGTCTTAAAAAGGGGATAGAAACTGATATTAAGGGAATGAAAAAGGAATTTGATGCAATGGTTGTTGAAGTTAGTGACTATGAGCGTGCACTGAAATATAATGAGATTGAGAGAAAGAACTTGCATACATTAAATGAGAATCTTATTACTGAATGTGTTGCTCAAGATGTGTTTTTCACTGCTTCAAATTGCTCTATTAATGCTTCCAAATTTCATGAACTATCTGTGGCCCTGAAAGTCTCCCATGATCGTGTCATTGAGCTTGAAAAAACTAATTCTAAACTAAATGAGAAAATTGAACTGGATGATCACGACAATTTCGTTAAACATTTTTCTAAACTAGAAGTTGAGCATTTTAATTTACAACTAAAATATCAACATCTTAAAGAAAATGTCAAAACTTCAAATGTCAAGACATCTTCAGATGCTCCAGAGTTTGATGCAGTTTTTCAAATTAACAAACGTGATGAACAGATTCAAGCTCAGTGCAACACGATCAGAAAGTTGAAAGCCCAAATCTCTCAATTAAAGGGTCAAACGAACAATATGACAGGCTCCCAAATGCCTCCTCCTTTAGATTCTCAGAATTCTCAAACGTTTCATCTTCAAAACCTAGTAAATGCCTTACAAAAGGAATATGAAAGTTTTCTAGAAGAAAATGAAAAGGTTAAACGTCATTTCAATGAGTTATTTGAATCAATTAAAGTCACTCGTAACAAAAACAACGAACAAATAGCTTCATTGCAAAAGGAAATTGAGAATCTGAAGAGTCAGGTAAAAGGGAAAATGCCAATGACCAATGGGGAGAATGGTGTATCAAAGGTTCACTATTGTAATAAATATGCTTTGTCTGTGACATATGTCCCTCCTCATCTAAGAAACAACAAACTAGCTATTCAAACATATTTCTCATCTCTTAAGGGTTGCTTAGAATGCCTGCGTGAGATTGTTGAAGAGGATAAGCTAGAGAAACCTCATGATAATGCAATTGGACATGCATGCTTATATGCCAAACGATCTCAAGAAATCTTAGAATGCTTGATCACAATATGCCCAAAGACATTAGGTGAGAGAGTTAACCCTTTGATTCCATGCTCGATGCCTAATGCCAAATATGATATGCACTCGATTCCCAATGTTTTGAATGTGAACCGTAGTGTGCCCTTGAGTAGTTCAGATTCTAGATCTGTCAATGCTAAGAAAGAGAACTCAAGTATGCCTTCTAGGAGTACAAATCTCAGTACCTCTAGTTTTAAGAAAGTGAACCTTAGTGCACCTGCATGTAGTTCAGATCCCAGCACATCTAAACAGGTGATGCAAAGAGTAGTAAAACCAACTAATGTTCCCATTCCCTCTACAGGAGTAATCAGTGACATTAAAGGGAGCATGTCAAAGTCTCAAGACAATACAAGGAATGATAGGACCTCGCAAGCTAAGAATGTGCACTGGAAAAGAGTAGAAGAACAATCTAGGAACTTTAAGTTTGAATCGAATAAAACGAATCGTGTTGATTCTAGTATTAGCCATAGGCGTACTATAATTAATTCGAATTCTGATACTATTTGCAAACCTTGTACTGAGGTCTGCTTGAATTCTGTTTCTAATCATGAATGTGGTGTTAATGTTCTGCCTAATAATGTTAATTGTCCAGTTAATATTGTTAATGCTAAAATTCATGCTAAGAAGGCTAAAAGGCAAAAACGAAAGAAAGTTAGAAAACAGTGGAAACCCACAGGAAGAACATTCAGTAAAATAGGCTTCTATTGGATACCTGTTGTTCATAAGACTAATCAGTTAATGCCCACTAGAAAATGGATGCCTACTGGTAGAACTATTCCTTTAAGAAGTGATCACACTGTGAACAGGACTAATACAGACACTAGTACTGCATCCATTCACAATGATTCCATTGCCTCACTTTCTGATATGAATGCTTCTATTTCTGATGTGGGTGTTCCAACCATTGTAACTAACCAAATGGAACCCATTCTTGCATGGGGATCCCAATTATCCAGTTATCCATTCTTGTCTGTGTTCAACTGCAGATCGTTCAAATCGTTCTGTGGTACCTGGACTCAGGCTGTTCCAAGCATATGACTGGAGACCGGTCGCGGCTCATGAACTTCGTGAGCAAATTCATCGGGACTGTTAGATTTGGTAATGATCATTTCGGTGCTATTATGGGTTATGGAGATTATGTTGTTGGTGATAGTGTCATCTCTAGAGTTTACTATGTGGAAGGTTTGGGTCATAATATGTTCTCTGTTGGTCAATTCTGTGATTCTGATCTAGAAGTAGCCTTCAGAAAACATACCTGCTTTGTTAGAGATCTTAATGGTAAGGAACTGTTAAAAGGAACTCGTGGCTCAAATCTTTACACCATCTCTATCGATGACATGATGAGGGCCTCTCCAATCTGCTTGTTATCAAAGGCTTCAAAAACAAAGTCATGGTTATGGCATCGTCGTCTCAATCACTTGAACTTCGGCACCATCAACGATCTTTCCAGAAAGGACTTAGTTGTAGGTTTACCTAGACTAAAGTATGAAAAGGATCATCTTTGTTCAGCATGTCAATTGGGAAAAAGCAAGAAGTATGCCCGTAAACCCAAACCTACTAACTCTGTCACAGAAGTTCTTCATATGATTCATATGGATTTATGTGGACCAATGAGGGTGCAGAATATCTTTGGGAAGAAATATGTGTTAGTTGTGGTTGATGATTACTCTAGATTCACCTGGGTCAAGTTCTTAAGGACAAAGGATGAAACTCCTGATATCATCATCAAACTCATCAAACAGCTGCAGGTTTGACTAAACAAAACTGTCAGAATTATCAGAACAGACAATGGAACTGAGTTTGTCAACAAACAACTTAGTGAATTCTATGAAAGCGTTGGAATCAGCCATCAAAGAAGTGTTCCACGAACCCCACAACAGAACGGTGTAGTTGAAAGACGAAATCGTACTCTTGTTGAAGCCGCTAGAACAATGCTGATCTACTCAAAGGTTCCAATGTTTCTCTGGGCTGAAGCAATTGCCACTGCATGCTACACACAAAATCGTTCCCTGATTCACACTATTCATGGAAAAACTCCATATGAACTTGTCCACAACAGAAAACCTAATCTATCTTTCCTTCGTGTGTTTGGTGCATTGTGCTATCCAACTAATGAGGGTCAAGACTTAGGCAAACTTAGGGCTAAAGCTGACATTGGAGTATTTGTAGGATATGCATCAAACAAAAAGGGATACCGAATCTACAACAAAAGAACCCGAAATATCATGGAAACAATTCACGTTACGTTTGATGAGCTGACCGGTCAAATGGCTCCTGGACACTCCAGCTCAGGACCCGCACTTCAAAACAGTCCCATTGGTTCATCCCTTGTTCCAAACTCTTCTCAAGAAACTCCATATGTACCTCCATCTGAAGATGATTTAAAGAAATTGTTTGATCCTATGTTTGATGAACTGTATGATTCAATTACTAATGAGGTGTTGATCCCTACCACAGAGGATGCTCATATTCCTGTGAATGAAGTCAATCCCTCAGTCTCAATATCTTTAAGTCAAGAAGCACCTGCTGCTGATCCTTCAGTCTCATCAACAAATCATCATTCTTCAAATGTACATCATGGAAATGTTTCTGGCATCAATGATGAAGTTAATCCCTTTGCTACTCCTGAAGATGCTCCATTTGAAAACATATTTGCTACTCCTGAATCATCATCAGAACCATCTTCTTCAGGAGACATCGACTCAGCTACCTCAGTTCCTCAACAACTGCCACATGAACACCTCAGAAAATGGACTCACGATCATCCATTAGACAACATCATTGGAAATCCCTCTCGTCCTGTATCAACCCGGAAACAACTTGCAACCGATGCCTTATGGTGTTTCTTCAACTCCGTACTATCTAAGATCGAACCAAAAGATGTTAAAACCGCCATGAATGAAGATAGCTGGTTCAATGCCATGCAAGATGAAATTCATGAGTTTGATCGACTTGATGTATGGGAGTTAGTACCTGCTCCAGACTGTGCTATGATTATTGCTGTTAAATGGATCTTCAAAGTGAAACTTGATGAGCATGGTGATGTGTTGAAGAACAAGGCTCGATTAGTTGCTAAAGGATATCGTCAAGAGGAGGGTATAGACTTTGAAGAATCTTTTGCTCCAGTTGCTCGAATCGAGGCAATCAGAATCTTTCTGGCTAATGCTGCTAGTAAGAACATGGTAGTCTATAAGATGGATGTGAAGACGGCATTTCTGAACGGAGATCTTAAAGAAGTCATCTACGTCAGCCAACCTGAAGGATTTGTGAATCAAGAGCATCCTACTCACGTTTATCGTTTGAAGAAGGCTATTTACGGTTTAAAGCAAGCTCCAAGGGCATGGTATGATACACTGTCAAAGTTTCTTCTATCAACCGGATTCATCAAAGGAGCAGTTGATCCTACATTGTTCACCAGGAAGTCATGCAAACATTTAATTCATGTTCAAATTTATGTTGATGATATTATTTTTGCCTCGACTGACCCAATGGAATGTGATCGTTTTTCTAATGAAATGAGTTCAAAATTTCAAATGTCAATGATGGGACAAATGTCATTTTTCTTGGGATTACAAATTTCACAAAGTCCCGGAGGCATTTTCATAAATCAATCTAAATATGCAACTGAGATCTTAAAGAAATTTGGATTTGATTCAAGTGACCCTGTTGACACCCCCATGATTGATCGAACCAAACTAGATGAGGACCACTTAGGGATCATGATTGACCAAACGAAATATCGTAGCATGATTGGATCCCTGATGTACCTCACAGCTAGTAGACCAGACATCTTGTTCGTTGTTTGCATGTGTGCTAGATACCAGGCTAAGCCTACTAAAAAGCACCTTGAAGCAGTTAAACGGGTCTTTCGGTATCTCCAAGGAACCATCAATATGGGACTATGGTACCCGAAGGACACCGGTATGTCACTAACGGCCTATGCAAATGCTGATCATGCAGGTTGTCAAGATACACGTCGAAGTACATCTAGTGGTGCTCAGTTTTTGGGTGATAAGCTTGTGAGCTGGTCTTCAAAGAAGCAAATGAGTACTTCTATTTCCTCTACAGAGGCTGAATACATAGCCATGTCATCTTGTTGTGCTCAAATCTTATGGATGAGATCTCAATTATCTGACTATGGCTTTGAATTCAACAAAATCCCTCTGTACTGTGATAATAAAAGTGCTATTGCTCTCTCATGCAACAACGTTCAACACTCAAGAGCAAAGCATATCGACATTCGACATCATTTCATCAGGGAACAAGTGGAAAAAGGTGTGGTGGAACTATGTTTTGTGAGGTCTGAATATCAGTTAGCAGACATCTTCACTAAAGCTCTTCCAAGAGAACGTTTTGAGTTTATTCTTCCACGACTTGGTTTGAAAAGCCTTCAACCAGAAACTCTCAAACGTCTTCAGGAGGAAGACGAGGAGTAAAGGTCTATCTTCATCTATCTCTTGTAAATATTTATTTGAAAAACAAAATACAAAATCATAAAACCTTAAAAAAATCAAAAAGAAAAATATAAAACTTTCAAAATCCATAAAAATTTGAAAAATTCGAAAAATCTTCAAAAAAAAAAAAAAAAAAAAAAAAAATATTGTCATTCTGTCATGTTTCTTCTCGATTCGATAATATCTACGGTCTTTGTGCTGTCATTCAAAGAATGACACGGGACTTTAGATATTGTTCGAATTTTTATAAAAAAAAAAAAAAAAAAAAAAAAAAAAAAAAAAAAAAAAAAAAAAAAATTGGGAGAAAGAGAAGCAATGGTTTATTGTCATTTTTTCAGGCAATAACCCAGTTTGAAAAGAAAGAACAGAGCCATGTTTTACCATGTTGTCAAATTCCATGCTCTGATTCTATAAACATTTATCTGCTGAAAACTAACTGCTTTGAAAAATAACTCGGTCTCTATTTTTGATAATCATCAGGACTTATTTGCAAAATCTCTATCTCTCAATCAACAACCTATGTCATTGATTGAGGGGAAGAATGATTTCAATTAAATTATAAAGTTATTTGGCATTAAATTGTTTTCAAAAGATATACATGCATGTTTTATTAATGGAGTTTAAAGTCTTAAAATCTGATCCTTATCAGTTAAAACGCTTTCATAATCAAGTCACAATTCCCCTTAAAAGCTTTCAAAATCAATTTAAATCAATAAGATATCACAAATCTCAAATGATTTGATAATTGTGATCGGGGGAGAATGTGTGATTTAAATTGGATTTAAACTGATAATTCGGTAAATGGTTTTATAAGGATGTACATGCTATCCTGCCCACATTGGATTTAAACTGATAATTCGGTAAATGGTTTTATAAGGATGTACATGCTATCCTGCCCACATGTGACAAACGATTTCAAATTTTTCATGCACATGTTGAGGGGGAGCATCTATCTTAAACCTATGATTTGAAATGTGATCAACTTATCTCAATGTGCAAGTTCCCTCTAGTATGTGCAAAACTATTTTCAAACCCCGAGGCACATATTGAGGGGGAGCAAATTTATGGAAACCTCATCCTTCCCGGAAATGCTATATCTACTTGATTTGATGTGGGAAGTGATGTTGATATCTTTTAGAAAATGGTAATCAAAGAAGTTAATTCTTTCTCTTGCCTCCGTGTGCAAAACATTTTCAAATACTTGATGCACATGTTGAGGGGGAGTTCTCGTTCTAAAAATATCAAAAACAATTCAGGTACAAAATGCTTTGATAATATATCACAAGTATCTGAATTGATTTTCAAATGGTTTTCAATTGGTTCCAATGGCAGATGAACAATACCAAATAGACCGACCAACTTTACTTTATGTACGGTGATATAAGGATGATAAGGTTAGGTATGTGTTCCCATGATCCGCCAGAACCGGAGGGATCTACCCAGGGACAATCCACTAGTTAGTGTAGAAGTCCTTAGGTATGATGATAAAAGGAGAAAAATGAGATATGGGAAGAGTGCGGACTAAGTCTGAGCTAGTACTGGAATAAACCCAACAAGGTTCTAGCTATGAAGTCTCGGTAAGCACTGAAGGGGTTGAAGAATTAAAAAGAATTGAATGAGGAAAGGGTGAAAACAAATAGCCCTCCATTTATTCAACCTTAGGGCAGAAACCGGGTTCAATTCATATGCTACTGATGGTAACATCGGTATTGAAGACAAGACGTCATGGACCCAGTGACGCACTGCACTTCAACTTTCCAAACCACTCAAGTTCCTCTTAAAAGGACTTGTTTCATTCTCACGGGGAACCGACATTATCTATCGACTTTCTCTTAGAGATTGTTGATATTGAAGAAGGAGACCCTCTCCCTAGTCTCCGGCACAGGATCCAAATATGCACAAATTGAGTCTAGAGCCACGAGATCATCAATAAATCTCATTAGGACACTTTCAATGAAGACTCTCTGTTTCACACAATGTGGAAAGAGAGATTATATCTTGAGTCCTACGCATTATCCTTGTGGTATTGCCAGAACATCTGAGTGATGTGTATACATATTCACAATGAAGATGGAAAGCCTTCTGGAGCCAACATCAAACAAGCTCCTGGTAGGTGGCATGTGAGATCTATTATATGGATCAACCATGTGACAACTGAACAGAAACAATGGGGCGATTCAATCTCTTGAATCAATCCTGGTTCAGGTTATGGATTGACGGATACCTTTGAAAAACCGGTCTTTGTGCTTAACAACTCTTTTATTCAGCACATCGACCGTGTACTCATTTTTCAAACCAAAAGGTATTTTAATGATTGATAATTGATTTTCAATAAAACCTTCGTTGTATTGCAAAAACAATTTCTATTGAGCAATACACGATTGTTTTTCAAATATCTTTTCATCAATCAGTGGACTTAAAATTCGCTGGTTCACTCACTCCGTGTTATCTTCTTTGAGATGTTCCGGTTTGAGAACAGCTAGAGCAGCTGCGAAACCCTGTCAAGGAAATTCTTCGGAATTATACCTGATCACAAGCAGTACATGTACTGATCAACGGGGAACCGTGGGCCGTGTACCTCAATTCAACGAAAGTGATCAAAGACACTTTCATGCGATTTATTGCTAACTGTTGTATGCAGGTACACCCGATGTTTGCAGCTGATCAGAATGAAGCGGTCAATCCATAGCCGCATGCTCACTTAACACATTCATCTCAAAAGAAATCATGATTAGTGCATCAAAGACTCTGATATTTTCACTCCATACTTCTGCTACGCTGCTGCCAATATCATGATTCAACAAATGCTTCCGCTACTCTGATGAGAAGATATCATGATCCAGAATGTGAGCATGTCGGTCCTAAAGTCACACCATCACATAATACCAACTCTACAAAGGATGTCTCAGAGATTTTTGATTGCTGATGATCTCAAAAGCTGGCACAAATTTATTATCACGTGGATCAGTAAAAGACCTCCACTTGAAGTAACCAAACATGCAATGTGAAGAATCAATGACTACGAGCTTAGGAGCAAAAGACTACATCAAAAATGCAAGATGAATTGTTAATGTAATATCTATGTGTATTCAATGTAAGTTTTGTACATGATTGAGGTGACCTCCCTTAGGGGGAGATTGTTAGGAATTAGAAATTCCAGGTATTAAAGAGTCGGTCACCTCAAGTATATGTAATCGTTAGAAAGCTCGTAGTCGTAGTTCTTTTAAGTTAAGTAGTATTTAGTTAAGTAACACTGTGGAGGACGGACGGGTCTTTACCCACTGTATGCCTGATCCACAGCCCGATGTGTGGCGTTTTATGTAAGACTATAAATACTCTCTACCTTCCAAGGTAGAGAGTTGGAGCTCATAATAATATCTTTCACTTTCTCTCACTAAGTTCCCTAAACCTCTAACTTTCTCTCTCTAGAATTCCACTTATACGCCACCTTGTTGTTATGGTTTGATGTGTATGTGAAAACTAATATCCTACAGAATCGAAAGATATCAGAACAGACGGAAGCCTAATGTCTACCCAATCCTCACAGGTCAACCAGAAGAAACCTTTGCTCTGATACCATAATTGTAACACCCCAACCCGACAAGGGTAGAAGTGTCACATTCTGGTGTCATATCAGAACATACAATTAAAAGCGGAAGTTTCAGAATAACGTATCAAGTCATTTAAACAATGCATTACAAGGAAAATTACATAATCCAAAATGTCTAAAATAAAATGAAATCTCCAAACAATAGCCCGACAAAATAAATCCAAATAATAAGGTAACTAGGGTTGGTCCACTCAGATAATCCAACTCTCAGCCCATCAAAGCCCATCTTCAAACCTAACACCTGCCGCAGGAAAAGAAATGCAGCTGAGCTTAAAAAGCCCAGTGAACAGATATAACAAAATGAAAGCTAAATAAAATCTGAAATGCAAAATTAAACAAAGGAAACGGATAACAAATTCGCAGCGAAATGAGAACAATGAGTCAATGAGGATCCTGCAGAACACAATTATACAGATATCCAAAACGAACAGATAACAAGGAGAACGAAGCAAAGCAAAGCATCGATGACATATAAACAAGCACATACAAACCAGACATACAAGAACTGAAACATAAGCAAGCATAGCAGACGTCGCATCCACACAACATATATGTCATACAATCAATTCAGGAAATCAGAAGACATACAAGCCAAACAGATATCTACAGGAAAAGCGGAAGAAATTAATTAATAAGTGAGCATGGCAATTCACACAGGTCAAAACCCTTAGTTGAAAACATAACCAGTATTTTAACAGCGGAAGTACTAACAGCAGTCAACACATGGCAGTCACGCGTAATAAGTAGGAATACAGTATAAACGATATAATTAAATGAATTAAAGACATAGCAGGGCAACTAAACAAATTAACAAGCCAGACGTCACAAGCTGAACCATTTACCCAATCAAACCGTAGCATAAACAGAAATGCAAACATGGCAGGTCAACAACAAGCAGATAAGGATACTATCGGATAATCATAGTCCACGAAATTAACTGAACGAAGTATAAATGATAAACAGACAAAAACTATCGATTACACACTAGCATGGTCACCAGACAATCAGAGGGTCACATAACAGTGAGATCACATATAAACATATGACAACAGGTAAATCAGATAACCGTATATTAATCATATCACAGCAGGGTAATCAATAGTCATATAAAACATGAATAGCATAATCAAATCCAATAAACATATAATAACCCGGTACGTGAATGGAACCATAGTCTGAAGTAATGGAATGAAAGTGTGACAGATCAATGCAATGGAGTATCTATATCTTGGTAAGAGTGAGTCATATAAGGGTACTGAGTAATGAACAATTAATACAGATTATGGTGCGTGGGGGAATACGGAAGGTACAATATAGGTATATCAAAAGTGTAAGGGTTGTTAGAAATCTGCCACGAGCCCGGAAACATATCATATCATATCATAAGTAGCCATTGTATTCGGAGGGGTGACCTCGGAATACCATATATAATAGGAGGGGAGACCTCAGTAACCAATGGAGTAGCTAGCTCCCGGAATGTGAAGACGCGTATTGCACACGACATCATTCACCATATAAATCATATCATATCATATCATATCATATCAAATCATATCATAGCATATCATATCATAACATATCTAGGATGCATCCATACGCCCCCCGGAAACATAGTGGCCAAATCATATACATATAGTGAGCTCATAATCATATAACATAATGGGGACGGTGTGCAACATCACTCGTACACACTGGAGTCATGCCATTGGTGCATCAATGACACGATCATGTTACCTTCATGACTAGGAACACATATTTGGCTCGGGTATCAAACTGAAGGGTCAAAGCATAATCAAATCAAAGTTCATATCAAAGGTTCATATCGAAGTTTCATATCAAAGGTTCATATCAAAGTTCATATCAAAGGTTCATATCGAAGTTTCATATCAAAGGTTCATATCGAAGTTCATATCAAAGGTTCATATCGAAGTTTCATATCAAAGGGAGCATAGCAAAGTCATAGGGAAGCCCTAATAAGGAGGCTTAGAGTAAAGCATAACAGTTCAAGCTAGTATCGAAAGATGTATACGACTCATGAGAAACCTTAAGAGGTAAGGTCAGAATATCTGTACCTCAATTGAAGCAAGCAAAATAGGAAAGTAAGGTCATACGATGAATCAATCCCGCCGTCCGGAACCTATATGAATTTGATAACGCTTATTAAAGTCGAATTACTCATTTTAGACGACTTTCCATTTTTAGCAGGTTTCTACTTTGAGTAACTTTCTATTTTAGACAGGTTTCCATAATTAGCAGGTTTAGCCATAAATGATATAACCAAAGTCAAATTTTGTTAAAATAGTGAAAATAAATGTTATCATAATTTAAGGGTCATTTATGCCAAGTTTTACAAGTTTAAAGACCAAAAAGAATGTATAATGAGGGATTTATATTACGTATATATAGGACCAGGTTTCAACCTCTTTAAAGCCATGTAAATCAAGGTTCAAGGCCTACTTTTAAGTGTTTAGATATCATGTTATAATAGTCTTAGGTTTAACATTCAACTAACATGTTTTAGAGCTCAAAAATATGTGTGCGTATGGTATAAAACCCACGACCAGAAATATAGAACATGAGCAGATTTGAAAACACTTTTAACGCCATACAAATGAGGTTTTTAATCCATGTTTTAATGTGCTAAACATTAGGTTATACTATGCTAGGTTAAGCAAGTCAAATGCACAAGATTTAGGTACCCATGGTGCGTATGGTATACCCCAAGACCACGACCAGAAAACCAATTACATGACCAGGTTATAACGCGCACATGTCGACATATATATAAGGTCGTTTTCCTGATTTACGTAGCCTTTATATTAGGTTTATAAGTCCCGTAACTCTTTCATACAAATGGTCATGAATTTAAGTTTTAAAAGTGCACAAAAGGGGTCATAGACCCACGACCAGAAAACCATACATACCATCAGGTTCATAAAGGCTCTAGTCGCCACATATAGAGGTTTGTTTCAAGGTTTTAACATAGCACGATTATCAGGTTTATACGACTTAGGTTTCGTACATGTTTATAACATGATTTTAACAACAAAAACATGCGTGAAAAGGGTCTTAAACCCAAGTCCAGAAGCAGAAACATGTTGGAGGAAAACGAGTTATGAAGGTACCTTTTTATCGTGTTAACAAGTGAGCAAACAAGGGACGAAAAATCAAACCAAAGCACTCCTCTTGTGCCTTATAACCACAACAACAACAACAGCAATAGCGACCCACAGAAACCTAGCAAAGCCTTGTAACAAACCCGTAACGGAAGCAGTTTACAAGCACTCCTAACACCTTCTTTGGACCTGGTTTTTGTCTACTAAAAATGGATGGATGGAGAGAGTAGTTTTTGCCGTATAATTGTTTTAGGAGACTAGGGTTTCTTTGTGATTTTTTTATGGAAAATTATAAGTTACTAATGAGAGATAAATGGAATTAAAAGGGGAGGGGGAGCGTCTATTGATTGCCGAAATCAAGGGGGAATTATTTTGGACTCAATCAATTTTCCTAATTACCATTATTATGATGATTATCTAGTTTAATTGTCTTTTAAGTTGCTTTTATGATTAGGTCCAAGTAAATTGTACAATGTGTAATATTTATTAAGTAGTTAAAATGTTTACTCCTATTTAATATTATTCTTTTAAGTGTCAATATAAAATAAACGAGTTTGATGCATATTACGTATTTCACATTTATAAAGCTTGAGGGGTAAAAAGGTCATTTAACACGTTTACGTTTTCAGGGTTTTACAATAATAATATCCAATACAAGTAAAGTTGTAAATGAAAGAAGCGATTTGTGAGATAATTGAACTCAACTTGTGAAAAGGTCGAGTTAAGCTCCACTTGAGCTCTAGTTTATCCAAATAATGAAATAACACTTACATAAAATAAATCACAAGAGTATTCATGCTCATTTATCTCGAAATACAATCGCTTAGATTCTAAAAGATGCAAAGCAATATGTATATATAAAAAATATAACTAAATGGTAGAAAACATAATTCAATCGGTGTCATCTCCTAAAGAAGCATCGTCACTATCATATGTATCAACATCATCAAGTGAATGTGTGTTGACTTCATCATCTTGGAAAGCCAAATTGTCACCAGGAAGATCAATAAATGTTTTAGGTTTGGCTTTAGACACAACCCACCAATCAACTTTATCTCGCCGTAAGCTTGGATATGACGTATAATAGACTTGTGATGACTGACTAGCCAAAATAAAAGGTTCATATTTGTTAAATCTTATTTTATGGTTAACATCGACTAGATTGTACCCTTTATGAACCTTCATCCCAACATTTGGCGTGGAATCAAACCAATCCCATTTAAATAATACAACTCTTTTAATCGGGAGAGTCGAGTACTCTAATTGCACAATCTCTACTAAAATGCCATAATAATCAGTTGACTCATCACTATAATTAGAACCCTTTAGGCAAACTCCACTGTTGTATGTTAATCTACCCGAACCATATTCACTAGTGTGGAATTTGTACCCATTAACAAAATATACCGGATAAGTGACCACACTTCTCAAAGGCCCTGAAGCAACATCTTTGATAATTTGACTATCAACATTACCTGAATCACGTGCCTATAATTAATAGTGAAATTGAAGTTAATCTCGATTTACATACCAAATTATAAGTTGTATCCATATGATTTGAAATGGTAAAACACTTACATAGTCATTAAACCAATTTTCAAATTCACACTCCAGCCTAGTGTCAACTTGCACATCAGTTAAATTTGGCTCAATTGTCTTTATCTCTTCAATAAATATCCTTGAGTATAAATTTTAAATTAATAACAACGACTTACTCAAAATTACGTTTAAAAAAAAATATGTATGTATGATACTTACTTGACATATTGTTCAATCTCAGCACAATTCAGTAACACATAAGTTCTTACAGCATTATAGTCTTGATCACCTAAACGTCTTTTTTTTTATTGCCCAGATAATCGACCGGAACACTTGAATATAGATATACTTCCTTCATAAAGCTCCTCATCACCTCCATCATCATTTCGAGGCACTCTATTCATCTTTGTGTTTACATGAGGTTCATAGTAATGTGAACAAAACATTGATGTTTCCTCAATTAAGTAGGCATTGGCAATTGAACTTTCAACCTTAGCTTTATTAGTCACTTTCTTCTTTAGTTTTCCCAAGAACCTACAATGTTGGAACATAGCTTTTGTTACAGTTACTATCATAGATAAAAGGAAGCCATATATCCTAAAAGTATTCTAAATAATCAGAATAATAACAACGGGTAAGTAGTTTCCTATACTAAAACAAGCTACCAAATAAGCTCATAATGGCTGATAAAGGCAAAACAAGTAAAATACATACTATAGACTACAAGTGTTATCAAAAATCAAGCAATAACATCTATTGGATAAGCAGATAATAAGCTATGAACTTAACTACTTGGGACAGCAAACATACTGATGGTGCAGGGTAACATCAGACCAATACAATTCACTTCAAGCTTCAAGCAGCCGTAGCTAGGGATTTTTTTTGATTTTTTTCCTTTTGAGACAAGTTAAAAGAGATAGTTAAGTTGCTATTTTTAATTTTTAATAATTTTTATAACAACTAAAATGACTTAAAAAGCTAAGAAAAAACTAACAAAAAACACTTTTTGGGACAGGACAGAAATGGTATGTAGATTTGGCAAAACTTGAAAACTCAAATGAGACTTGAATGTTTGAAAACTAAATTGACAAAGCTTTTGAAAACAGTTTTAACACTTAATAGACTCAGATTTCACTAACTACAATCATTAAAACATTAAGACTCGGTTAAATCCAAACACTCCCTTAATTCTGAATTGTATTTTAAAACTTAGAAACTCAACAAAAACTGGACAGAAACTAAATTGAGTTGAACAATTGATCATAAATTTTAGACTAAAATACACCGTTGGTCCCTAAACTTGGCACGGTGCATCGCGATGAGACGAAACTCGCCCTTTTCATCGTCGGGGGTCCCTATTTCAAGGTTTTCACTCGCTACAAGTCCTTTGACCAAGTCAACATCTGATTTTTGTTTTGTAGTCGAGGGTATTTTAGTCCATACACATTTATACTTTTATAACACATTTATATTTTACCCCTTCATCTTTCATCCTCTTCATCATCTACCCAAATCATTCATCTCCCCAACATCATCATCTCCCCAACAATCATCCTGGAAAAAATCTTTTGATGAACATCTGTACATTATTCCCTTGGTCTCGTTCTCGTTCTCGTTCGGTTTTGCTCATTGGGTTCCCTAGATCCCGCCAAAATGTAATAAAAATGTATCAGTACTTATTTGAATAAATATAGGCTATGAATGAAGAAATATAAGGATTGACTTTCGAATTCAAAACCATATGTTATCTTGAAGCTATAAAGATATGAATCTTTATATTTTAAAGAGCAATATTTGATCGGTATTTAAGTTATATCCCACTCCCACTTATTAGTAAATAAAAAGATTGTGTTCATTTGCAGAGAAACTCATGAATTTGACCTTAAAAGTCAAAGGGTAAGACAAATCAACTTACTTCTGTATCTGTTGGCAGTAGCTGGATAATCTATAATAACACCATTGACCCCGGCTCCATTGACATACGCGTTTATCTCAACATATGGGTCTGAAAAGGAATCCCTTGGCTGTGAAACAAATTCATTGTTCATGAACTGTACATAAACGGGGAGCTTGAAAGCTTGAAACTATGCAACAACATCAGTTTGATTACCAAGAAATACTTGGTTACAAGGGAATACATATTCTTTCCCAATGATCACAGAATCTGCGAATTTACTGATATCTGCGATTGTCGAATTAAGGACATCACTATATTTTCACGTATATTCGATCAAGATTCTCTTGGACATTTGCTTATATATTTTAGATGTATTCAAAACGCCCATTACTGCACTGTTACACTCCATCCTTGTTTACCAGCTAGGTAAGTTGCATTCTGCAAGTCGTAAGAACAAAAACGGTGTCATTTTCGTTTTACTATATGGATGAAAAAACTAACAAGATAAATGATGTTGACCCACCTTGATGTTGATCAAGACACCAGAAGGTGAAGTAGCTTTACTCGCAAAGTCCAAAAAGTCAGTTACTCTCATAAAGTTGCCAGCATTTTCGAATATTGGATTTCTTGAGAATGAGTAATTTGAAAACGGCTTGAACAGTACAACTCTAAGATAGGAAACATAAGCAAATAAGAAAATTGGCTATTGGTAATGAAAGTAACAAAACAAATATAATTTTTTATTAAATCTAATTTAGTAACCTGGATATTCAACCAAAGTCCGGGTGGTTGGATTTTTTCAGCAACCTCGTCAACGGTAAGAATACTCCAGGAGCCTTAGGAAAATCTCGGAAACCAATTGTTAGATAGACAATGCTTTCAACATACACAAATCAACTTACTCATGAATTTGACCTTAAAAGTCAAAGGGTAAGACAAACCATAGAGTGGTATGCCTCGTTTTGCAACCTGACTAGATGAATTAGATATACGGGTATAATCTACCAATGAGCAAAACCGAACGAGAACGAGACCGAGGGAATAATGTGCAGATGTTCATCAACATATTTTTTCCAGGATGATTGTTGGGAGATGATGATGTTGGGGAGATAAATGATTTGGGTAGATGATGAAGAGGATGAAAGATTAAGGGGTAAAATATAAATGTGTTATAAAAGTATAAATGTGTATGGACTAAAATACCCTCGACTACAAAACAAAAATCAGATGTTTATTTGGTCAAAGGACTTGTAGCGAGTGAAAACCTTGAAATAGGGACCCCCGACGATGAAAAGGGTGAGTTTCGTCCCATCGCGATGCACCGTGCCAAGTTTAGGGACCAACGGTGTATTTTAGTCTAAATTTTACCTTAGAACAAGTTTAACTCAGAAATTACCAAAAATATTATATCACAATCAAAAATTTAATGTACCTTTCGAACGGGTACATCCATCGAAATTGAACAGGCCCTCCAACCCTTGCTTCATAGGACAAATGAATAGGTAGGTGTTCCATTGAATCAAAGAAGCCAGGAGTAAATATTTTTTCTAACTTGCACAAAATAACAGGAATTTATGCATCAAGTCTTATCAACTTGTCCACTTCAAGAGTAGTACATGTAAGATCTTTAAAAAACAAGCTCAACTTAGTTAAAGCTTTCCACACTGTCATTGGTGGCAATTCGCGAAACGCTGTTGGGATCAGTCGTTGCATGAACACGTGACAATCATGACTTTTCATACCAAACAACTTGTACTTTTTCATATCGACACATCTTGCCATATTCGAAACATACGCATATGGAAACTTGAGTTTTGCAACCCAATCACAAACAACCTTTTTCTCCTCTTTCCCTAAGCTATAACAAGCTTTTGGATATTTCTGGTTGATTCATTTTTCTCCAACTCCTTACGCTTGCAATAAATTCTTACATCCTCTCTTGCTTTAGCATCATCTTTAGTTTTTCCTTCAATATCCATTACTGTTTCGAATACGTTCTCAAAAATCTTTTTCTCAATATGCATGACATCCAAGTTATGACGAATAAGATTAGTACTCCAATAAGGCAATTTCCAAAAGATGCTACGCTTTCTCCAACCACATGTATTGCTTATAGAAGCGTTATATACCACCCCTCCTATTTCTGTAACTTCCTTTAATTCAAATTCATCAATTTGTTCAATAACTTGCTCCCTTATCAATGTCACTAGAGATTGTGATAGTTCAACCCTGTTCTTGATAAAGTCATTCTTATTTCGCCTAAAAGGATGATCATGCGGTAGAAATTAACGATGGCAATCAAACCATGAAACCTTTCCACCATTTTTTAAGCTAAAAGCTTTTGAGCTCTCCATACAATATGGACAAGCTTTCTTCCCGGTTGTACTCCACCCAGACAACATTTCATAGGCTGGAAAACCATTAATGGTCCATAAAAGTGCAGCTTTCATGGTAAAGTTACGCTCCTTTGAAATGTCATAAGTTTTTACACCTTTCCAAAGAGTCGTCAATTATTTTATTAAAGGTTGTAAGAAAATGTCTATTCTTTGCTTTGGATTCTTTGGACCGGGTACAATAATAGTTAAAAACATGTATGGATCTTTCATGCACATCCATGGAGGCAAGTTATACGGAGTTAAAATGACAGGCCAACAAGAATATTGCTTTCCTGATTGCCCAAAGGGTTGAAACCCATTTGTACATAACCCCAACCTTACGTTACGTGTCTCTGATGCAAATGGAGGATATTCTTGATCAAAATGTTTCCATGCCTCGGCATCAGAGGGGTGAGACATGACGCCATCCTCCTGAACATGTTTAGCATGCCACCTCATATGTTTGGATGTGACATTGGAAGCGTACAACCTCTATAACCTAGGTATGAGAGGAAAGTAATGCATAAACCGATGTGGTATTTCAATTTTCCTCATCTTCGAACCTGTCTTACTATGTTTATATCAAGGGTGTTCACAAAATTTGCAAATTAAACTTTCCTCATCTTCTTCACCCCAATACAACATACACCCGTTAATGCAACAGTCAATTTTCTCACATGGAAGACCTAAATCTGAAGCAAACTTCTTTGTCTCGTAAAAACTACCAACCAACTTACTATTAGGCGGTAACGCGTCTTTGAGAGCTTGCATATCATCATAGATCTTCTCTGTCATACGAGACTCTGACTTGATGTTTAACATCCTTGCAACTAGTGAAAACTCTGAGACTTTTGTACAGCCAGGCCATAATGGTTCATCAGCTTGATGAAGCAAGTCATATAACCTCTTAGTCTTCGGGTCTGGTGGCTCAGATACATTTTCATGTGAGTTTGGATTGAAATCATGACCTATTGCTTCTAAGATCATGTTATGATATGGATTTGGCCAGTCATTATCTCCATTAGATGAGGTGTTGCAATTTGATTGCATAGAACTTGAGCCCACTTCAGGTTCCCCATGAGAGGTCCACTGATAATAGTTCTTAACAAACCCCTTTGATACAACATCCTCCTTAACCTGGTCTGGTAATTTATATGCACGATTCTTACAAAGACGACACAGACACCTTATTTTATCATTATCCTTATCTGTTGTTGGCTGTTGGCAAGCATAATCTACAAATGATACAACCCAATCTATAAATGCAGGATTTATTTGTTTGCGTCCTTCTAAAAATCTGCTATTATACATCCACTCCCGACCCGTTCTCATTTTAAAACTATATCCGTAGTTCGATTTCAAACCAAAATAGCTGTATGAAAAAAAAAGATACAAAATTAACAATACTATTTAACCAATTGTGTCAAACTTGCACATATATAATCAGATAAAAGTTGTTGTTTATCGTTATTGACAGCAAGTTAAGTGATGCATATATATGTGTGATGGGTGCCTATATAATCAATGGGTTGCCATTGTGGCTAGTGATCGTGGCAGATGCTCCAGAGAAGAGTAGTGCACCAAAGAAGGCTAGTGTTATGAGGAGAATGGGTTGAGAGTTTTGAGCCATTTTGATTTGGTCTTAAGACAATTGTATTCACATTGCATGTACTTAATATCATTTGTAAGTTGTGATGAGTACAGCCATTGAATCACTGTAAAAATCCATTAACAACGATTATTTAGTACTAATCATATTCACAGTAACAATATTTATCAACCTTGCAGATTATCAATTTTATAATATGTAGTGTTCAAATATATGTTAATTGCTGATAACTTATAATTTTAGTATATCATTAGGTTATCGTGACTGAAAAGAAAGGCTAAGTATTTATGACCACCGTGTTCTATTGCATTCCCAACGAAAACCTACGTGAATTAAAGATGAGTAATTTTAATTGCAGGTAATGCTTATCTAGCTATTTTTGGATTGTGATATGCGAGCAACTTACCTTTTGCATATGTACAAAAATTGGTGGGGCGTAATTATTACCCAAAAAATTTCAATGACTTATTCTATTGGGCGGACATGGTTCAACTTTCTGAGTCTCAAAAAGTTTGTTTTGAGGCAATTAAATAGACTACAGGATGGGTGATATAGAGGTTCCGAACCAAGTTGGGCTTTGATCCACCATGTACCTCCAAGGAAAGAAATCCTCGTGAAAAATATTAAGGCACTTTCCCACCGTTGGATTTCACAAAGAAACATGGAGACTAAATTCCATATGAATTGATTGGAGTAATTAATCATATTATGTAATTCTCTCTTTTTTCCCCTAACTTCTCATTTAGCTTTGGTTGTCAATGGCGACACATAGGTTAAACGGGTGCTAAATGCATATCTTAACAAAGTGAATTGTATACATAAAAGATGCAGACATTGTGTCTGTCTAAAATTAATATATGCTGGAGTTTGTATATGTGCTTCAGCTTGCATTAACCACTACCTTTTGATTGTATCAATCACTCCAAATGAAAAAGTATGTGTTAGAAATTGGTTTGCTGTGTGTTACTCAATCTTTCTGTTGTGTTAAATTTGCAGGCAAGAAGATTTTTATTATTACTAGGGACATTTCAAATGCTTCACTTAAAACTTTTGACAATTCAAGCATGCAAAGAGACCAAAAAGCTCTAAAATACTAATAACATATTCAATTGAGTTCTCATGTGTCTTAGACTATATGACAAATGCATTCAGAAGAATTATCATTATCATCAAACACATAGTAAAATACCACCCCCCCCCCCAAAAAAAAGAAAGAAAGATATATATTCAAATCAAATTGCATTTAGATTATTGGAGGTTTACCTTTTCTTGAGTTTATATTAGAAAAAGGAGACACTAAAGGAGGGTGACTATGGGCAGAGACGGGTTGAAGGAGCTGATTGATTGGAGTGGTAATAGTGGAAGGGGACTGCACCATTGCATATTGGAAGGATGACCAGTGGGTCAAATTATGTTTATACTTACTTACTTTACTCTTTTAATATATATTATAAGTATTATATCTCTTTACTTTACTTTAGTAAATAATAAAATGTATTTTTTATATAAAAGGGGATAACATAAGTTAAAAACCAAACCAACACAACAACTGAACAACCCAAGAAACAGAGATGCAGGAGGTTATGGTTTCATTGATTCAGTCAAACAAAAAACCCGCCAAAATAAGAATTGGAGGCAACTGTTACCAAGTGGGTTTGATAAAAACTCAACTGTCATTTTTATTCGCACACCAAAGTGAAACTGAGAGGGGGCATCAATCTTGCAACCCTAACTGAGGTACAAATTGGTCTCTAAGTTTCCATTTATTATCCATTGCTTCTTTTTATTGCATGTCTACATATGTAAAATTACATTGATGTTTACCAGCTTTAAAATTTGGGGATAAATTTTAATTACTCAAAACATATACAGCTTACCCCAATTAGAAGACTAAATCTAATTATAATAGCATTTCGAATCATCAACTGTGAATGGAGGATATATACTTTCTCTTTTTGTTTACGGATATCAGATAAAGTATCTATTTTAGTTAGTTTGTTAGTTTCATTTGTTACAGCCATTATGGCGCGTATAACCATTGGACGTGGAGGTAGAGGTGGATGTGTAGGTAGACGTGTCGATGATTCAAATGCAGAATCATCTCATGGTAGGAGACGTTCAAACATCATCAACCAAGTCCCACATGATCCATCAAAGAGGACAATGATCACTTTGGTTGGTGGAAGGTATGCATATTTATACATCATACATTCATATGCTTCTTAAGTTATTTGGGTTCGTTATGTTGCAATGTTTCCCATTTGTAGGTTGACCGCAACAACTATTCGTATGATAATTTATATCTTCAAGAACATGTTTAATGGTTCTTGGACCACTTGGAATGAGGTTAACAGGTTTGCGCGCGATGAATTATGGGCGCTTTTTAAGGTGTGTACCCACGTTTGGTTCTTAGTAAATAAATTAAACTTGGTTAAAAATGATATATATAACTTCATTATTGTCGTATGCATAGGCTTATTTCCAATGGGAAGTTGTGGCTGATGTGTTGGTCCGTGAGGTGTGGGAGGATAGTATGAGGAACCTTTATCCTGCTCTCATGTCAAAGGCAAGAGATGAGTCGGTTAAGATGGCGCAACTAGCTGGAGTTGAGTTTGATGGTTCTGACTTTTCATTTCTTAAGCCTTATAACCCAGGATGGATCAAATCAAGATATTGGGAAGACATGATTGATCGAGTATTGAATAAAAAGTCAGAATTGTGGAAGCACTGTGGAGGCTCAATTGCTATTACACAACTTAAGAGGAGACTTGTGAGATGCCTTATTTTTACATTTTCTTGAGGATTTTTATGTTCAAGTCAAATAATTTATTTTGTATACTTTTTAAATAACATACTTACGGATTTGCAGGAAAAAGAACTTCACATCTCTCCAACTTCTGCCGAGCTTTTTGAACTCACAAACACGAAGAAAGGGTTAAGGAACAAAGCTTACGGGATTTCATCAACATAAAATCTTAGAGTACAGTTCGTTTGGATCGGTAAGGTAACGAACCGGTGGTACATCACATCTTAAGTTCGATGGCCTTTTCAACTTCTTTTTGTTCATGTTGACTTTTATTTTAGACTTTGTTTTTGCAGAAATTTTAAAATATCAGATAATGGATTTACTTTTTTATATTTATCTAATTTGATTTGAATCTTATGTTATTTGGTTTAATGGTTTGGTACTACATTAGTCTTTTTGTTACACGCCTACTGGTACCTTAGCATCCTTATTGGTTTGATTGGTCATTTTTAGCTTATACTCATTTCCAAAAAAAATAGTCTAAGTCATTTACAATTCAAGTGGAGGTCAAAGTTTTAATTTACAAAAGTCAAAAAGGATAAAAACCTCATAAGCAATTTCTGTCACAGTGTTTTCATTGGTCATTTTTAGCTTATATTCATTTCCAAAAAAAATTAAAAACTAAAAATGCAATATAAGTTAGTAGGGTTATAGGTTTGCTTAATTAGATTAAATAAGAAAAATCATTTACTCAGTTTTCTAAAGTGAAAAGTTGTTGGGTCGGATAACTTGTGCCCTGTGCACAAGTCTTTTTGGTTCAAAGTACTTAATTGCAGGCCTGTTTTATAGCTTATTAGGATTTCTAAAAAATTTATAAAAATATAAATAGGTAGTTTGCCAGTAGTTTTATAATAGTGTTAAGTAGAAAAATTCAGAAAAATCATTTGCTTATTCTAAATTTAGCTCAAAGTTGGCTGTTTGGTAAGGTGACATATAGGTTGTTTTGTGCAGTGTGACTCAGACCTTTTCATAAGCTAAATTTAAGCTGTAATTGTAACATATTGGATTTTATAAACACATAACAAACAATAATATGGGTCGAATTGCTTAGAGGTTTTAGAGAGAGAAAGTGGGAGCCTTTCTAGAGAGAGAAAGTGGGAGCCTTTCTAGAGAGAGAAAGTGAAAGAAAACATAGAAGGTTAGATTAAGATGAATGAAAGGTCCAACCCTCAACCTTGGGAGGTAGAGGGTATTTATAGTTACATACTACACGTCCTCCTTCGGACTGTGGATCAGGCATACAGTGGGTAAAGACCCGTCCGTCCTCCGCGGTGTTACTCTAAACTAAATAACTAGTAAATAACGTAACGTCTACGAGCTAACATATGCTAGACTAGAGTTGGGGTGACCGACTCTTCACTATGGATTTTCCAATTCCTAACAATCTCCCCCTAAGGGAGGTCACCCCAATAATTTACATTTTGAATCCTAGCTTTCTGTCTTTGTCTTTATGCACGAGCTCGTAGACTTCAATTCTTCAATGTCTGCAGTCTTTGTGCTTTAGCAGTGATTCTTCAAAGTCCAAGTGCTTTGTACTTTTAGTGGAGGTCTTTGTGCTGATCCACGTTTGGTGATTCATTAAGCCAGGTTAGAGATCATCAGCCATATCAAATCTCTGGCTCATCCATTATAGCATCGCCATTATGTGAAGTTGTGACTTTCGGACCGACATGCTCACATTTTGGATCATGATATCTTCTCATCAGAGTTGCGGAAGCTTTTGTTGATTCATAATATTTCCAACAGTGTAGCAGAAGCATGGATTGAAAATATCAGAGTCAGTTGATGAAGCTATGCACTTATCATGATTTCTTTAGATTGTGAAAGCGATGTGTGAGCATGCGGCTATGGATTGACTCCTAAATTCTGATCAGCTGAAAACGCCGGGTGTACCTGCATACAACAGTTAGCAATAAAGCGCACGAAAGTGTCTTTGAACACTTTCGTTGAATTGAGGTACACGGCCCACGGTTCCCCGTTGATCAGTACAAGTACTGCCTGTGATCAGGTATAATTCTGAAGAATCTCCTTGACAGGGTTTCGCAGCTGTTCTAGCTGTTCTCAAACCGGAACGTCTCAAAGAAGACAACACGGAGTGAGTGAACCAGCAAATTGAGATTTACTGATTGATTAAAAATGATTTGAAAACAATCGCGTATTACTAGAAGAAAGAGTTATGCAATACGACGAAGGTTTTAGAAGAAAAATCAAATTTCAATCATAAATACCCTTTTAATTTTAAAAACTTAATACACAGTCGATGTGCAATAAAAACGAGTTTGAGCACACCAACCGGTTTTTCAAAGGTATCCGTCAATCCATTTCCTGGACCAAGGTTGATTCAAGAGTGAATCGCCCAATCATTTCTATCTAGTTGTCACAAGCTTGATCTTTAGAAAAGATCTCACATGTCACCCACCAAGAGCTTGTTTGATGTTGGCTCTAGAAGGATTTCCATCTTTGTAGGACCTTACTTTTATGAACCTTATCACAAACCCAACACACCTTATCATAAGATAAACACGTTAAACCACAAACACTTATGCGTATAAGAAGATGAAATAAAGAAAGGAAAGATGGTGACTTGATGTTATATGAATCGTGTATGTGAAGATAAAGATGAAAACAATATGTTGTATATTCCAAAGAAAACACACACACACACACACTCAAGCACACCCCTCAAATGACCATTTGAGGGGTATTTATAGTACAAGTGACTTGATGCCCTAAAAGGCTTTCTATGGGCTTCGTGGGCTTGGACATGGGTTGGATTGGATATAAGGCAAGCTTAACTACACTAATACCCATTTAGCTTAGTCCAATCCACGAGCCCGTTGACTATTCTATCATGATATCTAACACGCGTTACAAAGTTCCTAAACGTGAATGACCATCACTTCTAATAAAACTATTAAGGCTAACAATCTCCCCCTAAGGGGTGGTCATTCAAAAGATGCTCCACTTGATTAGGTCTTTACTTTTCTCGAGCTTGAACTTTGTGTGTAGATATAGAATAGTCTTGTTTCATTGTTCCTTCATGCTTTGTGATCAGTTAATATGGTTGTCTGTCGTTGTCAACTTCGTTGGTTAGGTGTCTCCACGCCTTTCTCCACCATGCTCACACTTCTATTTGTCTTTTGGTTACCAATGATGTAGTTCTCGAGTCTTTACACTTTGTAGATTCTTTGACATTGACGAAGAATCATCTTTAACTTTGTGTTGCCTTTGATTATGATGAGAACTTTCATGTGTTTTTGGTATGAGCATGTGGAGAATCTGCACTATCAATCCGCTCCGGAGCTTCCATAAGAAGAAAACATAAAACAGGTTAGTAATAAGCGGATTCCGGCACTTATAAGTTTGAATTTCGAGGGGATTAACAGCATAGTGTGAAAACACGTCTCTAATTCTTACAAGGGCCGTTCCTGAACTTGAGTCCCACAAGTGAGATAACACGATATACCAAAGTACATCTACAGTTCAGAAGAGTCGCTGAGGTACACCGAAGCATCACCCCACGACTGTAGACCGTTTGAGACACACTAAGCGTAATCCACGGGGAGTTACCGAAGTAACCTGCTGTCAGGGCTGCTTGATGTTGACCCTGGCAGGAGTTTCCATTCAATCACTGAAGATCACAGATGTGAAACTTCTCATAAATGTTCTGGCAGATTGCTAAGATCTGCGTAGGACTCTAGAATATATCACTTGTATCCTTATTGATGAACAACAAGCGATGTCATGTCAAGTGTTCCTATGAGATCTTTTGATGAATCTCGTGGCTCTAGACTCAATTAGTGCATTTTGGTTTTCCTGAGCGGAGACTAGGGAGAGGGTCTCCTTCTTCAATACCAACGATCTCTAAGAGAAAGTCGATAGATTATGTAGGGTTCCCAGTGAGAATGAAACAAATCCTTTTAAGAGGAATTGAGTAGCTAGAAGGTTAGGTGCAGTGCGTCACTGGGTCCATGACGTCTTTGTCTTCAATACCAGTGTCATCTAGTGACAACCAGTAGCAGATGAATTGAACCCGGTTTCTGCCCTAAGGTTGAATATGGAGGGCTATTTCTTTTCACCCTTTCTTTTACTTTACTTTTTAATTCTTCAACCCCTTCTTTCTCCTTTCTCACATTACTCCTTTTTTCAATCATTCCTAAGGACTTCTAATACTAACTATTTGTGATGTCCTTGGGTAGATCCCTTCGGCTCTGGCGGATCATAGGACGGATTTCCTATCAATAGTTACCTTATAACTCCATGACTGTCCTATTGTTGCCACAAAACCATTTTTCTTGAAAATCTCTCAGAGTGTTTATGATAGAAAACATGTTTGAGACACTCCAAGAGTTGTTATATTTTCAGAAACACTCCCCCTTCACATGTGCTTATAATTTTTGACAGAAATCTGCACATAGAGGGTAGAGTTCGCACTTTTTGAATTGATCGACTTTAAATGAACTAGACCGATTCGATACACGTTTACATCACTAGAGAACTAGCTTGAAATTATTACCCGTCCTGGTCAAGTCCATAGAAAGTTTCTCGAAATGGTACATTTACTGACTTTGATTCCTCGTCAATTCATTGGTTTCAACTGAGTCGAGCTCTTTTTGAGATTCAAACAACGATCATTAAAACTTTTTGATCACATTTTAATCACGTCTCCTCCCCCTCAAAAATAGCATAATCGTGATATTTTTGATATCCACGGATTAAAAAACATTTTTAGAATCTTTTAGGGAGACAAACGGATATGATTTAAGCATGAATTTGGAACATTTTGTTTTATACTCCCCCTTTAATAAAGCATAATCAATTAAAGGGTTTTAGAGGGAGTTATCTTGAGCACAAAATATTTTGAAAGATTTTGAAAAATCTCTTTGAACAAACTTGAAAAGGTGCTCAAGATGATGATGATTTCTCACCATTTTTGAATGTAGTGTACTGAAGCGTACACTTGATTTTTTCTATAAAAGCACGAGTTTTGATTTGAAAAATAATCAAAAGTCATTATTTTAGTCCGGGTTTCGTACTGAAGTATACGAAAGCCATTTTAGAAGAAATTTTGAGAAACGACATGTTTTAGAAAACAATTAAAGAACTCTCGCTCAAGCAACTGTACATGCCCGTATCATTGTTGAATGAAATTTCTAGAAACGTACAGAATATCGATTATACGAGAGACATGTCGTGAGAAGAATATTTTTGGATTTTATATTTTCTATTGTTTTTGAATTTTTTGAAAGTTTTATATTTTTATATTTTGTTTTTGTTGGTTTTTAAATTTTCTTAGGAATGATTGAAAAAAGGAGTAATGTGAGAAAGGAGAAAGAAGGGGTTGAAGAATTAAAAAGTAAAGTAAAAGAAAGGGTGAAAAGAAATAGCCCTCCATATTCAACCTTAGGGCAGAAACCGGGTTCAATTCATCTGCTACTGGTTGTCACTAGATGACACTGGTATTGAAGACAAAGACGTCATGGACCCAGTGACGCACTGCACCTAACCTTCTAGCCACTTAATTCCTCTTAAAAGGATTTGTTACATTCTCACTGGGAACCCTACATAATCTATCGACTTTCTCTTAGAGATCGTTGGTATTGAAGAAGGAGACCCTCTCCCTAGTCTCCGCTCAGGAAAACCAAAATGCACTAATTGAGTCTAGATCCACGAGATTCATCAAAAGATCTCATAGGAACACTTGACATGACATCGCTTGTTGTTCATCAATAAGGACACAAGTGATATATTCTAGAGTCCTACGCAGATCTTAGCAATCTGCCAGAACATTTATGAGAAGTTTCACATCTGTGATCTTCAGTGATTGAATGGAAACTCCTGCCAGGGTCAACATCAAGCAGCCCTGACAGCAGGTCACTTCGGTAACTCCCCGTGGATTACGCTTGGTGTGTCTCAAATGGTCTACAGTCGTGGGGTGATGCTTCGGTGTACCTCAGCGACTCTTCTGAACTGTAGGTGTACTTCGGTATATCGTGTTATCTCACTTATGGGACTCCAGTTTAGGAACGGCCCTTGTGAGAATTAGAGACGTGCTTTCACACTATGCTGTTAACACCCTCGAAATTCAAACTTGTAAGTGCCGGAATCCGCTTATTACTAACCTGTTTTTATGTTTTCTTCTTATGGAAGCTCCGGAGCGGATTGATCGTGCAGATTCTCCACATGCTCATACCAAAAACACATGAAAGTTCTCATCATAATCAAAGGCAACACAAAGTTAAAGATGATTCTTCGTCAATGTCAAAGAATCTACAAAGTGTAAAGAATCGAGAACTACATCATTGGTAACCAAAAGACAAATAGAAGTGTGAGCATGGTGGAGAAAGGCGTGGAGACACCTAACCAACGAAGTTGACAACGACAGACAATCATATTAACTGATGACAAAGCATGAAGGAACAATGAAACAAGACTATTATATATCTACACACAAAGTTCTAGCTTGAGAAAAGTAAAGACCTAATCAAGTGGAGCATCTTTTGAATGACCACCCCTTAGGGGGAGATTGTTAGCCTTAATAGTTTTATTATAAGTGATGGTCATTCACGTTTAGGAACTTTGTAACGCGTGTTAGATATCATGATAGAATAGTTAACGGGCTCGTGGATTGGACTAAGCTAAATGGGTATTAGTTTAGTTAAGCTTGCCTTATATCCAATCCAACCCATGTCCAAGCCCACGAAACCCATAGAAAGCCTTTTAGGGCATCAAGTCACTTGTACTATAAATACCCCTCAAATGGTCATTTGAGGGGTGTGCTTGAAAAAGTGTGTGTGTTCTTCCTTTGCAATAAACATCATCTTTATTGTGTTTATCTTTTCTCTACACATATACACGGTTTGTATAACATCAAGTCACCATCTTTCCTTTCTTTGTTTCTTACTTCTACGTATAAGTGTTTTGTGGTTTAACGTGTTCATCTTGTGATAAGGTGTGTTGGGTTTGTGATAAGGTTGATAAAAGTAAGGTCCTACAATTGGATAAATAAGTCCACTCGTGGAACGTCACTTCAATTCCGCATCAATAATACCGTACAAAAACCCCGTAGTCATTTTTCATATCTTCGTTCAAGCCGTGAATAATGTATCCCTCCGTGAAAAATTTTATACCATACCAAAATACCTCTCAATGACCACAATTATCAAATTTTGTATCAAAATCGGATGACAAAATTCTTTATAGCACGACTTGCATACCACGTCAGCCCACAATCAAAGGTAAATCCAAAGCCCCAAATCCATGATATACACGGCCCAGTCCAACTATAGCCGAGTATATTTTAGGCCCACAAGCAAAAGAATTATACCAGGTCCATAAACTTATAACCGGTATAATAATAACGCATTCATATATTGACCTAAACCTAAATCACATATACAGAATGTGATGCCTACAACTCTCCCAAATAGATCTGATAAAAATACGCCACATATCAACCTGCTTCTCAACTCATCTAATCTCATTCATCATTACATCTCCATTAAGCCACATGAACACAAACACATAAACCCCCTTCTCTTCTTTTATTTGGAACGGCTGAAGAACACGAGAGATGGTCCTTCAAGATCTTTAAAGGGTCTCGGGTAGGTGTATCCGTTTGTTTTTAATTAGAGTCATGAACGAACGAAAGAAAAGTGATAACATATTTGTTATAAACCTTTCTTTATCTTTCGGATAGTAACACAAGGTGATGTCAATGATGATAATGATTCATTGGAAAAATCTTTAAAAGATTAAAAATGAATCGATCTGAGATAATTTAATTTTCTGCTTTTTATTTGAGTCGAGTCAAGGTCACGATTGGTATTGGAGATGGGATTGAATGAAGTAGGATAGATTTGGATTTGATGATGGAGATGGGTTTCGGATTTTATAAAATTGTGAAGTACTGATGATGTAGATATAAAATACAACGGATTTTTCAAAATACAAAATTTGAAAAACCAACAAAAACAAAATATAAAAATATAAAACTTTCAAAAAATTCAAAAACAATAGAAAATATAAAATCCAAAAATATTCTTCTCACGACATGTCTCTCGTATAATCGATATTCTGTACGTTTCTAGAAATGTCATTCAACAATGATACGGGCATGTACAGATGCTTGAGCGAGAGTTCTTTAATTGTTTTCTAAAACATGTCGTTTCTCAAAATTTCTTCAAAAATGGCTTTCGTATACTTCAGTACGAAACCCGGACTAAAATAATGACTTTTGATTATTTTTCAAATCAAAACTCGTGCTTTTATAGAAAAAATCAAGTGTACGTGATACGCTTACACAGCGCGTTCGGGGTCAAAGGAACTTCCTTTTGTCGAGCAAGTTTTTCAACACCCTATGCAGTGAACCTAATCGTTGTAGTGTAGTATTAGGGTAAGCCACGGGAATTGATATCGTTCTCTAGGGGAATAGGAATGCTAGTGAGAAGTTACTACGCTAAGGTTGGGGTTGAGGAAGATTATTTTTTATCTTTTTATGTTTTTTAGAAAAGGAAAAATACGAATCTCGGGGTTTGGATTTGGGGGGTTGGCATTTCTACCGATTACTCTACTATTATCTAATTATCTAAACTAAGGTGGTGGTAGTCTATGTCTAATTATTGTGTGCTCGTATGATAGTTTAAAGATGTGTTTACTTAGGTTTTACTACTCCTTAATTATCTTCTATTGGTGGTTGAATTGTCACGTCCTTATTCCTAGTTGCGTTGTGTGTCTAAAGTTGTAGGGTATGCGTTCCTCCCTAACTCTTTGAAGTTACCAAAGGGTCTCGTCTACAAAACCCACTAGGGATGATAAACTCTAACTCTAAGGCCTCTTTGGATAGTTTAGCTTACAACAACTCAAAGTGCTATAACCTAAGGTTCACAAAGATTAATCAAGCATTAAGTACACAACGAATGACCTATCGCATTACTAGATCATTAATCAACTAAGATAAAAAACAACCAATCAATATACAATAATTAAGTTTCATATTCCCTAAGCAAACACACAAGTAAATTAGCCGGACATGGAGAACATGCAAGGATACACACAAATAATTGAAGACATAATTAAATTAATGAAGTAAACAACTTATCTTGGTGTAAGATAGGGTTTAGAACCCTAAAATACGACCTTGGTTCGGTTTAGGTTTTACTCCAAAAGTTTACCCAAAAGACTACTCTCTAAAACTGAAAAATTCGGATTCTATATATAAGATTACATGTGCGACGGCGTCACCTTATGATTTGTGACGCCGTCGTGTCGCCGTCATTAGGGTTTCATCTTGGCCAAGTTAATCTTGCGACGGCTTCACCTTATGCTTGTGACGCCGTCCTCTTTAGCTTCTGACGTTGTCTGGATTGAATCTAGGACGTCTGAGTTGCGACGGCTTACTCTTTTAAAGCCCGACGCCGTCCTCCAAAAACTAGCAATTTCTCTTCTGAGCCGTCACAAATTCCTCCGACGGCGTCGCAGATTAAGCAGTCACGCCGTCCCCTTGTAATTTAGCAGCTTGAGTGTCTCGATTCTTGACTTTGGCCATTTTCTTCATATATCCGCGCCTTTTCGTCCAAATAAGTGCCATTACAGCAATTTGCCTTCAAGAGACCTAAAAAGTGAAAAGGAACGATATTAAGCAATAACGGATACAAAAGTGATCAAATAAGGGCTTAAACAACCCCTCAAAAAGGTACATTTTAAAACCTTATCAATTATCCTACACTTGGTATTTGCTTGTCCTCAAGCAAATGTGCTTTTAGCCAATTAATTTATAAGTTAGGGGTCATGAAGCTTTGGTTTAAAACAGTCCACAACACATATAAGCCCCGCAAAAGTCATAACAAGCACGGAAATTACATACTAGCACCTCACATGGGGTGTTTGGATACTCACATCTCTCGGGTGTATATGAAATATAGCAAATTGGAAATGGAAGATAAACACTCATTAACCGGTCCTAGTACATAGATTACCATAGGCTTAAGAATAGATCAAACCTCCATCGCTTTGGCGTAAGCACCTAGGAAAGACTATCAAAGAGGTCTTTAAAGGGTTGTAACGTTAGGCTTACGGTAGGGAAACAAAGGGTTTGGTGGGATAGGCTATTTAGTGGTGGCAAGTCAAAAATCTCTATGTTAAATGCATACGAAGAATGGCGTTGCTAAGCCAAGACTCGACACTCTAAACTCTAGATAACTGAAATAAACAAACATAAATTTAAAGATAGATGTAGGATGGTAGCCCGTATGTTTTTTTTTTTTTTTTTTTTTTTTTCATACACTTTTACTCTACCATCCTCTACGATAACATCAAAATAATAGGGATTTATAGCACATCCCTACACTTGAGTTTTTATTACTCTAACACTAATATGACCCGAATTGAAAAGATCAAAACACTTGGAGTACGTTATTACGCAGATAAGGGAATTGGCGTTCCCTTTTAGTCATTTAAAACTTTAACTTTTCCCATGAGTCCCAATCGTCCCAAAACTATGTACAAAAGATATGACTCAACTTAGCAACTCATGCAAGTAATTAGATAATTGAACTAAGGTTTTAGGGTGATAACAATAATGCACTAAAAGTGAGTGCATACAAGGTAGGCTAAGGCGATTTGGGTGTACATTTGGTGTGGGGTGTAAACAATGCTCTTCATTGATATTCCGGAAAACTGAAACATCACGAGAACCGCGAAAAGGATAGGCTCTGAGGGGTTAACTAGGGGTATCGTGTACTAAAGATGAGTACAACGCAAAGGTGTGGGGGAATTACTCAACCGATGTGGAAGAAGTAATTATATTACGGGTATCAAACAAGGGTTATCCTAATGCCTCTTATCATTTAGTTATTCCTAACTACACAAGTGTAGTCTCACTAGCGATCTCGGAATGCATCACAAAACAAGTTCTAGAATCTAATAAACTACCGGTTCACACTTTAAGCATTGAAGATGAATGCTTCAATTCCTACTAATCTAAGGGCGATCCTCACATTTTTTGTGGAATTTAAGTGGTAAAGGGTTTTGTGCTAGTCATATAACTTCCTATCCGTGAGATGCTTTTGTTAAGACTAATGGCCCACTCCTATATGTCATGAAAAATTTTAAATTTGGTGCCAAAATTACCCTAACCGACATTTTCTCATGGTTTATTACGCAAATGCAATTAGACAAAGCAAATAATCAAGGATAAGCATAGTTTCAAAGTTCCCGTTTTATTTTCCCTCCCTACACTTAAACTGAACATTGTCCCCAATGTTCCCCGAAAGTATCAAAGTTATGATAAAAGATGGTAATCAAAAACGAAAGAAACTAATACTCCCCTGATTAGCTCGGTAGGATCCGTGTGTGAAGTAGTGGTTAAATCCTTTTCAAGAAGAATTTATGCGTAAAAAGCTCCTCAATCTTATGTAACTTCTTCTTGATAAACAAAACCTGCACACTTGAAGAAAACAAACGAAACCTTCTCGTAAAATCGGCGGTAATAATATATAAGACTCGATTTAAACTAGGATATAATGCTTGTGGAATGGATGTTTACAGAATTTCTAAGAAAATTAAGACCTGGAAAATTCCAAAATTTTATAAAAAGCTCAGAAAACGAGAAAAAGTAATCTGATGTTTTTACTCCTTCCTGACGCCGTCAGGTTGCAATCCTGACGCCGTCAGGTTATCCTGACAAAAACTGGTCTGCGATTTTCTGGAAAAATTCTGGAAAATTTACATCTTTAGAATCTGGAAAAATTTCTGCAAATCATCCATTATGACTCGATACAAGCATTTGACTCGAACAAACACACAAATATATCTTTTAATTAATTGTTATTCTCATGTTCACGTTTCTTATGAAAACGTGTGTAATCCTCCCTACACTTATCCTTTATGTAAAATACATTTATATGCAATTAAGACGAGGTTAAAAACAAAATAAAGCATTTTTACAAATTTAAACATGAGAATAAACAATCAATAAAAGATATATGACACTAACAAACAAACAATTAAGCATGGGTTGCCTCCCACGAAGCGCTTTTCTTTATTTAAGAGTCTTGTAGCTAGACTCATAGTCGTGTTCCTACGTGACTTCATTATCGTCACTTCCTTCCTTCTTTCCATCGTTGAAAGAGTGTACACGTTGTATGCTTACTGTGGATTCCTTGCCAACGTCGTCTATTATGGTGACGGTTTTATCCTTTAGACTAATTTCCTTCACTGTGAAAGGCCCAAACCATCTTGGTTTGTTTCTACCTCGTAATGCCCTTATCCGAGATTTGTACAAAAGTACTTTTTCTCCTTTTAGAAATTCCTTAGGGCTCCCTTGTGCCTTTGGTATCGAAGTGGGATTATTTCCTAACTTCTTATCGGGTCTCCACAACGTTGCATATAATCCCTGAACCATAAAGTCCCTAAGCCCCTTTTCCCAATCATTCAATTTCTTCTTAACAATTTTTTCAGGGGCTTGTGGATTTCCACCCGTAATCATTTCCATGATCTTAAGAGGATACCTTGGAATGATGGGTATCCTAGCGTACCCTTTTCCGCTTTTAAGCACCATGATGCCCTCTCCGCATTTGATGGTTGCCTTGGCGGTGGCCAGAAATGGTGTCCCAAGAATGAGAGGCACGTTTTTATCTTCCTCAACATCTATGATCACGAAATCCACCGGATAAACGATATTAGCTACCTCTATTAGAGCATCCACCGCGATTCCTACGGGGTAAACATATGTGTGATTAGCTAAGGAAAGTCTAAGATCAGTCTTGGCTGGTTTCTCCTTAGTTAACTTATTATAGATTGATAATGGCATTATGTTCACATCAGTCCCCTGATCAGCTAAGGCATTTATATTATCAATATCACCTATGCTACATGGTATCACAAAGTTCCCAGTGGTGTCTCGTTTTTTTGTTAATGGTTTTTTTAGAACCAACTCATACAGAGGTCCCACAGGCAGGGCGTCATACTCTTCCTCAGTCATTTTTCCTTCAAGGGATTCCCTAAGAACCTCATTGTACCTAAAGTTGTTTACTTGGTTCGCAACGGTTTTTCTATTGATTTCATGCTTAAGGTAGTACTCAATGGTCTCAGGCTCATCATTAAGTTTGCCCTCCTCCTCCTTCCTTTCCTCAGTTTTTTTCACCTCAACCTTTCCATCCTCAGGCATGATGGAAATGGCGTTAACATACGAGGTGGGAGGACAATCATTGCTTCTTACTAGTACCTTTTCAGGGACTTTCGTCTTGGTATATTCAATTACCAGGTTCATCATTTCCGTCATTTTTGCTTGCATTTCCTCTCTCTGCCTATAAACTTCTTCTTCGAATTTGGCTAATCTTTCTGTATGAGCTGCCATATACTCCCTCATTTGTTCCTTAAAGCTTGGTGAGAGTGGTATTGGGGAAGTAGAGCGGAAGCGCCTTTCGGAATCGATGTTTTGCTCACGACTTGGGGATCCTGAAAAATGTGTTAGGTGGTGGGTGGAATTGGCGGATTTGACCACTTCATGAGGGATGTGCATGGGAGCTTTACGCCTTTCCATAAGGTAATCAATCCCTCTCTCAATAGCACTCAATTGCTCCTCGGTGATGTCGGGGGATTCAAGACGAGTTGATAGGGCATTAACCATTTTAACAGTGGTTACAGGAGATTCATTCCAATATTCGTAGCTTTGATCAACGAGCTTTTCAATAATATCCCAAGATTTCTCTGCATTAAAGTCGCTGAGCCTTCCACCAGCGGCTTGATCTATGGATCGTCGAGTGATGAAATCGATATGATCATAGAAGATTTGGATTTGAAGCCACAGGTCAATGCCATGGTGAGGAAGTTTACGAAGTGAATCTTTGAATCAAGTCCATGCGTTGTGGAGAGACTCACCTTGAAGTTGTTGAAACGTTAAGATGTCTCGTCTGAGTTTTGTGGTTCTCCCTGGTGGGAAAAATTGAGCAAGGAAACGAGTGGTGAGATCATCCCAACTTGAGATGGAGTCGGCGGAAAGTCGCTCAAGCCAATTACTAGCTTGGTCCCGTAGAGAGAATTGGAAGAGACGCAGACGCGTGGTCTCCCGAGTATTAGCATCAAGGTTGATGGAATCGACAATTTTGAGGAAATCCCTCAGATGCTGATTTGGATCTTCGGAACGAAGTCCATGGAATGCACATCCATTTTGCACTAACCGGATGGTGTCGGATCGCAAGGCTGTAATTTGGGCTTGGTCGGGAAGCTCAATGGTGTTCCTATAGCCTAGGTGGCTAGGTCTCGAGTATTCACCAAGAGTACGGTCTCTTGGCGGGACAATGATTTGAGGGGGGTTTTCACCTTCAATGATGAAAAGTGATGGGGTTACGAACAAAGGTTACGAAGAAGGGGATAGACTAAAAGGAAGCTAAAAATGAGAAAAAAGTTTACTTGATAGGAATCAAGAAAAGAAACCTAAACGAGGTGGACTACTAACTAGCTATTCTATTCCCCGGCAGCGGCGCCAAAAACTTGATACGCTTACACAGCGCGTTCGGGGTCAAAGGAACTTCCTTTTCGTCGAGCAAGTTTTTCAACGACCTAGGCAGTGAACCTAATCGTTGTAGTGTAGTATTAGGGTAAGCCACGGGAATTGATATCGTTCTCTAGGGGAATAGGAATGCTAGTGAGAAGTTACTACGCTAAGGTTGGGGTTGAGGAAGATTATTTTTTATCTTTTTATGTTTTTTAGAAAAGGAAAAATACGAATCTCGGGGTTTGGATTTGCGGGTTTGGTATTTCTACCAATTACTCTACTATTATCTAATTATCTAAACTAAGGTGGTGGTAGTCTATGTCTAATTATTGTGTGCTCGTATGATAGTTTAAATATGTGCTTACTTAGGTTTTACTACTCCTTAATTATCTTCTATTGGTGGTTGAATTGTCACGTCCTTATTCCTAGTTGCGTTGTGTGTCTAAAGTTGTAGGGTATGCGTTCCTCCCTAACTCTTTGAAGTTACCAAAGGGTCTCGTCTACAAAACCCACTAGGGATGATAAACTCTAACTCTAAGGCCTCTTTGGATAGTTTAGCTTACAACAACTCAAAGTGCTATAACCTAAGGTTTACAAAGATTAATCAAGCATTAAGTACACAACGAATGACCTATCGCATTACTAGATCATTAATCAACTAAGATAAGAAACAACCAATAAATATTCAATAATTATGTTTCATATTCCCTAAGCAAACACACAAGTAAATTAGCCGGACATGGAGAACATGCAAGCATACACACAAATAATTGAAGACATAATTAAATTAATGAAGTAAACAACTTATCTTGGTGTAAGATAGGGTTTAGAACCCTAAAATACGACCTTGGTTCGGTTTAGGTTTTACTCCAAAAGTTTACCCAAAATACTACTCTCTAAAACTGAAAAATTCGGATTCTATATATAAGATTACATGTGCGACGGCGTCACCTTATGATTTGTGACGCCGTCGTGTCGCCGTCATTAGGGTTTCGTCTTGGCCAAGTTAATCTTGCGACGGCGTCACCTTATGCTTGTGACGCCGTCCTCTTTAGCTTCTGACGCCGTCTGGATTGAATCTAGGCCGTCTGAGTTGCGACGGCTTACGCTTTTAAAGCCCGACGCCGTCCTCCAAAAACTAGCAATTTCTCTTCTGAGCCGTCACAAATTCCTCCGACGGCGTCGCAGATTAAGCAGTGACGCCGTCCCCTTGTAATTTATCAGCTTGAGTGTCTCGATTCTTGACTTTGGCCATTTTCTTCATATATCTGCGCCTTTTCGTCCAAATAAGTGCCATTACAGCAGTTTGCCTTCAAGAGACCTAAAAAGTGAAAAGGAACGATATTAAGCAATAACGGATACAAAAGTGATCAAATAAGGGCTTAAACGACCCCTCAAAAAGGTACATTTTAAAACCTTATCAGTACGCTTCAGTACACTACATTCAAAAATGGTGAGAAATCATCATCATCTTGAGCACCTTTTCAAGTTTGTTCAAAGAGATTTTTCAAAATCTTTCAAAATATTTTGTGCTCAAGATAACTCCCTCTAAAACCCTTTAATTGATTATGCTTTATTAAAGGGGGAGTATAAAATAAAATGTTCCAAATTCATGCTTAAATCATATCCTTTTGTCTCCCTAAAAGACTCTAAAAATGTTTTTAAACCGTGGATATAAAAAATATCACGATTATGCTATTTTTGAGGGGGAGGAGACGTGATTAAAATGTGATCAAAAAGCTTTAATGATCGTTTTTTGAATCTCAAAAAGAGCTCGACTCAGTTGAAACCAATGAATTGACGAGGAATCAAAGTCAGTAAATGTACCATTTCGAGAAACTTTCTATGGACTTGACCAGGACGGGTAATAATTTCAAGCTAGTTCTCTAGTGATGTAAACGTGTCTCGAATCGGTCTAGTTCATTTAAAGTCGATCAATTCAAAAAGTGCGAACTCTACCCTCTATGTGCAGATTTCTGTCAAAACTTATAAGCACATGTAAAGGGGGAGTGTTTCTGAAAATATACCAACTCTCGGATTGTCTCAAACATGTGTTCTATCATAAACACTCTGAGAGATTTTCAAGAAAAATGATTTTATGGCAACAATAGGACAGTCATGGAGTTATAAGGTGACTATTGATAGGAAATCCGTCCTATGATCCGCCAGAGCCGGAGGGATCTACCCAAGGACATCACAAATAGTTAGTATTAGAAGTCCTTAGGAATGATTGAAAAAAGGAGTAATGTGAGAAAGGAGAAAGATGGGGTTGAAGAATTAAAAAGTAAAGTAAAAGAAAGGGTGAAAAGAAATAGCCCTCCATATTCAACCTTAGGGCAGAAACCGGGTTCAATTCATCTACTACTGGTTGTCACTAGATGACACTGGTATTGAAGACAAAGACGTCATGGACCCAGTGACGCACTGCACCTAACCTTCTAGCCACTTAATTCCTCTTAGAAGGATTTGTTTCATTCTCACTGGGAACCCTACATAATCTATCGACTTTCTCTTAGAGATCGTTGGTATTGAAGAAGGAGACCCTCTCCCTAGTCTCCGCTCATGATGGTTTGATGCATTTGTCGAAGTTCGACCATAGTATTCATCGAACATTAACTCGAAGAATTTCTCCCATTCATGTTCTTTAGGATTGTCAAACGAAGTTGATTGAGCTCTTTGAGGTACGAGTCCTGAACTGATGTGTCCAGAAGTCTGCTGGTTTAGTGTGGCTTCTGAGAGACTATATATATATAGTCAAGAAAGGACCCTGTGGTATGTTTCAGTGCCACAATCCTTACAAAAGGAGCGAAAGCTTCTTACTTTTGAGTAAAACCTATCAAACCTTTCATTTTTCAAGGTTTTGCTCAAAAGGACAAGTACTTCCCCGTATGATTTTCAAAACCTCAACCGTTTATATCACTTGTTGAGGGGGAGTACTTGAGTTAAAACTTTGTTCACAAATTTTTCATAGTGGTCATCTTCCCGCAACACTCGAAATGGTCATATTTATTCTCAACTTTTCAAAAATAACATTTTATATGCCATTTTTTAAGGGGAGAAAATTATGTGATAAGAAATATGTTGTGTAAATGCAAATGAATATTTGTGTAATAGACTTAACCAACGAATTGACGGTACTAAATTATTAGTAACTCGAAAAGACTTGTCCGGGACGGGTAATAATTTGAAGCTAGTTCTCTAGTAATGTAAACGTGTCTCGCAAAGGACTTGTCCAAGTAGAATGTACCATTCGAGAAACTCTTGGTAGACATGAACTCTGACATGTATGACAACCTTTCAAGGCTTGTCTACACCTTCAAGGTAGTTATTAGAGCTAGTTGTCACCTAAAAGCTGACAATGTAACTCTTTAACTATACAACGTAACCGTGTCTCACGGGGGATTGTCTATCTTGAGTTGATCAATTCATAAAGTGCGCGCTCTTTCCTCACTGTGCAGATTTCTGTAAAAACTATTAAGCACATGTGGAGGGGGAGTATTTCTGAAAATCTAAAACTCTTGAAGTGTTCAAACATGTTTTTCATTCACAAACACTTTGAGAGGTTTTCATGAAAAATGGTTTTATGGCAATGGAGTTATAAGGTGACTAAGGTTAGGAATAACCGTCCTATGATCCGCCAGAGCCGGAGGGATCTACCCAAGGACATCACAAATAGTTAGTACTTAGAAGTCCTTAGGTATGATTATAAAAAGGAGAAAATGAGAATCGGAGAAAGAAGGAGTTGAAGAATTAAAAAGAAATGCAAAGAAAAAGGTGAAAAGAAATAGCCCTCCAAATTATTCAACTTAGGGCAGACACCGGGTTCAATTCATATGCTACTCTTTGTCACTTAGTGACGCCGGTATTGAAGATTAAAAGTTGTCATGGACCCAGTGACGCATGCACTAAACCTTCTTAGCCACTCAAGTTTCTCTCTACATAAGCTTGTTTCATTCTCACAGGGAACCCTACATAATCTATCGGCTTTCTCTTAGAGATAACTGGTATTGAAGAAGGAGACCCTCTCCCTAGTCTCCGCTCAGGAAAACCAAAATGCACTATTGAGTCTAGAGCCACGAGATTCATCAAAAGATCTCTTAGGTACACTTGACATTTCATCACTCGATGTTCAACAATAAGAACATCAGTGGTACGATATCGAGTCCTTCACAGATCTTAGCAATCTGTCGAGAACATTTATGAGAGGTTCACATATGTAAGACATTACTTTTATCAACCTTATCATAAACCCAACACGTTATGCGTATAACACGTTAATCACAAACACAAACAAAGCGTAGAAATCTAGGTGAGAAAGATGGTGACTTGATGATGATATAAGTTATGCGTATATATGTGTAGAGAGATGAAAACAATAAGATGTTATATTTCTCCAAGGAAAACACACACACACACACTTTCAAGCACACCCCTCAAATGACCATTTGAGGGGTATTTATAGTACAAGTGACTTGATGCCCTAAAAGGCTTTCTATGGGCTTCGTGGTCTTGGACATGGGTTGGATTGGATATAAGGCAAGCTTAACTAAACTAATACCCATTTAGCTTAGTCCAATCCACGAGCCCGTTGACTATTCTATCATGATATCTAACACGCGTTAAAAAGTTCCTAAACGTGAATGACCATCACTTCTAATAAAACTATTAAGGCTAACAATCTCCCCCTAAGGGGTGGTCATTCAAAAGATGCTCCACTTGATTAGGTCTTTAGTTTTCTCGAGCTTGAACTTTGTGTGTAGATATAGAAGATTCTTGTTTCATTGTTCCTTCATGCTTTGTGATCAGTTAATATGGTTGTCTGTCGTTGTCAACTTCGTTGGTTAGGTGTCTCCACGCCTTTCTCCACCATGATCACACTTTTATTTGTCTTTTGGTTACCAATGATGTAGTTCTCGAGTCTTTACACTTTGTAGATTCTTTGACATTGACGAAGAATCATCTTTAACTTTGTGTTGCCTTTGATTATGACGAGAACTTTCATGTGTTTTTGGTATGAGCATGTGGAGAATCTGCACGATCAATCCGCTTCGGAGCTTCCATAAGAAGAAAACATAAAACAGGTTAGTAATAAGCGGATTCAGGCACTTACAAGTTTGAATTTCGAGGGGGTTAACAGCATAGTGTGAAAACACGTCTCTAATTCTTACAAGGGTCGTTCCTGAACTGGAGTCCCACAAGTGAGATAACACGATATACCGAAGTACATCTACAGTTCAGATGAATCGCTGAAGTACACCGAAGCATCACTCCACGACTGTAGACCGTTTGAGACACACTAAGCGTAATCCACGGGGAGTTACCGAAGTGACCTGCTGTCAGGGCTGCTTGATGTTGACCCTGGCAGGAGTTTCCATTCAATCACTGAGGATCACAATTGTGAAACCTCTCATAAATGTTCTGGCAGATTGCTAAGATCTGCGTAGGACTCTATAATATATCACTTGTGTCCTTATTGATGAACAACAAGCGATGTCATGTCAAGTGTTCCTCTGAGATCTTTTGATGAATCTCGTGGCTCTAGACTCACTTAGTGCATTTTGGTTTTCCTGAGCGGAGACTAGGGAGAGGGTCTCCTTCTTCAATACCAACGATCTCTAAGAGAAAGTCGATAGATTATGTAGGGTTCCCAGTGAGAATGAAACAAATCCTTTTAAGAGGAATTGAGTGGCTAGAAGGTTAGGTGCAGTGCGTCACTGGGTCCATGACGTCTTTGTCTTCAATACCAGTGTCATCTAGTGACAAGCAGTAGCAGATGAATTGAACCCGGTTTCTGCCCTAAGGTTAAATATGGAGGGCTATTTCTTTTCACCCTTTCTTTTACTTTACTTTTTAATTCTTCAACCCCTTCTTTCTCCTTTCTCACATTACTCTTTTTTTCAATCATTCCTAAGGACTTCTAATACTAACTATTTGTGATGTCCTTGGGTAGATCCCTCCGGCTCTGGCGGATCATAGGACGGATTTCCTATCAATAGTCACCTTATAACTCCATGACTGTCCTATTGTTGCCATAAAACCATTTTTCTTGAAAATCTCTCAGAGTGTTTATGATAGAAAACATGTTTGAGACACTCCGAGAGTTGTTATATTTTCAGAAACTCTCCCCCTTCACATGTGCTTCAAAGTTTTGACAGAAATCTGCACATAGAGGGTAGAGTTCGCACTTTTTGAATTGATCAACTTTAAATGAACTAGACCGATTCGAGACACGTTTACATCACTAGAGAACTAGCTTGAAATTATTACCCGTCCTGGTCAAGTCCATAGAAAGTTTCTCGAAATGGTACATTTACTGACTTTGATTCCTCGTCAATTCATTGGTTTCAACTGAGTCGAGCTCTTTTTGAGATTCAAACAACGATCATTAAAACTTTTTGATCACATTTTAATCACGTCTCCTCCCCCTCAAAAATAGCATAATCGTGATATTTTTGATATCCACGGATTAAAAAACATTTTTAGAATCTTTTAGGGAGACAAACGGATATGATTTAAGCATGAATTTGGAACATTTTGTTTTATACTCCCCCTTTAATAAAGCATAATCAATTAAAGGGTTTTAGAGGGAGTTATCTTGAGCACAAAATATTTTGAAAGGTTTTGAAAAATCTCTTTGAACAAACTTGAAAAGGTGCTCAAGATGATGATGATTTCTCACCATTTTTGAATGTAGTGTACTGAAGCGTACACTTGATTTTTTCTATAAAAGCACGAGTTTTGATTTGAAAAATAATCAAAAGTCATTATTTTAGTCCGGGTTTCGTACTGAAGTATACGAAAGCCATTTTAGAAGAAATTTTGAGAAACGACATGTTTTAGAAAACAATTAAAGAACTCTCGCTCAAGCATCTGTACATGCCCGTATCATTGTTGAATGACATTTCTAGAAACGTACAGAATATCGATTATACGAGAGACATGTCGTGAGAAGAATATTTTTGGATTTTATATTTTCTATTGTTTTTGAATTTTTTGAAAGTTTTATATTTTTATATTTTGTTTTTGTTGGTTTTTCAAATTTTGTATTTTGTTTTTCAAAAAATATTTACAGCGAAGCTATTTGGAAAATCATTTTCAAGAAGATTCGAGAAGACGTTCTAACTCCTTAGGGGTTAGGCTTCGCATTCCAATTCGTCGAACTAAATAGTCAAACCTTTCTTTAGGAAGGGCTTTAGTTAATAGATCGGCGAGTTGGTAATCAGTCTTCACGAAGAATAATTCAACAGTACCATTTTCGACGTACTCTTTGATGAAGTGGTAGCGGACACGGATATGCTTAGTCTTTGAGTGATGAACAGGATTGCATGATATGGCTATGGCTTCTGAGAGACTCGCTCTAGAACCCGCACTAAACCAGCAGACTTCTGGACACATCAGTTCAGGACTCGTACCTCAAAGAGCTCAATCAACTTCGTTTGACAATCCTAAAGAACATGAATGGGAGAATTTCTTCGAGTTAATGTTCGATGAATACTATGGTGGACCTTCGACAAATGCATCAAACCATCATTCCGCTGCACCCGCTCAAAATCATCCTCCACCACCAACAGAAGATGCATCTACAATGGTCGAAACCAATGCACCAACTCCATCAACATCATCTACATCTACTCCAATTATTGCACCCGTTCTACCAGCACTTGATGAGCAAAACCAAAACCAAAACGATGCAACGTTAGATGAAAACTTATTTGAAAACCTGTTTGCTACGGAATCAGCTGAATCTTCTTCAAGCTTACGAGAACCATCTAACTCGCATACGTTTAACCAACGGTATCCTTCTACTCTGAAGTGCACTAAACCGTCCTCCTATGTTGGTAAAAGGTGGTTATCTTCAATGGATAAGTCGTATGCTTCGTTACATAAAGACCAAACCTAATGGGAAACTCATGATTCAATCCATTTAGAATGGACCCTTCAAGCCTCAACAAGTCCATGTCCCTGGAAATGCTAATGCAACACCTCCCATCCCACCATCCTCTCGTCTTCAAAATGAATCAGAATACACTGAAGAGGATCAGAAGCAAGTCGATGCAGATGACATGGCAATTCATATTGTCCAACTGGGTTTACCAATAGACATCTTTGCTGCTGTAGACAGTTGTGAAACTGCTTTTGATATGTGGGAACGTGTTAGACGGCTTTGTCATGGAACATAAATTGGTCAACAAGCCATGGAGAACAAGCTGCTAACTGAATGGGAAAAGTTCACTTCAACTCCAGGAGAATCCATTGAATCCTACTATGGAAGGTTTTGCACTTTGATGAATGAGCTAATCAGAAACAAGCTAGCACCCAGAACTATCGTTCAAAACATCAAGTTCCTGAACAATCTTCCAGAAGAATGGGGACGATATGTCACTATTGTCAACCAAACAAAAGACTTACATCAGGTAAACTTTGATCAACTAAACGATTTTCTGAAACAAAACCAAACTGAAGTGAATGAAGTCAGGAAAGAAAGATTGGCAAAGAATCATGATCCATTGGCACTTATTGCAAAGACTCAACCTTCAGTGAATACACAACAACAAGCTTCATCATCTTCCAACAACAACTTGCAGCAATATATTCCACAACCACAACAACAATTCTATCCACCAGAACAACAAGTCATTCAACAACAGTATCCACAATACCAGGAACAAGGAATCACTGATCCTGAAACTGAACAAGAAGAAGCTTTGCGACAAGTATTTTCTTTATTGGGTAAAGCATTCAGCAGTCGCTATTCCACACCAACTAACAACAACCAAAGGATTTCGTCAAACACTCGCAACAGGCAAATTGCACAGCCTGGTGTGAATATGGGTAATCAAGGACAAATGGTTGGAGTTATTGGGAATCAGCAGGGATATGCTACTGGATTTCGCATGTGTAATCAGGCGGTTCCGAATCAGGGTAATCAGTTGGGTCAGAATGTTGGGAATAGAGCAGTGGGTAATCAGAATGGGAATGTTGCAGCTCCAGTCATTGGGAATTATGGAAATGTGAATCAGGGTAATCAGGTTAAGTGTTATAACTGTCAAGGAATGGGTCACATGGCACGAAACTGTCCCACTAAGCCGCACAAGAAGAATGCTGAGTTTCTTCGGAAAGCTATGATGTTAGCACAGAAGCAAGAAGCAGGGATGCAGTTAAGTGCTGAGGAAAATGATTTTTTCGCTATTGTGGATGATTTGGAAGACCTCGAGGAAATCAATGCGAACTGCATCTTCATGGCAAATCTTCAAGAGACTAAGTACGACACTGACTCTGACGCACCTCCTGTATATGACGCCAACGCAGTATCTGAGGTACCAATCATTGATCCATGCTATAACAATGTCATATTTGATGTGTTTACTCATGACGAACAGCATTCTGTGACGCCAGCACCTACTTATGATACATACCTGGACAATCTGAGTTGTAGCAATACTAACTCTGAAACCCCAGATGTGGATCCTAGTGGAGGTTGTGTTTCACAAAATACTGAGACTGATGAGGAAACACGTGCTTACTTTGAATCATTAATCAATAATTGTGGCATTGAAATTGAGAAAGTTAGTAAGGTCAATCGCGAGGTTAAGGCCGCGAATGCTAAATTGACCGCTGAGCTTGAGAGTTACAAAGAGAACGCCAGAGCCTTTGAATTTCATACAAACAAAGTATCAAAATTAGAAATTGGATATCGAGATTCTGTTTTAAGAGAAAAACAATTGCAACTCAAGTATGACACACTTGATGTGAATTTGAACTTGAAAATAAAATCTTTAAACAAGGAAATTTCTGATCTAAATGACCAACTTTCTAAACAAAAAGCACTATTTTCTGATCTTGAAAAAGAGAAGAAACAGTTGATTGCTGATTTTTCAAAACGAGAAGATTCTCTTCTTGATGAAATTCTTGATAAGAATGAAAAGATAAAATCTTTGGACAATTTGCTTCTTACAACGGGTCATTCCGCTAAAACAAACAAGATGCTTTCTAATCAAGTAAATCCGATTTTACATACTGCACATAAAATGGCTCTTGGTAACAACCCTTCTTCGTTCCTCAAGAAAGCTCAGAAATCTCAGAATGTGTTAAACAATGGAAAACCTTTGCATGAACCCATAATTGTGCATGATTCTCTTAAAACGTTGGAACTATCTGAGGAGAGTAGATCAAAAATGAAACAAAAACATCCGGAAATCAAACCAATTGATTATAACAAATGGAACAAAATTAATGGTATTTCATTTGTTTCTCAATCAACGTTTTCCACCAAACCAAGTGTTTCAAACAAAGTGTCAACACCTGTTTCAAAATCAGTTTCAAAACCAGTTGTTGTCTCCGAATATCTTTCGAACATTGAACAAATGTCTTCAAACAATCCTTTTAACACAAGTGATGCGCAAAGTATTTTAGAAAATGTGAAAACTAGAATTGCGGATCTTCAAGAGACTGTTAAAACTAAAACCAATATTACAACAAACATCTGGTTTAATAGTTTTGATAATGAATAGAAAAAGTTTTTTGAAACTCAAATTGCCCCTCGGCTGCATAACATCAACTCAAGGGTAATTCATTTTGAACAAGCATTTTTGAAAGAAACAGTTGACTTTGTCAAGGACCATAAATCCCTGGTAAAGCAAGCTAATGAAAGTGTTGAACACATCAAAGTTTTGGAAAATTTAAATGATTCTCTCTTCGAAGATGTTCTGACTACTGATATTATGTCCATCATTTTGCAAACATATTCTATTGAAGATCATGAATGACTCCAGTCTGAGACCTCCGAAATTGTTTCAAAATATGAAAAAGCTCTTAAGAAACTTGAAAAAGAAAATGTCTCATATTTTAAACAACTTGATCGAAAAACTGAGGAATGCAAGTATGACAAATTGTCGTATGAGCGTGCCTACAATGACATGAAAGCTAAAAATGATCTTTTGAGGGCTCAACTGGAAAGTCAAAAAGGAAAGGCAGTGGATACTGTGACTAAAAAACCATTGACTGCGGAGAAAGCAAATGTTCCCAAACCGGTTTCCAAACCAAAAATGTCTGTTTCTATGCCTCCTCCAAAAGTCAATGAGAAAACTGATTCATCAAAACCAGTCACTCCACCTGCCTTGCCTAAACAAAATGTTGATAAAGGAAAAGCGGTTATAGAGAAACCAACAGTTTTAGCACCTGGACTTTTTAAGATGAGTACCACTAATGCGTCTGCCTCCACATCTAAAACATATGGAACAAACGACATAAGTTTAGAAAAGCACTCTAAAGAGACTAGGAAAGCTGAAACCACTTCTCTAGATAAGATTGTGAATCCTAATGAGTGTGCCTTACCTTCTACAGGACTAGGAAGCACCTCTAGGAGCAGCATACTAAAGCCTAAGAGCAATTCAAGGAACAATAGAGTCTCGGTTGCCTCTAAGAGTAGTCGCTTGAATAAAGAGAAGAAAGTAGAAGAACACCCTAGGAATTTACCGCTTTGTAATAAGAAAGTCATTTCATCTGAATGTAATGAACCTATGAAACTTGCTAAGTCTAATGAATGTGTTGAATATGTTTGTTTAACTTGCAAGAAATCTTTAACTAATGTTCATGATGATTGTGTTTCTAAGAATGAGATTGTTAAGCCTGTTAAGAAGAATGTTCCCAAAAGAACTTATGCTAAACGAATAGGAAGACTAGTTGCTAGACTTAGGCTTTACACTACTGATAGGGAGCATAATGTTTACTTTAGGGATGACATTTGGAAACCCACGGGTAGAACTTTCACACTCCAAAATGGTAGAATGAGTGATGAACCTATCTTACCAATAGATGACTTCTATGAGTGTGATCAGGATTTTACCTCTAACCCAAAGGAACCAAAATCGAAACGGTTTCCAAAATCTTCTTCTTCTGTTACTGGCAGGTTATCGAAATATGTCTTTGGATCGTCGACTCGGGTTGCTCCAAGCACATGACCGGGAATCTGAAGCTGCTGATCAATTTCGTCTGGAAATTCATAGGAACCGTACGTTTTGGAAATGATCATGTAGCAGCTATCATGGGTTATGGAGATCTACCTTTTGGAAATTATTTAATCACTCGGGTTTACTATGTCAAAGGGTTGGGACACAATTTGTTTTCAGTCGGGCATTTCTGTGATGCAGATTTAGAGGTTGCTTTTAGGAAAAATGCTTGCTTCGTTAGAAACTTGGATGGCACTGATCTCTTAACTGGGAATCGTGATACAAACTTGTATGCTATCGACATCAATTAAATGGCCTCTTCATCACCAATATGTCTTATGACACGAGCATCAGGAACACAATCCTGGCTGTGGCACAGACGCTTATCCCATCTCAATTTTGACACCATCAACAATCTTGCCAAAGACAACATCGTCAATGGACTTCCAAAGTTCAAATACACCAAGGATCACTTATGTCCATCATGCGAACAAGGAAAAAGAAAAAGAGCATCATATAAACCCAAATCCGTACCTAGTTCAGAGGCAAAGTTGCATATGTTACACATGGACTTATGTGGCCCAATGAGAGTTGAAAGCATTAATGGGAAAAAGTATATCCTTGTTATCGTCGATGATTACTCGAGATATACATGGGTTAGGTTTCTAAGATCAAAAGACGAAGCACCAGGCATCATCATCACCTTCCTGAAACGTATTCAAGTACTTCTTCAAGCTCCAGTAAGAGTTGTAAGAACAGACAACGGCACAGAATTCACTAATCAGGAGTTAAGAACTTATTTTGAAGATGTTGGAATTACACATCAGACATCAGTTCTTAGAACTCCACAGCAGAATGGGGTAGTTGAAAGAAGAAATAGAACTCTTGTGGAAGCTGCTCGCAAAATGCTAATTTATTCTAGTGCACCGTTATTTCTATGGGCTGATGTTGTTGCCACTGCTTGTTTCACTCAGAACCGATCCCTAATCCATCCAAGATTCAATAAAACCCCATACGAAATAGTTAACAACAGAAAACCTGATATCTCTTATTTTCACGTGTTTGGCGCTTTGTGCTATCCGACAAACGACAGAGAAGATCTAGGGAAACTGAAAGCTAAAGGTGATATTGGAATCTTCATTGGATATTCAGATAACTCGAGGGCATTAAGGGTGTATAACAGGAGAACTAGGAGGATCATGGAGACGATGAATGTGAAATTTGACGAACTTTCACATATGGCTTCTGAGAGACTCGCTCTAGAACCCGCACTAAACCAGCAGACTTCTGGACACATCAGTTCAGGACTCATACCTCAAAGATCTCAATCAACTTCGTTTGATAATCCTAAAGAACAAGAATGGGAGAATTTCTTCGAGTTAATGTTCGATGAATACTATGGTGGAACTTCGACAAATGCATTAAACCATCATTCCGTTGCACCTGCTCAAAATCGTCATCCACCACCACCAACAGAAGATGCATCTACAACGGTCGAAACCAATGCACCAACTCCATCTACATCATCTACATCTACTACAGTTATTGCACCCGTTCTACCAGTAGTTGATGAGCAAAACCAAAACCGAAACGATGCAACGTTAGATGACGACTTATTTGAAAACCCGTTTGCTACGAAATCAGCTGAATCTTCTTCAAGCTTACGAGAACCATCTAACTCGCATACGTTTAACCAACGGTATCCTTCTACTCTGAAGTGGACAAAAGACCACCCAATTGAACAAGTTATTGGTGAACCTTCAAGGCCAATTCAGACGAGACGTCAACTTGCCACCGATTGCGACCTATGCATTTACCTTTGCTCAATTAGCAATATAGAACCAAAGAACATTCGCGAGGCAATGGCAGATCCCGCATGGATAGAAGCGATGCAGGAGGAACTTCTCCAATACTGTCTTCATGACTCTTGGGAAATGGTTCCAAGACCAATTGACATTCGCGTCATTGATCTCAAATGGTTATGGAAGAAAAAAAGGGATGAAGAGATGACTGTAATTCGCAACAAAGCTCGTCTTGTGGCCAAAGGATACAGACAAGAGGAAGGGATAGACTTTGAAGAGTCATTCGTGCCGGTAGCTAGACTTGAGGCAGTCAGGATATTCTTAGCATATGCAGCTCACAAAAACATCACGGTTTATCAGATGGACATTAAGACCGCGTTCTTGAATGGAACTCTGATAGAAGAAGTGTACGTGAGTCAGCCAGAAGGCTTCATCGACATGGAACATCCAGACTACGTCTACAAACTCAAAAAGGAAATCTATGGATTGAAACAAGCTCCGAGAGCGTGTGATAAGGTTTTAAAAGGTACCATTTTGAGGGGTCGTTTAAGTCCTTATTTGATCACTTTTGTATCCGTTATTGCTTAATATCGTTCCTTTTCACTTTTTAGGTCTCGTGAAGGCAAAATGCTGGAATGGCACTTATTTGGACGAAAAGGCGCGAATATATGAAGAAATTGGCCAAAGTCAAAATCGAGACACTCACAGTTGCTGAAACTAGAAGGCGACGGCGTCAGGTGTTAATGGCGACGCCGTCCCAAAATTATTGTGACGATCCAGAACCCAAAACTCGTATTTTCAAGTGACGACGTCTAGTTGTGGAAGAGTAGGCCGTCGCTACTCAGACGGCCTAGATGCAATCCAGACGACGTCAGAAGCTGAAGAGGACGGCGTCACGGACATAAGGTGACGCCGTCGCAAGGTTAACGTGGCCAAGACGAAACCCTAATGACGGCGACACGACGGCGTCACTAAACATAAGGTGACGCCGTCGCATATGTAATCTTATATATAGAATCCGAATTTTTCAGTCTTTGTGTGGAGAGTCTTTGGAGTAAAAACCTAAAACCGAACCTAAGGTGTCTTGTACAGTATTCTAGGGTTTTAAACCCTATCTTACATCAAGATAAGTCTTTACTTCATTAATTCAATTATGTCTTTGATTATTTGTGTGTATGCTTGCATGTTCTCCATGTCCGGCTAATTTACTTGTGTGTTTGCTTAGGAAGTATGAAACTTAATTATTGAATATTGATTGGTTGTTTCTTATCTTAGTTGATTAATGATCTAGTAATGCGATAGGTCATTCATTGTGTACTTAATGCTTGATTCATCTTTGTGAACCTTAGAATATAATTACCTGAGTAGTTGTAGGCTAAACCATCCAAAGAGCGCCTTAGAGTAGGAGTTTATCATCCCTAGTGGGTTTGTAGACGAGACCCTTTGGTAAGTTCAAAGATTTAGGTAGAAACGCACCCTACTATTTGAGGATGAGATTCCGCGAGAAACCTACCAAATC